>OY821522.1:21083354-21540854 GCA_963682025.1 Cordilura impudica | reverse complement strand
CGAATTAAATACTGAACCAGAGTCAACAAACATCGACAAGAACCCCGAAAACGAAGTTGCCACAACTATCGCTGAAAAAGGAACAATAAATTCTGTTAATTCTTTATCGTCAAATTTCGTTCTTAACGAAATGGACTCCAAAAATGCGGATGTTGTTGCAACTTGCATACGTACATCTAATGTATTCTTAACCCAAATTCAAAAGACGATTACTCGATTAGCAACGGTTTTTATTACAGGTGATTTGACAACGGACTTGAAAACAGAAGTTAGGCAACAACTGCGACCAACATTTGACATTGGACAAGCTACTAAATATTATTGTATAAAAGCCTCTACAACGCAAAAAGATCCAATGGAAGTATCTCCAGAAATCATGGAGCAACACTGGAGTATTCAAAGCAATAATGCCTATTATGAAGGGAATGTCAATTTGATGGAAAATATCCAAAAACTCGAACAGGAGGAGGAAAGTGTGAAAACTGATAAGAATAATAATAATGAGGTTAGTGAAGAGGAATGGACAACAGGAATTCTCCTTTCGGAAACTACAGAAAATTCTAAGGAACCGAAAAAAGAAAAATTGGATATGCCTGAAAATAAACACGTACAAGAAGATGAATTTAACACTGAACACAAAAATGATGAAAACGGGGACAATCACAAAGAAGAGAAACTATACACCAACTCCATTGACGAAGATGATGAAGAAATTGAACTCATTTACAAAACGTTATATACTACTTACACTTATTTAACTACGTTTTTTCATGGTGCATCCACCTCTATATCCAGCCATACAGAAGTAGTTACAAATGTGCTAACTTCATCCATGGCAATAGGCCCAACCGCCTTATATACAGAAGTTCCCACATTTACAGCCAACGTAAATGAAAATCAAATCAATCCCACAAGAGTTCTAAGCACTCATATGGCATCAATTCTGCGTTATATGGTACCTTCAGAAGTGGAAACATACATAAGATTTGAGGAGAAATCGCATCATGAAAAAGAGGAACAAGTAGAACAAGGGTCGTTTGTTATTGATAAAAGAAAAGTGTCAGATTCGTTGGCAACATATTATACCACTTACACATATTATACCACCATATTTGCTGATGAGGAAACTGAAGTAATGTCTCATACTGAAGTAATTACTAATTTGAAAATAGTCACTAAAACAACTACCGCTGAGAAAAAGGTATTGAAAACAATATCTTCAACTACTACAGAGCAACTTTCCTCAATTTGTAATGATCCAACGTGCATCACTAAATTGATAATATCTCAAGTTGGGTTAAGAGATATTAAAAATGTGGAAATTGAGCACCCGCATGTGGCTGATTACAGCAAAATTTCACTGTCGGCATTAAACGATGTCGACAAAGGACCAAATATACCCGATTTGGGAGATCTTTCATCTATAACATTGGTAACTGATGTTCGTTCTTCTAGTTCGCAAGGTAATCATCAGATCATTAATCACTTCAATTTAAAAAAACCGAACGAAATTAAATCCATTCACGATCAGAGGAAACAATTGCTTCTAGAAGATCAAATCAGTTCCGAAAGTAATACAGATACTGACGAAATTATACCAACGACAACTTTGCTTCTTCAAACAAGCTTTACGACTTTTACTTATTACACTACTATGTACAGTGGCGATAAGATGAATGTCGTAAGTCGTTTTGAAACGAAGACGAATACGGTAACAGAAACCTTGCAAGTTTCAAAACCCTTTAATGTAAAGGAAGCCTCAGAACCCATTACATATTTTACAACTTTTACATACTGGACTAAGTTGGCCAAAGAAGGCCAAGTAGCTACACTTAGTCGTGAGGAAACCATATCTAATGTAGTGACACCAACAATAACAATGTCAAATGTGCCAAATATAGCCACCGAAGCATTGATTATAACTACAACACAATCACCCATGAAGCAGGGAGCCACTGCGTCACTATTGGACGATGAAATTAATGAGGGACCAGCATCATCTCAACGACTTGAGACTCCAGTGGTGAGAAGTGCTCTTGAACCCACTACATACTACACTACATACACTTATTATACAACTTCTTATGAAGTTCATAAAACATTAACGAATTCCCGTTTCGAAACTGTCACAAATGTTTTCACACCAACCATAATCGCAACGAACAAAATTGTTCAAAAAACATCTTCGCACATACCATATAATGCCCATAATGTCAGTATCAATGATTTAGACAAGTCTAGGGTTATTTTATATGATTTAAAAAAAATTATAGATGCTGATGGAATATCCACTCTCTTTCTTACAACAAAAATTGAGCCGACAGTAAATAACGAGGGTCTGTTAACAGAAGTAATTAGTTCCACATCTAGTTTATACATAAATGAAGAAAAAAAAAATATACAAGCACCAGCTATAAGTGCAACTTTTGCAGGCCCGGACAGCCAAATTCAAAAACTATATAAAACGGGCTTGGTGAGACTAATCGAAGGAACACGCATAGCAAATCGTACAACAACATTATATCAGAGTCATGTTATTGGTACTGTTATAGATCAGCGTTACGCTCAAATAATTGAAAGTACATCAAGTTTCATATTTGAAAAAACTCGGAATTCTGAAGTCATAAATATAAATTCTATTATATCTCCAACAAGCGTTGAAAATATACAGCTCACACAGAGAGCAACCCTTGATTTAAAAAACTTTACCAATATAGAAGAAAGTATAAGAAATGCAGATCAAAGACATAAAATATTAGTAGAACCAGCCAAGGCCAAGGAAGAAGAAGGAAAGTCCAGCACTGATGGAAAGTTGAGATTCCCATTTCAATCAAAAAAACGCCCATTTCTTCCACAACTGAAACCATTTTCAAGTCGCAGTCGCCCTCAATTTGCTCAAAAAAAAAATAGTAGTGCCACTATAATTACCCGAAGTGATTTTACACCTACCATAACGGCTACACCAGCCCTGAAAACTAATAATCGCTTTTCTTCCACTCACCGGGGTCGTACAGTTTCTAACAGTAACAGCCCAGTATTGGCTTCATCAATAAGACGTTTCGGCAGACCTAGCAAGTTTTCTACCCATACAGGATCACAAGAAAATTCCTCCACAGGGTCACCTCGGTTAGTTTCATCTACTTCACGAAATCGGTTTGCTTTCGGCGCCGCATCCCCATCGCTTGAATATTCTAATTTGGCATTAAGTTCAAGGCAATCGGGTGCCGCTACCATAAGGTCATCATTTTCACGTCCAGCATTATTCTCTCCCGGTTTCCCCGGACACTCGAGGCTTCGCCTTAAGACAACAGCAAACATAGATAATGCTAAAACTATTTCAAGCATAGAAAACATAGCTTTGTCCCCATCAAACTCTGATGAAAATGAAGAAGATTCTCTTCGGCAAAATGAGGAACAAGAAGATGAAATCAAAACAGAAATTACTACAAGACAAAAAAATCCTATTTGGAGACTGCGAAAACCTCTCAGTAGACCACAAGCTTTTACACCAGCTCACCCGCAAGCAAACTCTCCCAACAACACGGTCTCACAAAAGAGGAACCCTATAACTAGCCCAGGAAAATCCAGTAGTTCAGTCACTATAACAACAACAAAGAGACCTAAACCACGCACATTCCAAAGACCAGCCATATCAAACAATATAGCAACTCGAAACAAGCTCACAAATGCACTATTTCCACCGCGAAATATATTTGGAGCTCAAAGTTCGGCTTTGAAAACGGAAGAAAGCAAAGACTTGCCACAATCTGAGGAAGATACTAGTGAAAATGACGACGATGCTGAATATGACGAAGATGGTGATGAAGAGTTCGAGGATGAGGATAATGATGGGAACAATCGCAGGAGACGTTCAAATGGCAAAACGTCTTATATGCCTAAAAAATTAACAAGAGTTGCAAAAAAAATTCGAAACAAAAGAGAGGCTGATTCAGTTCAACAAAATCGCACAAATTTTCGGAACCGCTTTAGAAGGCCAAAGCTTGTGACGTCCAAACAAACTGATGAGGAGGGAGGAGATTCCACTGAAGCTGAAGCTATTGCACCACGAACGACCCCTTCACAAAGAATACGTTCGCGTTTTGGCTCCAGATATCCAATTTATTCTGCAACTACCACAAATCCTGCTAGTATATCCTCAGCCACGTTAAACCATAGATCCATAAGGCCCACGCGCCCCAGTAACACCAATAGCATTAGGGCGCAATTTACTTTACGTGAAAAAGATTCTTCAGTAACCGCCACCACTCAAAAGGACTTAACGTCCGCTAAGCGTCCTTCTTTCCGTAGACCCCAACCAGTAGGACGTTCTTCTACAAGACGGCAGCCTAGCTCCACTGCGTCACCTAATACTGGCAGCAAACGTCGTTTGAAAATTTATACAAACAATGATGTTCCATCAACTTCATTACATTTACGTAATTCGGTGACGAATAGAAGTCGTCCATCAAGTAATTCAGTGCGTTCGCGCTCTGGATCTTCTAGGGATTCTGGAGCCAGAAGTCGAGGTAGAAATACTTACGATTACAGTAATGATAATTTGATACCAGATGGAACAATTGCTGTCATTCACGAGATACCTGTTGAGGTAACAATTCCTGTGATCAACGGTAAAGTGACAGAGTACAAAAAAGTTGTTACCGCTAAAACTAGTACCGAGTTATTGGGACCTAAACAGTACACAACTATGATAGGAAATAAAGGCCAATCACAACTAGTGCTAACAAGAGTGGACTCATCCGTAAATTATAATGGAGCAACGGAAGTGACCAAATATGTGCTTCACGAAACACCAACGTCTACTATAACATTTACACCAACTATCATTCGAGGACGAAAAACATCATTTTCTCATGTATTGCCTTCAACTGTGTATTCCGTTGTAAAAGTCATATCTACGGCACATCCTCAGATCTCTGCTAATGCTCCATTGGCTAATATACTGCTCTCTCAACTATTGTTGGGAAATGCTGGCCTGCCAAATAATAATGTTTTGTTGGACGCATTGGGTGGAGCTTTAACTCAGCCAGCTGCAGCTATTGGTGCACCTCAACCAGCCACGCCAATGACTGAATATAAAACACATGCATCCACGTATGTTACTACTGTATTTGAGGGACAATCTACCATACTGCCGATTACATTCCAGGGCAAGAAAATTTTAACCACAATATTTGAAACAACTGCTCAAACCATAACAGCTACTGAATTTATTACTGACACTATTGTAACGACGCCCACTGCTGTAGCGCAGGTGCAACCGGTTGTTAATAGTTTGCTTTTGCAACAATTATTACTTCAACAGCAACCTAGTGCTATCACCAACACTTTAAATGCGATTTTGCATTCAGTACCATATCAATGGCAATTGGGTCTTGATAGTCTACAAGAACTTGAGGTCTCTAATAATATACGTGGTTCAGGTCAGGGGGATTTAATAAATGAAGATGATGGATTTTCTTCCGGATATGCTGCGGATTTAAATGACATAGCCTTGCAATCACAGGCACAAACCCATAAAAGCGGCAGAAAAAAACCGCGAAAAAATAGTAGAAACCATAAACGCAAATATAATGTAGCTGAAAGCAGCGTCATAACCTTATATGTATCGGGCAGAAAACCCGGAGAGTTTAGCACGGTATTGTCGACCGTAAAAGCACGACCCGACTCAACACTATTTAAACGTGAGGCGCATACTATTGATAGCTATTCCGATTATTACAAAAGTGATGGCAGTGAACTTATAAAAGGGTACTTGATCTCACCGGAAATTATTTTATTAGATCGAAATTTAAACATCATTCAAAGTGAGGGAAAGACCAAGTACGAAAATGGGGCAACTGATTCCTTGGATAGTATTGTTGGTGATGTGACTCAATGGTATGTTACACAGTCATCTTCGCGCGCGATAAACTTATCAAATTATATAACGCAAACATGCACCACAAGTTCAGCTTCATTTCCAAAAAGAAACAATAGTGACCCTTACCCCACAAATGGGGAAAGTTTGTTTCTAGTTAAAAAAAGCAGAAAGTAATGAAAGTGTTCTTCTCAACCTAGTTCATCCCTCTGTCTCTTCTTATTATACCTTCGAAGGCGAAGTAGATACGATTATATTTTTTTCAAAATGGCCTTCCTAAGCCGTTAGTCCCCCAGCTGCAGATAAAGGTCAGTCACGTACAATATCTCGAAACCAATCCACAAAAGGGACACAGGCAAACAATGTACAAAATTTTTCGACACAGACTTATTTGAAGTAAAAAAAAATCGATACTTACGTAAACGACATGTTGTGGAAAACGAGAAATAATTCTAGAAAGCGATATCGATACTTACATAACGAACTTTTATGGAAAATGAGAAATAAATCTAGGAAGCCAGTAAGCAATAATTAATGGAAAGAAAAAACCAAAACCAAGAAAGGAACTAATAGCGCGAAAAGTGCCCATAAGTCTGAATACAGAAATTTTTGAGTTAAGGGACAACGAAACCCAACCTGCTCTTCCTGGAATTGTACTTTTTCTGTAGTGAAGTATAAGAAACTTTTAAATACCGCTGCACCAGTATCAACTACAACATATCCACCACAAACATATGTGAATGAACATGAATTGAAAGTAACATTAACAAACTCACTACCAACAACAACAAAACAAAGAGATGGGATCATCATACTTAACAACAGTGACGAAAAGTCCAAAAAAAAAAAAGAATAAACGAAAACGTCATCATCAACCAAAAAATTATCTGCCTCAACCATTGTAGAATCTGCTCCAACAATATTGCGTCTTTGTACAATCGTTATTTCCACAATTTCTTTACACTACACATAACTTTATACTTTGGTGATGGGTCGTGTTACAGGCACAGAACATGAAATACTGATCACATCAAGTGTTGAACGCATTCAAACCCAAACAATACCTGTGACAGTCACAATTACACAAACCTTTTAATAGTTAAATCACAAATTACAACGGTTATTGAATGACACATCAATAAAGGTGAAACAAATTCCACTAAGAACAATAGTGTTTGGCACCGCCAAATAGTCCATTTAACTAAGAAGACAAATTATATAAATTTTTGTGGCGGTGGAACTTGCAACTGCATTTAACAACTTATTATTGCTTTTTCAATACCTTTAATTATGATTCATATATTTTTTTTTTATAAACTTTGGTATGCTAAATTCTAATATAGGTAAAAAGATTAATCTTTCGTTAAGATTTTGGGGTATCGAAACTATGCGATATGCGGCGCATATTCTGATTTTTAGCATTAAAGGCACAAAATAAGAAGAGTAGCCAGGGGCGTTTTAGAGTTAATGAGTATTGATGTATATACCGAAAATGAGGCATGCTTAGTAGGTATGGTGTAGTTCACGAATATAGAAACGGGAGACCCACTAATTATGTGAAGTTCGAAAAAAACATGCATGAGCTTAAACTGAAGGCAAAAAGGAAAAAAATTAAAAAAAGAGCCCATAACTACCACTTCTAGAGGGGTAAAAGGTTGGATCGATTTCCCTAGTCTTTCCTCCCCGATATTGATTTCCAACTACCTACGCCATAACTCCATTTCTTAAAGAGGCACCCATACAAAGTTTTAAATATTATAAAATTGTTAAAAATTGGTCCCCAGAGCTACCCAGATGCCCTAGATGGGTGCAATGTATAATCGACTTGCACCCCCACCATGTTTTAGATTATTCAAGGTACTCATATAAAATTTAAATTACAGACTAGGAATGGAAGAAACTAGAAAAAACGGTTGCATGACTACCTAGGAGTCCCTCCAAAGGGATCCAATGTACGACCGTCCCCTTTCAGTTTTCAGCTACGAGCTGAAACAAAAAAAATTCCCTCCTCGGTACGTCACAACACGTTGCTATAGTTCTCTATTAATTTTACGCCTCTTTTGGCAACGTGATTGACAACATGTAATTAAAGTAGTATTTCTAATGCTTGCTGGTAATCTTCGAGTTCTTCCAATGTTTCTGGATCGGTAACAGATTGACAAGCCAAAGCGTGCGAAAAATTTTGTTGTCTCAGGTTTGGCGTAATGACTTAAATATTTCTTCAAGAGTTCTTTATTCACCTGCTTTAATGTCAAGGTAATTCAAGGTAATTTTCGACTTCGTCTTCACTATCATGTTCTTCGTCATCAATATTATTGAAGCCGCTCTCATTTTCAATGCCTTCTTCGGAATATTCATTACTCTCATCATCAGAATACCTCGCCTCGTATTCCTCTTCCTCTTCTGCAAAAATACGAACTTCATTCGCGCCATTTTCCGGATATGTGCGAATCAAATAACGCAACAACCTCACCACTGAGATACCAGAAATGTGCACAGAATTTCTTAAGTAGTCGCTAAGATAGTTATTGTTTTAAAGAAGTTTGAATCGTTATTTGGAGCTTCGCTTGCTTTAGTGGTACTAAACGAAGCTTTCACGTAAAGTGTTACGATGAAAATGTTAACATCACGAAGCCCATTTAATTTCTTTTTGCTTAAACCGAGATATTTTCTGAACAAAAACATTTTTAGGCAGTAAGTGGCTTTCGCCACCCATCGGGCATGACTGATAGTCCTGGTGGAGTGAAATTATGATTTGGAATATTTTCATATAACTATTATAGTAATATAACTATTTTCAAAAATTTCATAAAGTCACTTCTGGGTTGTTTTTCCTTCAATTGAGCTAAACCAAATAACTTGATCCCAATTTTGACTTGTACTGGCGGCGACCCTAATATGTTCTACGCCGGGTTTAAATAGCTTATCTATATTTTTAATTGCTCCTTGAAACGGGAAAACACTGGACCTCCTGAGGCAGACTTTGCATTCAAACACTTCTCTAAGTTGAAGCTTATAAATATGATATCTGCATGGCAGATAGAACAGATTTCGTTGCAGTGTTTTCTCAATCAATAGCATCGCCCTTTGAAATCTGCCAGTGTTCTTTGACGCAGTATCAAAAGAAAACCACGGCTTCGATTTTGACAACATACAAATTTTAGAAAAAGAGACAAAAACAAACAAAAGACTGACACTGGAAAGTTTACACATTAAGAAAAACATAGAAAAGACGGTTAATAAAAAAGAAGATAGTGACAACATAAGTAACACATATAGCATCATTTTGAAAAACAAACCAAAAAGATGAATAAATAATATATTGACGCTTAAAATTGGAAACAATATAAGGTATTTATTTATTTGAGATATAATTATACATTAAGTATTGTTGTGAAAAATCGATTTGTTTTTATTTTAATTAAAAAAAGTCGCCCGAAGAGGACACAACTCCGGTGTCGAAACGTTGCGCAACAAAAAGAGGAAAAAACAAAAAGAATTTGTTTTAATTACTTAAAAAGGTGACCAAGTAAGCCTTACCAAAAATCATTAAACATTAAAATATTTATTTTTGATGTTTATAGATATTAAAGGAACTTCTAATTGATATTGATAAAATTAATAAAGATTAATGATTGAGTTTGAAATTATACAGGCCTAATATCAAATGTTTTTACTTTAAATAAAGCAAAAACATTGGCACATTTGTTGTAAAAGGAGTTTCCTTACGGGCTAATGATTGTCAACTTTTGTGTAAATAAAAATCAATTACTTTTCATTTTTACTCAACGTATCGTCTGCTTTTTTCAGACTTCTTCAGGGGTGTTTTTATTTATAAATGATTCTATATTACATCTTTATGGTAATAATTACTTATTTATCTAAAAAAAAAACTGGACTTTATGAACAGAAAATATAAATAAATAAATAATAACAACACAGTACACAGATATCACAAATTGATCTTAATACCAGTATCACAGAACTTTAACTCACATTTGTTTAAAAAAATTGATGTATATTCTGCATGACAGGTTATACAGCTGTTTCGGGAAGAGTCACCAACCCTCATCAGTAACCAAAAGCAGTAGTTTGTTTGGTAAAAAGTTAAATTCATATATCTTTTATATAAAAATGGAGTTGCGTATGTTTGTTTGTTTGTTTGTGGTTTATATGGGACTACACCACTGGACCGATCGTCTTGAAATTTTTACAGTATGTAACTGCCTATCCGGAAGGAAAAATAAGCTATATTTTTTGATTTTTCAAGTGGGCGTGGCACCTCCCATACAAAGTGAGGTTTTAACATCTAATTTAAATATATAATATCTGGGGTACTACGACAGCAAGAGTTCTAAAACTACGTACATGTACATATTTAAATAATTCAAAGAGTTGCGGAAAAATGGGCGTGATAGGACCACTGGCCGTGGTAGCCACCATGCAAAGCAAATATTAAAAGGTATATATCTAGAGTACTGTAATATAAAGTCTTGAAATTTTGTGCAGGTTCATAACTTATCAACGTTAGTACTCGAAAGAAAAATGGGCGGACCGTGAGCGTGGTACCTCCCATACATATATATATATATGGAGCTTTGTCTGAGTTCACGAGTTATTAATGTGAGTTGTCCCATAAAAATGGGCGGGATGGAACCAGTGGGCGTGGAACACCCCATACAAAGTGAACATTTTGTGTAGATAGGATGTTGGTTATGGGATAGTATTGGTTATGTGTGTCGGTGTTGATTTCTTCTATGCGTAGGCAGATTGAAACACCATACTATTCTTTTTATACCCTATACCACTATGTGGTTTGGGTATAATGACTTTGTGCTGCTGTTTGTAACAACCAAAAACATTTGACCTAGACCCATCTTTAATCATACCGATCGAATCAGAATAACTTTCTGAGTTGATTTAACAATGTCCGTCCGTCCGTCCGTCTGTGTGTCCATGTAAACCTTGTAATCAAACTGCAGGTCGCAAATATGAATATATTTTGATGAAATTTGGTATATAAGCTTTTGTCGGCCATGGGATGAACGCTATTTAAATTGGTGAGAATCGGTCCATGTTCAGAACTAGCCCCCATACAAATTACCCCTATGAAATCGACATAAATTGCCATAAGATCCAAATTGTCATATAGATCTTACTCAAATTGGGTTTGTATGCGTTCATTACATCCATTAATGAGTAGTCCAAAAATGATCCCTTTGGCCCAATATAGAGTTGCTTCCCGATCTTCACTTAAATCTATTAAAAAACAAAAATATTGCACTGATTCTTCTCAAATTTTGTTTGTATATATTTTTGCAAAATACAAGAGACTTTACCCAACATGGTCAGGATCGGTCCATTTTTGGGCCTAGTCTCCATAGATATAGCATCCGATATGATTTTTTTCATATCTGCAGCCAAAAAAATTTTTAAAAATCCCACTAAAATTTGGTTTTTGCTTATTTTCTATGTCCAGTTAGTTGCGTCTAAGAGATAGGGTTTCTAAACGCATGGTATAGAGTATCGTATAGTCGGTCTAGACCGACTATAATTTTCTTACTTGTTTTAGATTTTAATCTTTATTTTACAATTCATATGTATTTTGAAACCTTTCGATGTTGTTTGAATTACGACTAAAATAATAATAATGGTCTAAAACTAGAATATTTGCTACTTATATACTAAAATTACCAACTAGTATTATACTAGATTATTCTCTTAAAATTATTGGTGCTTCGGCAGCATTGTGAGTGACCTTGTGACACACATATGTTAAACACTTGCGCTAATTACCCAAAACGGTTGCATCAATGTTTACCGGGTGGTCCACTATGTCAAGTACACAAATAAACGTTTCCGTATTTGCTTTGTGTTATTGATATGCAAGCCCTTGAAATTAGATACCCTTTTGTTTACTCTTATTTTTGGGTTTATTTACCGACAGTGTCATGCCACACACACTCATTCATTGATCGCAATGTCTACAATTTACAAAACACGTGCATTATCAAATTGCAACGTTTCTGGTCAACATATGTATGTCAAGTGGTTGTTCGTTGTTCAAATTCAAATCCTTTATACCCAGCATTCATGCACTACGTGAATGCTCTATGCATCCACTACACCACCGCCCTTAAGAGGAATCATACAATTTCTTTAAATTCAAAATAAGAAATTGTAGGATTGCTGTGTATATTAATGTATGCATACTGTATGCCTTGTTAACAGTCTTTTTCTCTCATAATAATTATAAATATTTTTTTGTTGGTACTTATTGATATATTCGGTTTATACCGATCATTAACATTAGTTATTGTGTATATAGTTTTACTATTAATGAATTTTTATACATTTATATTCGATACATTGTTCTCATATTGTAATTCTATATGCGAACGTCATTATAACTAAACGATAATTTTATAAATATTGTAGTTATAAAGAATTTTTTTTTCATTTGTTTATACATTGTTTTGTAATTCTACGCTTTATTGAATAAATAATGTCATTAACACTTTAAATAATAGTTTCATTAACATACTAATACTAGTTACATAATCGTTTGTTTAACTTAATTGCTACTTTTGATTATCGCATATTATACTTAAAGAATATCATTGTGTTTGCATTTTGTTTTTCATTTTATTTTATAAGTTTTTACAAATTGTTATATTTCTTTAGTAAATTCTTATAGTATGTCTTAATATTATTTCCTATCTTTACTGAAATGTTTAAATCATTTATATCTACTATACTATAAGGACCTCTATATGGTGCTTCATTCTTTCCTCTATTTTCTACTTTAACTAACACTAAATCACCTATTTCTAATCCTATACTATTTGTTTTTCTCTGTGATTATGTTTGTCTATTTTTCTTTACTTGTTCCGTCATGCGTTTTGCGTTGTCTAGTGAATGATTCAGTCTCGTTTTCAGCTCATTGGCGTAATTTTCAAAATTATATACCTTGGGATGATTCCGGATCTCTTTGTCTCCATAGGACAAGCAATAGCATATTCCGTCAATTCGCATTGCATGGTTAATATATATCGAAAGTTATTCGTTGGACGTAGTGGACCAACTGTATCTATTACTACTGTGTCGAAACTCTGAGATGGTGTGTCTGTCACTGTAAGTGATTCTTTTGTATTTTTTGATACAAAATTTTTTATCATTTTGGACATGTTTTTCCACGTGTATTTCTGCTTCAGCTTTAGCGCTGTTTTTCTCATGCCAAAGTGTCCTCCTTGGTACAGTACAGAAATTATCTCAAATATTACATCATCTCTTGCGATGGCAAATTTTTCATTTTTACTGGTTCTTAAATAAGATGGAAGCTTCCCCAATGGAGTACCTAAGCACTTCGGATTATCGCTGCACCTACTGCGCATTTCATTATTATATTTGTCATATTCTGTAATGTATACATATATATCATTATTTGGCCTTTTCTCTAAAATAAACTTTAGTTTGCATGCATTTTTAATATCATTGATGGATGTACTACAATCCCACATACGGAGCTGATCAGGCTCACCATGAGATTCACTATTGATATTTGTATTAATTGATGACTTTTTGTTCATACCTCTTGTTACTACCAGTGTCTTTTTTAGACTTTCATCATTTTCTAATGGTATCATATTCTTTAGCATCGTGGAGTCCACCTGTATTCGTGACAATGCATCTGCATTTGTGTTGTTGGCTCCTCTCTTATATATAATATCGAAGTCGTAATCTGAAAGTTCCAGTCTTATCCGTGTCAGTTTAGAGCTAGGATTCTTATGAGAAAACAAAGATATTAACGGTCTGTGACAGTAAATTTCCTTCCATACAAATATGGTCTGTAGAATTGAGTCCGCCAATAAATACCTAGTAATTCTTTTTCAATCACTGGTTTATTTCTTTCGTGTTTATTAAGGGATCTACTTGCGTAGGATATAGGTAAAACTTTGCCTATTGGACCTTGAGATAAAACTGCTCCCAGTGCAAAATCCGACGCGTCAGTCGTTAAGACAAATGTTCTATCAAAGTCGGGATATTGCAACACCGGCGGGCTTATAAGACTATTATTAAGACTTTCGAATGCCTGTTGACATTTCTCAGTCCAATCGAACTTAGTGTATTTCTTTAATAAGTTGTTCAGACAGCTTGCAGTTTCTGCGAAACTCCTTATGAATCATCGATAGTACTTGCAGAAAGCTACGAATCTTCTAACTTCATCAGAATTTTTCGGAATGGGATATTTAGAAATTGCTTCATACTTGCTCGGGTCTGGTCTTATTCCGTTTGACGTTATCAAATGCCCTAAGTATACAACTTATGGTCTTAAAAAACAACATTTACCTGCATTTAGCTTTAGGTCAAACACGTTCACTAGATTTTCATTATGGTGTTTCAAACTACATCCAAATACTATTATATCATCAACATATAAAAATGCTTCAGACTCTAATCCAGACAATGCTATGGTAAGCATTCTTTGAAAACTGTTGGAAGATATTTTCAATCCGAATGGTAATCTAGTATATTGGTAATGGCCATTTGGAGTTGAAAATGCTGTAAAAGGTCTTGAATCTTCATCAAGTTCAATTTGGTGGAATGAACTCGTCATATCCAATGTGGGAAAATATTTTGCTCTTCCTAGCTTATCCAAAATGTCGTCCAGTCGTGTCAGTGGAAACTTGTCGTTTACAATCTTATCATTTAGTTTCCTAAAATCCACCACTAGTCTCCATTTTTTTAAATCATCTTGCCCCTTTTTAGGAACTAATAAAAGTGGGGCATTATATGGACTTATGGATGGTTCTATTATATTCTGTTCCAACAAACCTTTCACTTGGTTATTTATCTCCTCCGTGCGTGTTTGTGGTAAACGATAATTCTTTATGTAGACCGGGTCACTGTCATTCAACCGTATCGTTTGTCTATAGAAATTATTCGTTGTTAAATCCTCTCCTTCTATATGAAAAATAGACTGATATTTCCTCAATATCTCTACTAATCCGCTCTTTGCGCTATCATCACTAATATCCATATTCAATTCATTCAATAATTTATTAAATCTTTCTTTGTCATATTGCGCCTTTTTGCCAGTAGCTTTATAAATATCAAAACTTTTCAATGGTATTGTTTCTAATTTTAAATTCTCAATTATTGTTGTTTTATTCAACACATTCAGCAGTCTTACGTGCTTATTTCCATCTTTTGGAATTATCGTGTTCGCTACGTATACCCCTTCTGCAATTTCACGATTACATACACACTGTCCTCAGTGATGTCAATATCAATTGGTAAAAGTACCTCGCTTCTTGGGGAAATTTTCATTGTATTATGCCCACTATTACTGAAGTTGCTCCTATTGTTTTGACCACTGCTGTTATAGCCATTGTTGCGGTTGCTAATGTTTCGACACCTATTGCTGTTATTTCCATAATTGTTACTGTTATTGCCATGGTTATTGCCATTACCGTATCTATTGTTGTTATTATAACTGCTGTTATAATTGCTATTATACCTGTTGTTATAATTGTTGTATCTATTATTGTTGTTCCTATTCATTTCTCTAGGTCTAGATGTGTTGAACATAATCTGACTTTGTCTTATATCCGACGATGTCTCTAACGCTATCTCAATAGCTTCATTTAGAGTCTTCTTTCTACTAGCTTCTATTGTTCTTACAATTTCCCTGATTTTTAACCCATTCTTAAAAGTATTAAATGCTATCACTACATTAGTACTACTAATGGTTTCTCTGCTTGTTTCACCTAAAGCTTGTATTTGCACTTCATTCAATTCCATTATCAGACTCTCTACTCTGTCTGCGAATTTCCTTATCGTGTCTGTTTGAACCATAGTCGTTAACTCATTCAGGATAATGTTCGGAGATTTCTTTATCCCGTACGCTTCTCTTAATGCACTTATCAATGTATTTATGCTATTCGGCACTGTCGTTTGCCTTACTCTATTTTGTATCTTAGGTGTTAATTTAGTTTTATACACTAGGTTAAAAAGTGATGCATGCTTCCCTGGTATAACTGTCTCTTGTACCATTTCCAGATTTGCTATGAAAAATTGTAACTCCTCTTTCGCACCGCTAAATATTGGTATTAGTTTGGAAATTGCCGCCAATTCGGTCGTGTTCAATGTATTCTCTGTCATTGTGTCGTCTGTTTCAGGCGTTTCTCCGTTAGATATATTGTCTCTTGTTTGGGATGACGTTTGTCTTACTCTGTTTTCATGCTCTACTAGTATCTTTAAAGCTTCTTTCTTTAACTTACCGAATTTCTCTATGTGTCTTTGTCTGTCTGATTCTTGTATTTTTGGATCTTCTAAAATCCTTAGTGTTTCTTGTTCTAACTTTTGAACTTCCTTTCTCTTTGCCAATAACGTATCAGACACGTAAACCTTCCCTATTTATTTTCTTGCGTTCGTTATCAAAGTCTCTAACTGCTAATATATATTATCTATGAAAAAGTGTTGGTGCAACTGTCATATTTATGGTACTTTTCTTTTATTTATTTTTACATATTCATAATTAATGTGATATAAGTTAAGGTATGACACACTTCCATGCCACCTTATCAGTCCGCTAATATGGCGAAAAAATCTGTCCGCCAATATGGTGAACAAATCAGTCCACAAACATGGCGAACAAGTCAGTTCGCCAATCAGAGCAGTCCGCCAATATGGCAAACAAATATTTCCGTCAATATGGCGAACAATTCAGTCCGCCATCCATGTCGCCCAATATGGTGAACAAATTAGTTTACCAATTATCCTCATATTCACAGTCACACAATGTGACGTCATTAATTTTTTGGTAAATAAATATTTTGCCACCCAACTGGACAAACACCTTAGTTTGTCATTTATTTTTATAAATGTTTTTGCCCTCATCAAACTACTCACAACGGGCACGAGTATGTCGCAATATCATATTGCAATGTCTTATATTTAATAATGATGTTCTACATTTAATAATTGTGTCACAATATCACATTACATTTATTGCTATTCCAATTCCACACATAAATAATTCTCAAGTCAATGCACTTGACTGTTATTTATGTCAACCATATGTTTGTTCGTCTCAGCATTTTTTCGGTGGTGTTTCTTTAGTTTTTCCTTGTTGCTGACAAAGGTAATTTAGTATTATTTAAATAAAGGTAAAAAGAAAAAGACAGTCAGTAAAAATCACAATCTTAGTCAGTTAGTTACGGCAATAGTACTAGTCGCTGTCGCAGTGGTAGTTATAAACAAGATTCCAAAGCAAGCAGAACAATTAATGAAATTCAAAGATTATAAAGTGTTTTCAAAAGGACAATTAAATTTATAAAATAAATTAAATTAAATTAAATAAAGTGTTGTTTCAGTTATGAAAAAGGAGCTTTAATTTGAACAATTAATGAAATTAAATTATTTTAAAGTGTCTTCAAAATGAAAGACAAATAAATTTATAAAATAAATTAAATTAAATTAAATAAAGTGTTGTTTCAGTTATGAAAAAGGAACTTTAATTTGAACAATTAATGCAATTAAATTATTTTAAAGTGTCTTCAAAATAAAAGACAAATAAATTTATAATATAAATAAATGAAATAAAGTTGTGTTTTATTTACGAAAAAAACCATAATTAATTGGCGCCCAACTCGGCACGAACTCCTGCATCCGCAAAATGCCCATTAACAGTTAAACAGTGAAAAAAAAAAAAGTGCCAACTAACGGTTTAGTAAAAAATTCAGTCAAAATTAACTCAAATAAAAAATTAGAACCAAAAGTGCTAACAGCTGGAACAGCAAAAAGCTTGAAGGAAATCTTGTGTGAAATTAATTGTGACAAGAAATATTTTCGTTCAAAAACACAAATTAACCCGGCGTATAAGAAAATAATCGGCGAATCATCATAAATACAACAGTTACATGTTTTCGAGAAAAATCCTGTACATGAGCATACGCAGTAAAAACTAAAGAGGAGAAAGGAGAAGAGAGATGGAATTGAAAAACGCTTTGATGTCTATGTAAGATTTTTTTTAAGTATCAAATTTTGTAAATTAAATTAAGAGCTAAAATTTTTTTTAAATACCAAATTAAGTAAGCCATATTTTATGGCATTGTCCTTTCTCAAAAACAAATTATCAATTTAAAAAAATAAAGTAAAAAATAGGAAATTTTTCTACAATTCTGTGAATAAAAAATAATCGTAAACTAGAATTTAAAGTAAAAAAAAACCTTGTCGTTACTGGAGTAATTGTAAGTCAAATTTTTTTCTAAAAAAAGTCATATAAAAAAAAGACAAAGCCCAGGAAGTGGATTCGTAAGAAGGGTTATTTGAGGGATGATTATCACCATCAGATATTCGAATGGACCCCAGAGGATCATGAAACGAATGCAAGAATTTTAGATAGACTCGATAGGGAGATATTTAGGTTGTCTAACGAAGGTTATTTTAATGGGGTGGAAGATTTTAAAACCCCAAGAATGGAAAACGAGGAAAGAAAAGATAAAGACCCCAATGGGGAACATAATTAAAAAAGCAATTTTTTTTTTATTAGCCAACAGGAAAATTTAATAATAAAAAAAAAATTTTATAAACTTTATAAATTTTTTTTTTCTAAATAAATTTTTAACATGGAAAATTTTTTGCAAAGAGCAAAAAATATAAATGAATACTACAAGGACGAAAAGTGCAAAGAAGGAAAAGGGTGTTATAAAAGATTACCACGTATAAAAACTTGGTTTTATTTTTTTTAATTATCTTACAAAAATAAAACACTAAGTTGTTAATAAAAAAGAACAAGCAAATTAAAGCATAACTTTTGAAGAATAATTTTGGCATTTGATTAAGACTATTTTTTACAGCAGAACGAAATTTACGTTGAAGATAACACTTTTCCACAGGCAAATTCGTTAGCAGCAATACATCATTTTTTATAACAAATTATTCAGAAAATGGTTTTTAATAAATAAACCTAAAATTCTGAATTATAAAACAAAAAAAGAAAATTTAAAATTAAATTTGGATTCGGTGAACTCGCTAACGGAACAAAAAATTCCCAAGAACACCGAAGAACCTTTTTTTTAAATAAAATAAATACCATTAATTATAAATTTTTTTTTTTAATAAATAAATTAACCCAAAATTTTTAATTGTAAAACAAAAATTAAAGCAATAAAGAAAAATGGAAAATTTATACCAACCACATTAAATTATCCTAAACTTAAACTTAAGTCAAAAACATGAAATTCGAAACAAAAATGACAACTCACATAGTGAGGAGATGCAACAAAATAGTTGCATCCACATTAGATTAAGCAATAATATAATAGGAAATTAATATTTCCAGTAATATGTAATAATAAGATTTTATCATTCGAATCTGGCGAAGTACCCAAGTGTATGAACAGTTACATTATATTAAAAAAATTGTAAAAAAAAAGAAAAATGTTACCGAAAATTTTTTAAAAAACAAAAATAACTTAAACTTATACCTAAAATAATAAAAAATTGATTTGTTAAAATAAAATGACAACTTACATAGTAAGGAGGTGCAATGAAATAATTGCACCCACATTAAAATAAAGAATTTTTTGGAAGAGAAAATTATAAAAACCATATAAGAAAATTTTTAAAAATCTTAAAACTTATTAAATGAAAAAAGAAATAAAAACCTACATAGTAGGGAGTTGTAGCAAAATGTTGCAACCTTATCTTATTTAAAAAAGAAAATTTAAATGAAAATGTAAAACTAATCCTAAATTAAACAACTCACATAGTGAGTAGATCTAACAAAATGGATGCAACCACATTATATTAAGCAATTAGGCAATAAGAAATTAATTTTCTCTCTGTAATTTTATGATTTGAAATTGTAAAAGAATTTTTTTTTCCCAGCAACTTAGAAACACCCATAGATTTGACTTTTATAATTTTTTTTTTTACGCGATTTCGGCTTGACAATCCAACGTGATTTGTAGTGCCATCAGACGGGGACGTCTGAAACTTAAAAAAGGGAGTAGTTAAGGCATGACACACTTTCATGCCACCTTATCAGTCCGCTAATATGGCGAACAAATCTGTCCACCAATATGGTGAACAAATCAGTCCGCAAACATGGCGAACAAGTCAGTTCGCCAATCAGAGCAGTCCGCCAATATTGCAAACAAATATTTCCGTCAATATGGCGAACAATTCAGTCCGCCAATCACGTCAGTCCGCCATCCATGTCGCCCAATATGGTGAACGAATTAGTTTACCAATTATCCTCATATTCACAGTCACACAATGTGACGTCATTAATTTTTTGGCAAATAAATATTTTGCCACCCAACTTGACAAACACCTTAGTTTGTCATTTATTGTTATAAATGTTTTTGCCCTCATCAAACTACTCACAACGGGCACGAGTATGTCGCAATATCATATTGCAATGTTTTTCATTTAATAATTATGTTCTACATTTAATAATTGTGGCACAATATCACATTACATTTATTGCCATTTCAATTCCACACATAAATAATTCTCAAGTCAATGCACTTGACTGTTATTTATGTCAACCATATGTATGTTCGTCTCAGCATTTTTTCGGTGGTGTTTCTTTAGTGTTTCCTTGTTGCTGACAAAGGTAATTTAGTATTATTTAAATAAAGGTAAAAAGAAAAAGACAGTCAGTAAAAATCACAATCTTAGTCAGTTAGTTACGGCAATAGTAATAGTCGCTGTCGCAGTGGTAGTTATAAACAAGATTCCAAAGCAAGCAGAACAATTAATGAAATTCTAAGATTATAAAGTGTTTTCAAAAGGACAATTAAATATATAAAATAAATTAAATTAAATAAAGTGTTGTTTCAGTTATGAAAAAGGAACTTTAATTTGAACAATTAATGCAATTAAATTATTTTAAAGTGTCTTCAAAATAAAAGACAAATAAATTTATAAAATAAATTAAATTAAATTAAATAAAGTGTTGTTTCAGTTATGAAAAAGGAACTTTAATTTGAACAACTAATGCAATTAAATTATTTTAAACTTCAAAATAAAAGACAAATAAATTTATAATATAAATTAAATTAAATAAAATTGTGTTTCATTCATAAAATAGGAACATTAATTTATATAAGGTTACATTTCTTTTGTACGACATTATTTATATTACTTTTTAACATATGTCTATTTATTTGCTTCTTAATATATTTTCTTAAATACTTAACTAACGCATTAAACGTAAATATTATGCAGATCAATGCCACCAACTCCATGGTAACACTTATAGCTGGAGGCGCGCTGGCTGTTGCTGTTATCACCTTTTTATTTTATTTTGTGTGTTCCCCATTTAACTTATTGCTTTTCCTTATCTTCTTCTTTAATCTATTATGTTCCCTTATTTGTTCTAAAATAGCGGAAAACTCTTTTTCTATTTAATCTTTTTTATGTTCAAAATCTCTCTCTAGTTGATGCTGAGAGTCGTGTCTTCGATTTTCTCCGTCAATAACTTTATCTTGTCTTCTATGATCGTCAATTTTATCTTTCTTTCCCCTTTATAATTTTTTCCTATCACTCTCGTTTCTTGTACCGGAAATATCGGGCACACCGGTTCTACTGTTTTATTTTTGCCGAACCTTATGGGTTTCGGGCCTAGAGCTAGTATCTCAGGCTTTTCTTTAATCTTCCCTGACTTCCACTTTTTGCTAGCTGTACGAATCTTCTCGAATATATTTTCGAGTTCTTCTCTTCTATCCATCAAAAAAAAATATATATATATACAGTTTTTATTTGCGCAGCGCACTTAATAAAAACTGGTTATATTTAATAATATTACTTTATTTGAAATATAAGAAAGATATATTTTTTTTTCTTGGTCGTTCGCTGGTTATGACGATTAGCGGTCAGCATTCACGACAAGGTTGATTTATTTGGTTGTTCAGGATTCAGGTTGATGTCATTTTGAGCTGCATATTAGGATTTAGGTTAAAGTTGCTTCACGCTGCATATCAGGATTCAGGGTGGAGCTTGCAGGAATCGATCCTTTTCAATTATCTGGATCAGGATCTTCTTTCAGGATCTGTCTACTCGTCAGTGTTCAGCAAGTTCGTCCAGGATCGCCATGTGATGATTGGAGGTTGGTTATGGGATAGTGGTGGTTATGTGTGTCGGTGTTGATTTCTTCTATGCGTAGGCAGATTGAAACAACATACTGTTCTTTTTTTTAGATTTTAATCTTTATTTTACAATTCATATGTATATTGAAACCTTTCGATGTTGTTTGAATTACGACTAAAATAATAATAATGGTCTAGAATAGAATATTTGCTGCTTATATACTAAAATTACCAACTAGAATTATACTAGATTGATTATTCTCTTAAAATTATTGGTGCTTCGGCAGCATTGTGAGCGACCTTCTGACGCACATATGTTAAACACTTGCGCTAATTACCCAAAACGCTTGCATCAATGTTTACCGGGTGGTCTACTATGTCAAGTACACATATATACGTTTCCGTATTTGCTTTGTGTTATTGTTATGCATGCACTTGAAATTAATATAAACAATCTGTGATACTAGTTGTTAGGTTAAACTGTGATTTTTTTTAATTGTAATTATTTATTAAATTTATTAAAATTTTGTGTTGTGATGTCCAGTTTTTTATACAAATTTAATACTTGACAATGTAATAAAATAAAATCAAATAAATAAAGTTCACACTCCAGAAGAAGTTGAAATACCGTCAACGAAACGTCGAGTGAAAAGGATGTAATAATTTGAATTTTTTTATTATCATCTTAATATTTAATTGACCATAATTAGCCCGAAAAAATAAAAAAAATCTCACAAATAATATTGGTCACAAAATAAATATTAGATACCCTTTTGTTTACTCTTATTTTTGGGTTTGTTTAGCGACAGAGTCATGCCACACACACTCATTCATTGATCGCAATGTCTACAATTTATCAAATTGCAACGTTTCTGGTCAACATATGTATATCAAGTGGTTGTTCGTTGTTCAAATTCAAATGCTTTATACCCAGCATTCATGCACTACGTGAATGCTCTATGCATCCACTACAATTTAATATAATATAACTGGAGTACTATCATAGTGAAAGTCTTGCGACTTTGTTTGAGTTCATAAGTTATTAATGTGAGTAGTTGCCCAAAAAATGGGCAGGATCAGACTAATAGGCGTGGCATCTCCTACATCGGGTTACTGCTAGTATTTGCTGAAAACAACCAAATGAGAATTCAAGCAAAAGTTATACTATTTAAGCCTCTTCCAATATAACAAACTAAAATATAGAACAACTTTGAAACAAATATGTTTGTATAAGTTAATTTATGTGTCTTTTGCACATAAAAAAATTCATAAAATAAGTGCCTCTTGGTCACTTTTTATAAAATATAAAAATAAAGATAAAAGCCTAGTGGCTTGTTTGAGTTCTGTAAATTAACTGACTGGTTTATTTTATTATTTCTTTTAGCTTACACTGACACAAGTAGCAACGTAAGCACATAACTTAAAATATTTCAGTCTACAGCTAAAGAAGTGTCATATTGCGTTAAATAAACAAAATAATATAAAAATAAAATAAACAAAAATATAAAAGTATAAATTCTTAACTATTGTTAACTATTCCCCCTTTTGAATGAAGACCGTCCTCGGTCTTCCTAACGATCTCTTCCAATGATTTCTTGATGCGGTTCAATTCTCTTTTCTCTTTGATGTTTTTAGATATTTTGAATGCGATGAAAAACATGCAAGCTATTGTTATGAAAGCAGTGGTACTAAGAATAGGCCTCAATATCTTTTTTTAGCTCCTGGAGATGTTCCAAGTTCTAGATATGCATTTCATGCAGGTAGGGTAGGCTCAGTACGTGTTCGTTTTCCATTACTTAAATTTTTTGGATATTTGCCAATTCTGGGGTTCTGCCAGTAACGCCATTTCGATTAACATATTTCGTAAAGTTGATGGTTACCTCATTTTCGAATATAAAAAGGTAAGTGCCTTGAACGTTTTGGGTTTCCACCGTCTCGGTCACATTTGCTGCAACGTTATTCAAGGTGATTATCCCATCATCTATTACTGATATTTTTTCGAGGAGGTCGAACTCCGTGTTACATTTAGCAGGTGCGCTGGACATTATTTGTTTCGCACATGTTTCTTTCATGTTTAGTTTGCAGAATGTTGATGAAATGGAAGGTTTGCATTCTTCTACAGCGATTATTTGGTGTCCGCATTTCGCCACTATGTTGCCTTCCTTGAAAGAAATGATTTTTTTATGATGGGAGACGGGGAATAAGCTAATTTTTTGCAGGACTGTTTTGGCCTAGGAAACTTAATGATAAAACTTAATATTTAATTACTTTGTAAAATTTTAATGCTACTAACAACCATGGCCTCTGAGACACTGGTCCCGGTAGAGTCATCACCTGTAACAATCGAGTTTACTTCGTCGCTGTCCAGTATTGTCAAATCTATTATATTCGACTTAGCTAAACCGATAGACAAAATTAGATTCTCAAGGCTTATGATTGTCATTCTATTTCTAGCCAATAATGTCTCGTATAAATTTTCAGTATTTACTCCGTTTTTACTTTTTTCAGACACCATTGAATTTACCACGTCCGTTAGTTTATGTAACTGTTGGGTAAGCCTTGTATTAATTTCGATCGGTCTATTGTTCGAGTGCACCAGTTGTTCTTGAGTAAATTTCACCTTTTCAAAGTCATCGAAATCGGGGGTACCTGCTATAATTTCCAGACCTGTTCCCAAAATGTTTAAGCTTCGTGAATGTCTATGATGGATTTTCAAAGCTGACAGTAAGGTAGAAATATGGTTGACATCTGCCCAAAAGATTTTTTTCATGTGGGATTGAGGAAATATCTTCGTTAGGTTCCCCGTGTCTCCAATTTGCTCGTCATACTAGGTCAAGTTAACGGTGTGTTTCATATACCCGTACTCTTCCCAGACTATGATATCTCCATCATAAATGGGGATGTATTCTGCGTCCGAGTAGTTAATTATCCTTGCCCTTATGGACAAACATGCGGTGAGTAAGATAAGTCTAAAATATATAAAAAAAAAAACAAATAAATTAAAATAATTCCACTATTCTATCTCAGGTTGTCCTTATGGACCACCCTCCCTTTAATGAGAATCATTGTCCACAAATCTGCTTCAACGATTCCTTCCTCATACAGTGGACTCAGTTTGTTTCCCAATCTTTTGTTTACTTTGACAAAAACCTTATCGCCCACTTTAAATTGTCTATCAATTCTGTCCCTATTGTGCGTCGACAGAAGGTTTGTTTGGGCATTATTAAGTCTTTCCCTAATAAAATCCCTTAATTCAAGTGAAGTGGCGTGGATTACTTCCAAAGGTGTCTTTCCCGTAACTGAGTGAATAGTTCTATTGTATTGCACGTTTGCTTGTAGTACCAGTTCCACCGTATCACTAATATCCCTATCGATTTTTAAACAACGTGCAATTTCGCTAAGTGTGCTATGAAATCTCTCGACCTGACCATTTGAAGTACTATGTAATGGCGGTGCATTTATGATCTGTATATCGGCTGCTTGTTAAATTGCCCTAATAGTTTCTGAGTTAAGAGATTTTTCGTTGTCGTAGAAAACAGTATTTGTTCCAGAGTAGAAATAATTAGCGTAGTATAGGTGTTTTTATATCAACTATTGTACGGGACTGGATTGGTTGGACAATTGGAAATTTTGAGAACTTGTCAACACAGGTCAGAAAATACATTCTATCGGTGGAATAGATATCAACATGAAGAATTTCTCCCGCATAGTTAGGAATTTTCGTTTCTTCAATAACATGGTGTTTCGGATGTCTTTGATATTTAGCCTCTGATCAGGTTTTACAGTTCGATACAATTTCCTTTGCAATTCTATCCATTTTGGGAAAATAGTATTTTTTAATAACCTGTCTCGAATTCTCTTGCGCTGTTCTATGAGCTCTGTTGTGTTCCATCTAGAGGATTTCTTTTTGGTCGTTTGGATCGAAGATATCGATTACAAAAAGTTTACAGTGCCAGAATTTGGTACCTTGAAATTTCCTTACCAAATCATGCTGCAGTATTGCCAACGTTGGCAAGGTACAACATAAGGCATTTACGACATTAGGATTTATGACCTTCTCGACCATTTCAAAAAGATTTTGCTTGTCTGATAATTGCAAAATATGTCTCATTTTTTCCCCAAAAATGATAAGGGTTCGTGACGAGGGGTGCTCGGCCTCCTCGATAACGATCTGGTTTCTATAACAATTTATAGGCTTGTCGTACTTGGAATAGTGTTAGAAAACGATACTTCACTATGAATGGTTGCCTGATCGGAATATTGTTGTTCGGTAACGTTCAATTGTTGGCGTGACAGCGCATCTGCCACAACATTTTCCCGTCCCGGTTTGTAGAAGATTTTTGCGTTATGTTCGTCAACAAACGTCTTCCATCTTTTAAGGTTCGCATTTGGATTCTTGTCTGAAACCGCAAATGTTAGCGGTTGATGGTCGGTAAATATATTTAGATCCCTCACGCCGTATAGGTAATGACGAAGAGTCCTTAGGGCCCAGACTATAACCAAAAGTTCCCTTTCATTGGTTGCGTAATTCGTTTCGGCATGCGTGAGTTTTCTTGAAGTAAATTGAGAGGTTTACCCTTTTGGGATAATACTGCACCTAGCCCTAGTGCAGAAGCATCTGTCGTCAGATCAAAAGGTTTCCTGAAGCTCGGATACATCAACATGACGTCTTCTGAAATGAGTATATCTTTAAGTTTATTAAATGTCGGAACCTGTTCTTCGTTAAAATTTATTGGTACCTTTTTTGTCTGACTAGCGCTTACTTTTCCGTTATCCCCTTTGAGTTCATCGGTTAGCGGTTTTGCTATTTTTGCAAAATTTTTAATAAAGCATCTGTAATAATTTGTCAAACCTAAAAAGATCTTAATTTATTATCGTTTCGATTTTATTTGGAGTTGTACGTATGCCTCCTCTTGAGACCATAAAACCAAGGAATTCCACGTTAGATTTAAAAAACTTTGATTTTTCGGCTGAAACACGCATATTAGCCTGTAATAATTTTTTCAGGGCCCAACCAATGTGTGTAATGTGTTGGTTTTCAGTTCTTGAGTAGATTATCGCGTCATCTATATAAACATGACATGATTTTCTTATTTGGTCCCTAAGGACATCATCTATTGCGCGTTGAAAAAAGCTAGGGGCGTTTCTCAGTCCGAATGGAAGTCTGCAAAATTCATACTTCCCGTTGCTGATATAGAAAGCTGTTTTTTCTCTGTCATTTTCCAAGAGTTCTATTTGGTGAAAACCAGATTTCAAGTCGAGGGTAGTGATATATTTCGCTTCGCCCAAATTCGACAAAATTACCGATATATTCGGTATGGGGTACTTATCGTCTAATGTGACCGCGTTAAGTTTTTGGAAATCTATGTCAAGTCGTTTTTTCCTATTTCCCTCATCATCTAAGCCCTTTTTATCTACTACCCAAATTGGCTCTTATACGGTGACCTTGATGGTCTTATAATTTTGTTCCTTAGGAGATCTTCTATCTCTTTGTTCACGAAATCGGATACCCCCATTGGATAGGGATATGACCTTGAGTAAATTGCGTCATTTCTATTTGTTCGAATGGTAGCTTTAATTTCAGTATTATAGGGCAGCGATTCATTTGGGTCCGCGAAAACCCTAGAATTTTTTACCATAATTTGCTCGAATTCCTCCCTAATGTTTTCAGGAATGTCCTGTTCCGCCAATTTTATGTGGTTAACGTTTTCGCATTGTAGAAATTTGATTTTTTCGGTATTTGAATTAAATTCAATTTGACCCCTTGTAAGGTCAATGTTTGCGCCGATTTGTCGCAATAAATTGAGCCCTATTTTAGCGTCGAAGGTTGGTATGTTACCCAGAATAAAAAATAGGTGTTTTTACCGAATATATTAACAACACATTTTTCAGAAACAGTATTTCGACCGTGAATTGAACGAACAGTAAAAGGTTTATGGACTCGCATGATTCCCTTTAATTCATTGAAAGGTTTAATGTAATTTTTTGAAGCCCTAGTATCCACTATGATTTTTATGGTTTTCCCAGCCAACGTTTTCTCTATGAATGGTAGCTGGGATTCCCCCTAAAAAATTAATATAGTCGACGTCATATTCTATATCCAGAGTTGCACCCTCTGGAAGGTCACAATAATTTTCCGTTTCTCATTCTGCAGACACTTGATTTATTCTCTGCATTTTCTGTCCTGTCTGTCTGTCTGATCCAGATGGCCTCTTCTGATTATCCCGGGAATGTCTATAATTAGTATTCTGTCTGAATTTGGATGATGTAGGGTCGACTTCCATTGGTTCTACATGGTTTTGGTTTGAGCTGTGGGTTTGGGGTTGTTTTGAATGACTTGAAGTTTTTACGATATATGGATTTTTCTCCAATGACTTATTCCCGTTCGATTGATCCTTGGGAAAAAACAAATTTCTAGTATTTGGACCGTTTTGAGTACGAAAGACTGTTTTTGTTGCAAAGGACGTTGCAAAAATGTATCTTTCATGGTTTGATTCGACTTCCTGTGCCAGAGCCAAGGCGGTCGGTAAATCTTTCGGTTGTGATGCGAACAAAATATCGCAAAGTGGCTTTTTTAAGCCAGAAATGAATGTCCTTAGAGCATCCATTCTATATTTTTCATTGAAGACTTTTGCCATGTCTCTGTCATATGTCATTGTCGTTTTATTGGTCAATAGAGACAATTTCTTCTCAATAGAGTCAAAGAATTCTATTACAGAAAGTTCACCCTGTCTCATGGTGCTCAACTCCTGTTCTATTAAGTAAATGGGACGTTTGTCCGCGTATGTTAAATGCAATCTTGCTATGATAGCTTTGAAGTTTAGTACAGCGTCAAATGAGGCCAGAATGGCACACAGTGGCGCTATTTGAGTTTTTTCGTTGCAAAAATCATATCTTTTGAACCGAATAACATAATTGAACAGTTTAAACAGCATATGATAGATAGCTGTTCAGCCTATGAAATAAGTGTTTAGAAAGGGTGCTACGGTTTGTAGGGGCCTACTTATGTGTTATCAAAGTTAAAGTTTGTAGAAAAATCAATTTTATGGTAACTAAAAAAATTATTTTTACATTTTTAGATTGTTTTTATTTTTTTTCTTTATGGTTTTATGTTTTAAATTATTACCCAACAAATTAAAAAGAAATTACTTCTTTTTTAAATTTATTTTTTCAATTTTCTGTAAAATATTCATCACAATTCGTAAAAGAAGGTATATCTAAAAGTCTAATCATTTCTAAACTATAATTATTTTCTTACTCTATTCGTGACTTCACATGCCGCATTGAAGAAATAAGTGGATCGGAAGATGCTGCCAACATGTTGAAGAGGTCCTCATTTTGCCTTACCCTTGATGCTTTGAATGTGCTCTGTAATCTATATTTTTTATAAAATTTTTTAAAAGACTCCTATGCTTCTTTAGAAAGCTCTCCAATTGGCTAAGACTGGTACTCAATTATATCTTTGCCATGCGCCAATATTTTATGGACGGTCGGGGTCAACTTCTTCTGTGGATACATTTCTGCTAAAAGAGATGCAGTTTTCGGTGCATATTCACCATATTTTGTAGAATTGACATTTTCTTTGCAGTTTAAAACATTCAAGATCGTTCCCAATCTTTTCACGATTTGATTATCAATTCCAGTGATTCTAGTTACTGCCTCATCATTTTCAAAAAATCTCCCAGAAGTGTTTCCATCGTTTGAGTTACCGTATCCGTGCTTGGGACAGTCTACTTTTAGTCCAACTTATTTAAAAAAAGCATCCTGTATTTGCTTCTTTCTGATCTTTTCCTTATCCTTTATTGATGTATTTTCATCGAAGTTTTCCTCCTCTTGTGGTAGGGTATACGCCAGTTTTAGCAAGAACTCCATACACCTTATCCTTGCGTGCAATGGTGACATTCCATATTCGTAATTCTCCTCGTTTGTAGAATCGTTTAAATTACCAAAGTTCTTCTGACTCTTTTTGCAAATCGGGCATGACAATGTTGAGGTTGTCAGGTGGAACTCGTAATTGCATTCAATATAGTTTCCTTCTCCAAAATTCAGCTTTGTAGGCTTAATCTTGCTTATTTGTTCTTCAATGTCCTTCACCGTGGTGCTTATGAGTTCTGCCGATTCCCTTGCAAACTGAAATATTATTGGTCGGCAATAATGCACTGATGACTGATGTGGATTTTTCCAGTGTAGGGAAATATCAGATTTTAGCCGCAAAGGAACAACAGATGCCATAAACATATTTCCGTCCGATATTGTAGCGTCATCGGAAGATATCCTTTGATTATAAATGCTTTGTTGGATGATCCATCGCAGCCCCATTTGCTGATCAATGTCAGTTTCTCAGGAAGAATTTTCACCTCATTTTCAGGAAGACTCTCCAACAACCTTTTTGCTGTATGGCCCATGAGATCCTGCAGATTGGCTTTCACAGAGACTTCCGTAAACTCCGTATGCAGTGGTCGTGAATTTATTTTGGCTTGCGTAATATGCTTAGATCCTGGTAAAACGTCAGCCCCGTGTCGCATCAGGGATGCCCTAGTATCTCATATTTTTCTTTGTAAAGTTGTAAGTCCATAAACAAGGCCAAGGCTTTTCGGAACCATACTTTTTAATGTGTGCGTTTGTGGGCGTGGGAATGCTTTCCTTAATCCTTTTTAGTCGCAGTGGGCTTGCATCAGCAAAATATTTTGTAATCTGCGACCTTACTCTTTCACTATCCTTTGTATTTTTAATAGACAGCGCGTCCGATAAATGCTTCGTGGTCAAGTCATTGGTGGCATCGGCAAGTTTCCTCTTTCTTGTGAAAATTGAACGCTCCTCAATACTTTTTTTTGGCCTTCCTTTTGCTCCTCTGGTTGATGTGGTGGGTTTATTTACTGCCAATATATCCAGGATGGTGTCTTCATTAAGCCAGTCCTGTTATTTGGAGTTGAAGTTCTGAATGGTTCGATTAGATTTCACCCATTTTGCCTTAATATTTGCACATATCAGATAAAAATTATTTTTTATAATTTCGCTTCTCTCAATATTTCCGTATAAGCTATCAAGTTCTTCTAAAGCAGCTTCCGTAAAAAACTTTGGTGCGGTTGACCTTCTAAACAGTTCAAATAATTTTAAATTGTTTAACGCCATGGTTTCAGTACTTGTTGCGCCAACTTTCAGTCGTAGACTAATCCAGGCATTATACTTATTTTGCAATATATAGGCTTATGCTACCATGCCTAAAAATTTACCTGTTCCCTGCATACATATGGATTTAGGCTGAATTATGCAATTTTGATATTATGCTCGTGTCTAAATAAGATTTGTGCCTACCTGGAGGGACCATAAGTCATTATGCTTATTTTGCAATACATAGGCTTATGCTACCATACCTAAAAATTTACCGGTTCCCTGCCTACATATGGATTTAGGCTGAATTATGCAATTTTGATATTATGCTCGCGTCTAAATAAGATTTGTGCCTACCTGGAGGGACCATAAGTCAATATTGTTCTTGACCATTTGTACTCCAAAGTAATTTTTAAGTGAGGTGCGTACCTGCGAATTTCAATGAGTAGTTTTTGTGCATCCTGTGTCTGTAACAGAATATTGGGAGTAGACTTTGGCAGAGGCTCACAGGTAGACAACCGACTTAAAATGCAATTTTCAAACTATTAGATCAAACTACTGTCAGTCATAACATGTAAGGGATGCACGCCATACAATTTCTGCAACCATGTCTTTTTAACCTTTTTTACCTTTAGAAGCCAAACGGGCACGTACGGGCAGATAAAATCTTTTGAATTATGTAAAGAAATAATCAAAGAACATGTTTTGCAAATATGGCAAATATAGAAAAATACTGTTTTTTTTTATTTTCCGTCAAAGTTGAAAAATAGTGAAAAACCGGATAGTTTTTAAATAGTGATTTACCAGGAGAAACACAAAGCAAACAGTTAATTTTTTTTTATCATTATACATTTAATAAATACATCAATCAATACAAACAAAAAATAAGGCGATTCGTTACCTATTTTTCGTGATATTACACCTGAAATCGCAACAAATTGACTAAAAATTGTGTGTTTTTTTTTTGAAAACCCAAAGTCGGTCAACTTTGAACGGTTATATCTTCTAAATTAAAAATGTGATATTATTAAGAGTAGCATGTTTGAAATCGTTGAAAAGTTTTCTATAACACGGGTTTATTCAAAACTTCGTCGGTGCACATGAAAATTTTGATTTTTGCAATCTCGTTTGCTCTACGGGCGCCACTGTGCGGCGTCTGTCGAACCTCTAATTTTATTATATGTGCCGCCTGCCGCCAAGACACATACTGTTCCATACTCCCGCTAAATTCGGATACTGATTTCACCACTTCGAGTGATTCATCACAAATAATACCAGGTATAATTCTTATTTCTTCATATTTCTCCAAAACCGGTGGTTTAAGAGGTTGAAATTCATTAAACTTTTTTGTCAAATCAGAAATTTTCCGGTCATACTCGACTTTTTGCGCATCGACTGCCGCTCTCACGGCGGTGTTAATGAGTGCTTGAATGTCAAGGGTCGTCGTAGTCATATTGTCAAGTTTTAACGCACTAAGTTATTTAATTCGTTCATAAAAATTCACTGCACTTGTTAAAAATTATGGCTATACTTACAATAGTTTCATATTCATCCTGATATAATAATTAATGATTGTTGTTATCTCCCGTTGTTTGCTGTTGAGTTGATGAGCTGATTGCTTGATATTTGTGTATCAATTTATTATTGATATAATTGTTGATTCTCCGTTGTTTGTTGATGAGTTGCTTAGTTGAAACTTTGATAATTGTTATCTCCAAATCATCCAGTTGGACGCCAGTTAATTTATGTGTCTTTTGCACATATAAAAATTCATAAAATAAGTGCCTTTTGGTCACTTTGTATAAAATATAAAAATAAAGATAAAAGCCTAGTGGCTTGTTTGAGTTCTGTAAATTAACTGAATATTTTTTTTTATTGTTTCCTTTAGCTTACACTGAAACAAGTAGCAACGTAAGCACATAACTTAAAATATTTCAGTCTACAGCTAAAGAAGTGTCATATTGCGTTAAATAAACAAAACAATATATAAATAAAATAAACAGAAATATAAAAGTATAAATTCTTAACTATTGTTAACTTATATGAGTACACATTTTAATAAATTTAAAAATATGGAGGGCACGCCGTTAACGCTAAATGCAAGTTTAGCAATAACAAATTGTTTTTCTTGTTCTTTCAAGACAAAAACAAACATGTATATTGTAGTATCAATGTGTACTCAGATTGATTGGATGAGGGGAAATTGTGTTTAAATCACTCCATTACTGTGCGTGACTAGATCAAAGTTAATCTTTTTTTCACAGCAAGTTTATGGACCAAGTTTCAGATCGATCGTATGAGGGGAAATGACATTTAGACCACTCCGTGACTATGCCTGAATATGCGTGAGTGTGCGTGACTACCTCAAAATTAATCTGTAATCACAATAATACTAGGGGCCAAGTTTCAGATCAATTGGATAAGGGGTAATGGGGTTGCCCCACGACAGACAAGAACCCAGAAAACTAAGCTACCACAACTATCGCTGAAAAAGAAACAATAAATTCTATTAATTCTTTATCGTCAAATTTCGTTATAAGCGAAATGGACTCCAAAAATGATGGACTCCAAAATGAAAATTGTGAACACATAAAATCAAAAGAACTTCAAACCCAAGTTAGCAAACCGTTCAAAATTCGAAGAAACAATCAACTACAAAAATGTACCTAAGATCTCAGTAAACAAATTTCTAGAAATATGAACTTCCTAGGAATTATTCTTAACACCATTTGGGTAGCCGCAAAAGTGAAAAATTTCCCGAAAATTTTTTAATTTCATTTGTTTTTTCTTTACTTCCACATTGAGATACTATGCTATCTGTTACGAAAATAATAAAAAAAATATTCGTATTATGTTTATATTGTGGATGGCCCTGGACTTGCAAATCGCACTTTCTTAAATTGTGGATCCAAATCGTCGTCCGAATCTGACTCTGATTCAGAACTTATGGTGTCCACAAGCACATTGCTTCCAGACTGCCCTCCATCATCAGCTTTTTCTTCTTCAAATACTTCATTGACCTCATACAGGGTAATCTTGTGACTCCATCAACATACCTGAAATAAATTAGAAAAGAAATCAAGAAAGGAATGCAAAACTATGCATCAATAAAATTGATATTACCTCTGTAAGCAATGCGTCGACTTTTTTGCCTTTGTACCGTTTTTTCATGGGCATTGTGGTTTGGTGAAACCATTCTGTTTACTCATCGGATTCGGTAAGGATTTGTTTGATAAAATCGTCAAAATGAAAATGACGAAAATGCAGCTTTAATGTCATCGATGTGCAGTTTTTCTCAAAATAATACAGCAGTTTTTTCACCCATTCTCTTGCTTCCGGTCCTGCGTCTCGATCCCCTCCTAAGACTTTGGTGCATACACGCTGAAGGTAAATCCATGCCATTGAATGATTTTCATCAAGCGATGAATTAAAGTTGCTCTTAAATAGATTTCTAATGTCAGGGCCATTAAATACGCCTGTAAAATGAAGACAAAAAATAAAGACAGAAAAGAAAGCACTAACATAGTGTGAATCGAACAATAAGGTGAACAAAAATTCGTTTTAAATTTACTACAATACCTTTTTTAATTTTTTCAGCGCTACACTTTGGGAAAACGCTTTTAAAAAAATTGTCGAATGCGTTTGGACAATTTATAACGGCTATTTCGATGAATTTTTCAACAATTCCCAATTTTATGTGGAGCGGTGGCAAAAATGTCTTGGGTATTGTCAATTAAAGGTGCATTCTTTAGTCTATGTTGTTTCATTTCTTCCTCCACACTTCCTCTTGGTCTCCACGAATTAAATTGGAACTGATTCAGAGGTGAATGCGAATCCCAATTACAAAGAAAACAAAAGAATTTTGGGAAGCCGCCCTTATCAAAATGTTGATGACCTTCAAATCACAGCACATCTTCCACTTATTTTTGTAGTATTGGATTTTTTCATTATATCTTTCAATGGCTTTTGCAAAGGACGGTCTACGACTACTAATCTAATGGAATTTACTTCCTATATAAACTCTGGATTTTGCAAAAATAAACAAACTGATGTTATAGACACGGACTTTAGCAAAGTTTTTGAAAGGTTAGCCATGATCTACTGCTAGCGAAACTTGATATTATTGCATTCTCCGGGAACTTCTTAAAATGGAAGTACTTAAAATATCGTAAGCAATGTGTAATTTTCAATAACTCTAAATCGAAATATATAGATGTTACTTCCGGTGTCCCTCAAGGGAGTCACCTTGGACCTCTCCTATTTTTACTGCTTATTAATGATCTACCAAAGTCTATTCAATATAGTAATATCCTTATGTATGCCGACGATGTAAAAATCTACTTAGCCATCATAAACAATGAAGACAGTATACTTCTCCAGTTTAACTTAAATAGCCTCTACAAATGGTGCAATGTCAAATTAATGGAATTAAATCTAAAAAACATGTCAGTCTATGACCTTCTCTAGATATTCGCCATCTTCGAACGACAAAAAATCTATTCACGTCTTTTTTTTCAAGCCGATCTTGAATACGCATCAGTAATCTGGGATCCACAGTACAATGTTTTCATCAAAAAACTTGAATCAGTTCAGAAACAATTCTTACTATTTTGTCTTCGATATCTTGAGTTGAATGCGGAATTGAGTCTTCCACCGTATCGCAGTCGTTTGGCTCTAATAAGACTTCCACTTTTGAAAAGTGAAAGGCACGTTTCTAATATAACATTTTTCCTCAACATGGTTCATGGTAAAATTGATTCTGAATGCCTTCTTGGAAAAATATCTATAAATGTCCCTAACAGACAACTTCGATCCTATGAGCCGGTTTACCTGAATTTCCACAGATCAAGTTTCATTAATTTCGATCCATTCTGAAGAATTTGCACCGAAGTGAACAGAAACTATGCTTTAATTGATTTCTCCGATGAAGTTGGTATTATTAAAAGAAGATTAACGACATATTTGAAATCTAATGATTATGTTTATAACTGCATTTAAAGTCTGTATTATTTTTGTAAAATATTTTTGTAAATATTGCTCAGCTGTTGCTTAATTGTAACTGAATTAAATAAATAAATAAAAAAAATCTTTCATAGCTTTCTTTCTTTTCGGTTCGACACATGTAACAACACTGCTTTCAAGCTTGAAACAGAACCATCAATAAATAATCTCCACTCACTAGCGATGCAGCTCATTCCCATTTTTACCACCAAAGCTTTTATATCGTTGCAGTAAGCGAACGAATTGTCATCTTTTGGAGTGTAGAGGCTCCGAAACTCAGCTGGCCGTTTCAGGTACGCCGTAGAGTTAACATTAGCATGTGTGAGTTTTCTTTGCTTTAAAAACACTGTCAAAAATATGGCAAGTCGCTGTGAAAGTCCCAATATGGACACAATGAAATCCATTTCCATTTGTGTTATTAGCTGTGGTCCATCTCTTCCCTGTTGGGGCTCATAATCGGTATCAAATGGATCTTCATAAGTAACACCACTTGCTCTACTCATTCCTGTAAATTCTGTCCTACAACCTGGAGTTGGCGGCCTTGGTGATACAAAATTGTCAGGTGCAAGCACTGGTAGTGTGGCTGTTACAGTTGCTTTATAAATTTTGTTCTTCTCAGCATGTCGATTAAGACGACATGTGTAATTTAGCATGCATAGCAACTGGTTGCATCATGCTCACCTGGGCGATTAATCCAGTTTACCGGCTTACAATACTTCATACTATCTTTGCCTCCACTCAACCATGCCATGAGATTGTTATAACATTGGCGACACACTGTATTAGGTGTGTAATTGTCAGCGGTCAAGTCTATTTCGTCGAAAAACAACTTATATGCTCTATTGAATTCACTAGTTAAAAGATTCTTTTCCTTTTGAAATCTTGTAAAACTTTTTTTCTGATTTGATGACCGCAAACGTAGCGAAATAAATAACATTTTTCACGTTGCATATTGAAAGTGTCAGTTGCCAATGTTGTGTGCGAATTATGCTGTAGCACTTTCTCTATAACTTTCACTGCTGAGCTCTCGTTGACGTCGCGCTGTGTAATACCTCGATGTGAGCATCGCTTTTATATTGTGTGCTGCGGCCCTTGATGCGTGTGCTGAGCTTACTGCTTTGACTGTGCTGCTGCGGTAGGTGCGTGATCGCGTGAGTTGTTTATTGAGATCTTAGGTTCATTTTTGTAGTTAATTGTTTCCTTGAATTTTGAACGGTTCACAATTTTTGTTCTTTATGATAATAGATACAACTTTGCCTCACAGAGTTAATCAAAATTCCGAACGGTTTACAGGATATGAGCCTGAAAAATTATCACTTTTTTGCAAAAATTACACCGAGGCCCCAAATCTTTGGGGCCCATAAAAGTGCATGACTTTGGACAAAACTGGGAGACACGGGTCTTTTTTTTTATCTATCTATCTATCATCATGTAGTGGTGTCCGTATATGGTTATATTTTTTCGTGTTGCACTGTGTTACAATAATTTACAATAATCAATTTAAAATAAATTTACATTAATTAGAAATAAAAACAAGTAAGAGTGTTAAATTCGGCTGGGCCGAATCTTTGATAAACTCCACCTGCATCTTAAACTCAACATTACAACCAATACAACTACCACTTTAAAACTGTTGTCGTTACTGAAATTTAAATTTCGAATTCCAATTAAATTTAAAGTTAATTGCTTTTCTTTTTGGCCTGTTTCTATTATAATTCCTTGCTAAGGTGTGTTTACATTATCTGTATTTTACATATGTAAATTCAGTTTTACGATCCATACGTAATTTCGTGTGTGTGTCAAAATTGGCGTTTTACATACGATTCATTATTTTTGCGTTCAAACGTACATATGTAGTTCCGTATGACATAACCTCTAAATGCAAACAACAGCTGATTTAATTTGTGAATTTACAAAAATTGATTGTTAAAAATAAAGTTATATTTTATATATTTTTTAATTGTTAATTAATAATAAATTAATAATTTATTTTTCTTTCAATATTAATCTTTATAATTTACTCTATTTTTCTTTCGCCACAAGCAGTGTTATATTTTCATATATTTGTCATGACAAAACAGAACCTGCTCTAATTGAAAAATGTACATGTCTTGCCAAATGTATTGTACGTAAACTATGTTTGAAAGGGTTCACACTATGTGTACAAATTGCACGTGCTAAAAATATAAGAAAAACCCAATCAAAACACATAGTGCGAACGCAGCTTTAACAAGTAAGAGTGTTAAATTCGGCTGTGCCGAATCTTTGATACCCTCCACCTCGGTTTGAGTCTTGATAATAAATGTAAATGAAAAAGTAAACAATTTGTTAAACTTAATACCAAATTATTTCAGCAAATTCTTTGGGTTGGTTTTCTTCTTTTCTATTATTTCGGATTTATTTCGGTGTTTGCTTTTTGGTCATCGTGGTTGCTGATCGGCATGCATTTTGGTTATATACCTATATGCATGCGTTTCCGGTTATATGACATAACTTCTCGTTTAATTTAGTTTTTGCTAATTAAATAGCTCGCCCTAACCTCCATTGCAAAGGTAATGGTTGTGTAGAGTGGCTATATGCATTAAATCGTGCTAATTGGAGATGGCTGTATAGTTTCTTTTAACTGGCCAAATATTTCTTCATTGTGGCCATATAGGTCGGATGGAGTAACAAAATAATAACCAAAAAAAAAGCTCTCTCAACTTTTTTTTAAAATATTGCCATATTTTGAAAACATAGAGAATAAATTTATAATAATAAATAATCAAATTAGGGATGAAAAACGCAAAAAACGAAAAGTCCCAAACATTTTAAATAAAATAATTTAATGTTATCTTTATTTTCTGAAAAACTTCAAATTTTCATCCAAAAAAAATTGTGAAAATTTATATATAAAAAATAACATTCTCATAAAACTACGTTTACTTATGTAACAATTTTTATGTTAGCAAATCTTAAATATCATTTGAGGTTTTATTAAATTCATTGAATTTAAATTAATATCGACAAATCTGTTTTTCTATTTATTTAAATTGTAAAGGAGTGGCATCTCTGTCAAAATAAGCGAAAAACACAAAGAATAGAAAAAAAACAAATTACTTCGTGTTTGACAGGATGATTTTATGTTTATGTTTAATATCTTTATTTTTTTTACTAATATTTCTGTTTATTTATTTGAAAATGAAATAATGAATTGAATATGCTATTTAATTTTTTTATTTATATAAAAAAGTTTTTTAATTAAAGCAAAATATTTTCACTATTTCATGATTTTTATTTATGTATGACGACATTTCAACCTAAAAATTTAAGTTTTTATCGATTGGATAAACAACACAAAAATGGTTGTCGTTTAGATAACAACAACAGCTGACTTTAACAATAGCGAATATCGTTTCAAAATTTTACTGATAATTTTGCAATTTTCTTTTTTTTTACAATTCGACTATCGTTAAAAGAAGTTACTGAATTGCGGTACTGAAAAGTTATTAATATCTCCTGAATGGCAATATTTTTTTTAAATGTAAACATTTTTAAATGTAAAGATATTTCGAAATTTAAAATTATTATTTCCGACGTTTTGATATGATTTTCTGAAACTCAATTAATATTTTCTAACTTATAATTGGAAATTTTATTTTCAGTTTTTATTATAATTGATATTTTCTTAAATTTGAATGGAAAATTTAAAAAGTGAAATTTTGTATTTATGTGAATAATAATGCTTTATAAATTATAAACAATTTTTAAAAATTAGATGTAATCGCAATCAGATATTTTATAGGTAAAGCAGAATAATAATTCTATATAACTATGTAGAACTGTTTTGTAAGCAAAAAACTCATTGACGAACTCGGTAACTCTATTTTGTAAAGACAACAAAAAGTTAACCCCCCAATCTCACATCACACTGAAATTGTAAAATCGTTGTGTACGTATTATCAACGAAAAATTGTTCGAATTAGTCGAATCCATCGCCATTAAATTTTATGCTCAAACATCTGACTGCAATCTCATTTTTAAAATGTTGTCGAAGCGTAAACTTGAAAAAATTTGTATACTTCTCTCTCTTATTTTATTTTAAGTAGAGTTACCAAGTTTATTATACAGGCACATGTTTGAGGGAAAATATTTACATTTATTATTAGTATTATTTTAATAATAGTTAATAATATTTATGCTCTATAATTAACAAACTTGCGTTTTTGTATGCGCATTTCAAAAAATAAATCATTATAATAGATTTAACAAGTTAAAACTTTAATTACAATTTTACAGAATCCAGTAAATTTGCATTAAATTTATAACAGGGTAACATTAATCATCGTTAGTGTCTGCCACTATTCGCACGAAAAATTTGGTGCCATTAGTGTGACCACTGCGGAAAATGTGTGTGTATTAGTAAAAAAAAATGTGAGTGTATTGAGTTTTTCGAACTTGCAGTGTGATGTGAGATTGGTGGGTAATATGCCAAACTTATGTTCATATTTGTAAAAGAATAATAAAAAAACGTATGAAATAAAAGACCAACCCGTGTATACTCTTAACATTGTTCTGTATGATATCTAGTTGAAAATATTAACATTCATGTTAAAATAGAAATAACTATTGCAAAGCTAATTAGAACAAACAAAAATTATGGCAGCATCTACTGTGGTATAGTCACGCTGAGCAAAATGAAGTGACACTCTGTTATACAAAAGAAATGTATTTTCCCCACAACAAAATACTGCAGAATTTTATGTAAATAAAATAACCGATTTATTTCTAACATGCAGTTACTATGAATATACATACATACATATATATAATATATGTACATTATTTGTATTATTTAATATGTGTATGTATGTATATTTAAATATTACACACAAAAAATACAACATCAAACGTTATTTTTGTGTTTTTCTCTTTAAATAAATTAATACATAAATTGCTAAATTTACATTTGGGCAATTCACAACAGGTGTTGTATATTGTATGTTGTATTGAAATACACAATACAATCATTTGTTGTGAACACTCAGTTGTATTTTCATATTTCTTTAGTAATTTTCGATCCAACGAGGAAAGATCGCTTCGTCGCTTCTGCTATTTTGTATAAGAGAAAACACTTGTCAGTGTTTGCTTTTTGGTCGTGAGATATACCCTGGAGTTTTAGTTACGTACCTCTTGCATTTTAATTTATAATGAAAAAAAAAATGTTAAATGTTTTGGTTGGTACTGAAAGAGAAAATACATACTAAAAATATAAACATTAATTTTTATATAAATAAACTTATCGATGTATTTGCGTTATTTGCATTATTTGCCATATTTTATTTTATAATTATTTATGCTGATAATATTCTATGTATTTGTTTTTTCTTTTTCATAAAAACTGGCATTCACTTGGAACTGATATGTTATGATACAATATACAACATTTACTAAACATAGCAAATGAAGTTGGATCGTGTATCAGATTTTTCAGTGAAAATTACCAACAACAATTTTACACTATTGTAAAGTGATACACGACACAAGAGATACAACGATACATTACCCATTGTGAATTGTCCAATTGTTTTTTTTATTAAAAACTAGGTATTTTAGCATTATTTGCTTTAGATGTTGGTGAATTTTTACTCCCTTTATATTTACTCGTAGTGTCTGCTTGTCGAAAAAATTTTGGATCGATTTTAACCACTTTCCCGTGACCCAATCGCAGGCAGGCTTGTGGCAATGACAGAAATGATCTAACATATTTTTTTAGTGATGGAAACTTTTAAATTTTTCTACCAGAGTTGATAAAAAAAATGTACAAAGGGTTTGTTTTTGTTATATTATTACCATAACGACCACAAAAACAACAAGTCCAGCTATGAAAACAATGCAACATTTAGAATAACAACAAGAACAATATAGAAATATCATGTTTTTCATTTTTTTTTACTTTTTCAGAGATTTCCCTGGACCTGTTCCACCGATTTTAATGATTTTTGAAGTAGAAATCTTTCCATGAATTTGGTGAATCATTCTCACTAAAAATGATCACTGTAGCTGCACTATTGAGGGCGTGATCGTGACAAGAACAACATAGAAAATTGTTTTTTTTTTCAAGACTTTTTTAGTTCTTCATTCAAATCTCGGGCCCTAATCGACCGATTTGGACGATTTTAAATAGCAAACTTCTCAGGATGTTAGTGAATCATTTTTATGCCAACGAGTACCCTAGCTGCCGGATTGATGCCGTCATCGTTATTTCCACAGACGGACAGACGGACATCGCTATATCAACTCCGGTTGTTATAAGGATCACAAATATATAAATTTTATGGGGTCCAAAATTTTTTTTCTAATTATTACAAACGGAATGACAAACTTATATATACCCTCTGCACACTGGAGTGGAGGGTATAACAACTCTACAACAGCAACAATGACAGTCATATGTTTTTCAAATAGGAAAAAACTGTTTATGTGTTAGTTTCGGTCATTCCCCAGTATGCATTGAAATATTATTTCTCCAATGTTGGAGAAAAGTTAAGTTCTTAAATTGATGTCAAATGTAATTCTCAACTTGGGTTGAACAATTTTTCTCCTTGTTTGCTTTCAACTTGACATCAAGTTGAGACTTAACATTTTTTCCAATCTTTGAGAAACATTTTTACTCTCAATTGGATATCCAACACTTTTCTCCACTTGAGACCAAACATTTTTTCAACTTGAATACGATTTGTGTTAAGTCTGAGATATTATTTAAATATGTCATAAATAATAAATTAAATTAAAAAATGCCAAAAAAGTACAAATAAATCATTGATATATTTTTAATTATTTGTGCTTTTTGTCGAATTTTTCAAAAAATGTACAACTAATTAATTCATTTATTTTTAATTCTAGATTTTAAAAAATGTACATAATATGTACATTTAATGTTAAATATGTACATAGTAATGTTAAATATATAATGAAATTAAATTGAAACATTAAAAAAGTACATTGTTTTCATTTCTAAAATTAGTATAATATTTTTTAATATGGCAATTCCGTACCTTCCATTTGATACCGATTGGAAATATTTCTTTGCTATCAAGTTGAGAATCACAAATTTCTCAATTTGATAACTATGAAAATCGCCATATAAAAAATGTGCCTTTTAAGTTGAGAAGACTATATTCGAACTATTGAGGGCATTTGAGAATTAACGTTGGAGATTTGAAAAATGTATTTGATCTCAAATGCACCTCAAGTTGATAGCAAACAAAAATGTTTATTGGGACATTTATTGTAGGGTCGTTTGCACACACACAAAAAATAGAAAATAAAATGTCAATAAGCAAAGCAAGTGGCTTCGAAATTCGATGATGCCAGTTAATCATTTTTTGTTCACGCGGAATTTATAATTGGAGGAATTTTTTTCTCGAGAAATGTATTTTCCGTGAGAAAAAATTCCTTGAGAATATTCATAATTGGGATGAATAACTTTTAATTGGAACTTTTTAGTCAGAATAAATCATAGTTCTAGTTAGATATTGGTTAATATTTAATTAGAAAAAATATTGTGGTGGCATCTACGCAATTATTGAGGCAGTCACGGAAAAATTAAATGCAAGTCTGTTTTTTTTAATATAACAAAAATGGATTTTCCCTTTAACAAAATATGGCAGAATTCTTTATAAATGAAATGCAAAATGGAAAATCAATTTTGTGCTAATTCTTAACAAAATTAATAAAATATATATATGTATTATTATATTTATTAATATTTGTAATTTTATTTGACACAATTTCACACACAGTTTTACAGATCAACTGTTTTAATTAGAAAAAATATTGTGGTGGCATCTACGCAATTATTGAGGCAGTCACGGAAAAATTAAATGCAAGTCTGTTTTTTTTAATATAACAAAAATGGATTTTCCCTTTAACAAAATATGGCAGAATTCTTTATAAATGAAATGCAAAATGGAAAATCAATTTTGTGCTAATTCTTAACAAAATTAATAATATATATATATATGTATTATTATATTTATTAATATTTGTAATTTTATTTGACACAATTTCACACACAGTTTTACAGATCAACTGTTTTCAACTGATTTAGAAGTTTTCTGTTTTTGAAACAGTAGTGCCAATTTGTAACATTTTGTGATGTAATGAAAATCGCAGAATAATAAGTTAATACACAATAAAAAATATTAAATTTTTAAGTTTTATATACATATTGCAATAAAAAAAACTTTGGTAAATTTACATTGAAGATGGTCAGAAATGAATGAGAAAAAATATATAGACATTTTAGAAAAGCACATTTAATGTTAAACTTTATGCACAAAATATATGGGTTTTTGTTGATTCGAATTTAACTGTGGCTCTAAGTGAAAAGTTTTAGACCGATCGTATATTACATCTTGAGGATCCTCACCTAATATTTTCAAATATTTTAAATTCTTTTTAACTCATTTAACCTCATTACGAAAATAGTAAAACAGTAAATATGGAAAATCCACGCACCTCAAAAAATTGTTTTCTATGAAATAAATTAAAGACATTTCATATTATACAATTTTCTTTCAAAAATGTATCAATTATTGCAAATTTGAAATTTGACATATAGTATTTGTACATATATTTGTATAGATTTCGCAGTATGAAAAGAACTATTATTTCTTTATTTAGAATATATGTAAGTATTGCTCGCAAAAAAATGCAACATCATGAATGAAACACATAGACGACTGCTGGCAGCAGCATTTGTAGTCGTATAGTCAGCTACTTGATTTTTCTGAATACGACAGCAACATATAATACAAATGCATTTTTATTTAAATATACAATTACTTTTACTTATTTAAAATGCATTAGTACAACGTAAAAATAAATAAATTAGTTTAACGCCTTTTGATTATTAATGGAATTATAGCCTTTCATGTTGCGATTTTTTTTTTAAACAAAATAAATATATCATAGCACTAACTTCTTTTACATATTTTGTTATATTGTCAACACTATTTTTGTTTTGTAGCCAACAAAACGCACTTGCAGTTTTTTTTTCTATTTGAAGAACATATGACTGCCATTGTTGATGTTGTAGAGTTGTTTCTTTTTGATTTTGTTTCGTTAACTCTTTTGTATTAAAGCACCTCCAATATATGTATCCATTTTAGTTTGCAAATTCAGTATATTTATAATTTATTACTTACAGCAAAAAATAATAGAAACAATTTTATCAGTTATGCTTACGAAACTATATAAATAGACTTGAAGTTGGCTGCAAAAGCAGTAGCCTGTGTAAAGAACAAGTTAGCGACATGTAACTGTTACGTAACGTGTCAGCCTTTTTTTCACATGAAAAGTATTGGGACGTTCCGGTTACGTTCGGTAACTGTTTTAAATGATTTTCATGTAAAAAAAACAACTGACTCGTTACGAATACGGTTAGAAAACATTGACCTTTTATATGTATTATAATGCTATGAATGCATTTATCTTTATTTTATTTTATTTATATATTCTTTTTTTTTTGAATTGTATATTATTTTTTTTTATTATTATTACTATTTCATTTAATTATTTTTTTCTTTAAATAAATTAATACATAAAAATTTGTTTTTTAAATTATTGGTGAACTTTTACTCTCTTTATTTACTGCCTTTATATTAACTGGTAGTGTCTGCTTGTCGACAAAATTTTGGATCGATTTTTAGCCCCTTTCCCGTGAACCAATCGATCTGAAATTTTGCATGCAGGCTCGTGGCAATGACAGAAATGATCTAACAAATTTTTTTAGTGATGCCAAAACAATGGAAACTTTTAAAATTTTCTACCAGAGTTCACAAAAAAATGTACAAAGGGTTTGTTTTTATTATATTATTACCACAACGACCACAAAAACAACAAGTCCAGCTATGACAACAATGCAACATTTAGAATAACAACAGGAACAATATGGAAACATCATGTTTTTCATTTTTTTTTTTAATTTTTCATAGATTTACCTGGACCTGTTCCACCGATTTTAATGATTTTTGAAGTAGAAATCTTCCCATGAATTTGGTGAATCATTCCCAATAAAAATTATCACCCTAGCTATCCTATTGAGGGCGTGATCGTGACAAGAACAACATAGAAAATTATATTTTTCCAAGACTTTTTTCAGTTCTTCATTCAAATCTCGGGCCCTAATTGACCGATTTGGACGATTTTAAATAGCAAACTTTTCAGGATGTTAATGAATCATTTTTTATGCCAACGAGCACCCTAGCTGCCCGATTGATGCCGTCATCGTGATTTCCACAGACGGACAGACGGACATCGCTATATCAACTCCGGTTGTTATAAGGATCACAAATATATATAGTTTATGGGGTCCAAATTTTTTTTTCTAATTATTACAAACGGAATGACAAACTTATATATACCCTCTGCACACTGGAGTGGAGGGTATAAAAAAAACCATGAGCATATCTTCCTTAGAAAGAATTCGCTACTATTTGAAAAATAGCATTCTTTTTCTTTTACTGTAGTAGAACACCCCTAATGAAATTCATTATATAACGCAGCCAGCATTATAACACACAAAGTTTGATCCCTATAAGAAAGTTTTGGTATAATTCATGATAATTCAAAAAAAAAAATCAACTGATTCTTGGCTAAAAATTGCCAGATATTAATTTTAATACAAATTTTTAAATATTTTTATCTGAATTAGCTAGTAATTTTTAATTTTTAGATTTTATTTTAATTTTTAGATTTTATTTTAATTTTTAATTTTTCAATTTTTATTTCTTATTTTTAATTTTCCATTTTTCACTTATCATTTTTCACATTCAATTTTCCATTTTCAATTTTTCATTTTCCATTTTTCAAATTTCATTTTCCAAAGTCCGTTTATTATTTTTCATTTTTAATTTTTATTTTCCAATTTTTAATTTTTAATATTTCTTTTTCTATTTTTCGTTTTTCATTTTTCAATTTTCATATTTCATTCTCCATTTTCCATTTTTTATTTTTAATTTTTCGTTTTTCATTTTTAGTTTTTCAATTTTCATTTTTCAATTATCATTTTTAATTTTCCATTTTCCGTTTTCCATACTTCATTTTTCATTTTCCATTCGACACTTTTCATTTTCTATTTTCCATTTTTCATTTTCCGTTTTTCATTTTTCATCTTCCATTTTCCAGCTTTCATTTTCCGTTCTCCATTTTCTATTTTACATTCTTCTTTTTCCATTTTTCGTTTTCCATTGTCCATTTCTCAATTTTCAGTTATCATTTTTCATTTTTCAATTATTTATTTTCCAGTTTTCATTTTCCATTTTCCATTTTTCATTTTTCATTATCCATTCTCCATTTTTCATTTTCTATTTTTCATTTTCCATTTTTCATTTTCCATTTTCCATTCTCCATTTTTCATTTCCTATACTCCATTTTCCATTTTCCGTTTTTCATTTTCTATTTTTCATTCTCCATTTTTCATTTTCTATTTTCCATTTTTCATTTTCCATTTTCCATTTTTCGTTTTGATTTTTTCTTTCGTATTGGCGAGTTTTTCTATTATAACGTGATAATAATAAAAAAAAATATTACTAACGTAGCTATGGTAGTTGTGTTTGTTGGTATGATTGCTTCATTATACCCTCCACTCCAGTGTGCAGAGGGTATATATAAGTTTGTCATTCCGTTTGTAATAATTAGAAAAAAAAATTTGGACCCCATAAAATATATATATTTGTGATCCTTATAACAACCGGAGTTGATATAGCGATGTCCGTCTGTCCGTCTGTCCGTCTGTCCGTCTGTGGAAATCACGATGACGGCATCAATCGGGCAGCTAGGGTGCTCGTTGGCATAAAAAATGATTCATTAACATCCTGAAAAGTTTGGTATTTAAAATCGTCCAAATCGGTCGATTAGGGCCCGAGATTTGAATGAAGAACTAAACAAAGTCTTGAAAAAATATAATTTTCTATGTTGTTCTTGTCACGATCACGCCCTCAATAGGATAGCTAGGGTGATAATTTTTAGTGAGAATGATTCACCAAATTCATGGGAAGATTTCTACTTCAAAAATCATTAAAATCGGTGGAACAGGTCCAGGTAAATCTATGAAAAATTAAAAAAAAAATGAAAAACATGATGTTTCCATATTGTTCCTGTTGTTATTCTAAATGTTGCATTGTTGTCATAGCTGGACTTGTTGTTTTTGTGGTCGTTGTGGTAATAATATAATAAAAACAAACCCTTTGTACATTTTTTTGTGAACTCTGGTAGAAAATTTTAAAAGTTTCCATTGTTTTGGCATCACTAAAAAAATTTGTTAGATCATTTCTGTCATTGCCACGAGCCTGCATGCAAAATTTCAGATCGATTGGCTCACGGGAAAGGGGCTAAAAATCGATCCAAAATTTTGTCGACAAGCAGACACTACCAGTTAATATAAAGGCAGTAAATAAAGGGAGTAAAAGTTCACCAATAATTTAAAAAACAAATTTTTATGTGTTAATTTATTTAAAGAAAAAAATAATTAAATGAAATAGTAATAATAAAAAAAAAAATAATATACAATACAAAAAAAAAGAATATATAAATAAAATAAAATAAAGATAAATGCATTCATAGCATTATAATACATATAAAAGGTCAATGTTTGCTAACCGTAACCGTAACGAGTCAGTTGTTTTTTTTTACATGAAAATCATTTAAAACAGTTACCGAACGTAACCGGAACGTCCCAATACTTTTCATGTGAAAAAAAGGCTGACACGTTACGTAACAGTTACATGTCGCTAACTTGTTCTTTACACAGGCTACTGCTTTTGCAGCCAACTTCAAGTCTATTTATATAGTTTCGTAAGCATAACTGATAAAATTGTTTCTATTATTTTTTGCTGTAAGTAATAAATTATAAATATACTGAATTTGCAAACTAAAATGGATACATATATTGGAGGTGCTTTAATACAAAAGAGTTAACGAAACAAAATCAAAAAAAAAAACAACTCTACAACATCAACAATGGCAGTCATATGTTCTTCAAATAGAAAAAAAAAACTGCAAGTGTGTTTTGTTGGCTACAAAACAAAAATAGTGTTGACAATATAACAAAATATGTAAAAGAAGTTAGTGCTATGAAATATTTTATTTTGTTTAAAAAAAAATCGCAAAATGAAAGGCTATAATTCCATTAATAATCAAAAGGCGTTAAACTAATTTATTTATTTTTACGTTGTACTAATGCATTTTAAATAAGTAAAAGTAATTGTATATTTAAATAAAAATGCATTTGTATTATATGTTGCTGTCGTATTCAGAAAAATCAAGTAGCTGACTATACGACTACAAATGCTGCTGCCAGCAGTCGTGTATGTGTTTCATTCATTATGTTGCATTTTTTTGCGAGCAATACTTACATATATTCTAAATAAAGAAATAATAGTTCTTTTCATACTGCGAAATCTATACAAATATATGTACAAATACTATATGTCAAATTTCAAATTTGCAATAATTGATACATTTTTGAAAGAAAATTGTATAATATGAAATGTCTTTAATTTATTTCATAGAAAACAATTTTTTGAGGTGCGTGGATTTTCTATATTTACTGTTTTACTATTTTCGTAATGAGGTTAAATGAGTTAAAAAGAATTTAAAATATTTGAAAATATTAGGTGAGGATCCTCAAGATGTAATATACGATCGGTCTAAAACTTTTCACTTAGAGCCACAGTTAAATTCGAAACAACAAAAACCCATATATTTTGTGCATAAAGTTTAACATTAAATGTGCTTTTCTAAAATGTCTATATATTTTTTCTCATTCATTTCTGACCATCTTCAATGTAAATTTACCAAAGTTTTTTTTATTGCAATATGTATATAAAACTTAAAAATTTAATATTTTTTATTGTGTATTAACTTATTATTCTGCGATTTTCATTACATCACAAAATGTTACAAATTGGCACTACTGTTTCAAAAACAGAAAACTTCTAAATCAGTTGAAAACAGTTGATCTGTAAAACTGTGTGTGAAATTGTGTCAAATAAAATTACAAATATTAATAAATATAATAATACATATATATGTATATATATTTTATTAATTTTGTTAAGAATTAGCACAAAATTGATTTTCCATTTTGCATTTCATTTATAAAGAATTCTGCCATATTTTGTTAAAGGGAAAATCCATTTTTGTTATATTAAAAAAAACAGACTTGCATTTAATTTTTCCGTGACTGCCTCAATAATTGCGTAGATGCCACCACAATATTTTTTCTAATTAAAACAGTTGATCTGTAAAACTGTGTGTGAAATTGTGTCAAATAAAATTACAAATATTAATAAATATAATAATACATATATATATTTTATTAATTTTGTTAAGAATTAGCACAAAATTGATTTTCAATTTTGCATTTCATTTATAAAGAATTCTGCCATATTTTGTTAAAGGGAAAATCCATTTTTGTTATATTAAAAAAAACAGACTTGCATTTAATTTTTCCGTGACTGCCTCAATAATTGCGTAGATGCCACCACAATATTTTTTCTAATTAAATATTAACCAATATCTAACTAGAATTATGATTTATTCTGACTAAAAAGTTCCAATTAAAAGTTATTCATCCCAATTATGAATATTCTCAAGGAATTTCTTTCTCACGGAAAATACATTTCTCGAGAAAAAAATTCCTCCAATTATAAATTCCGCGTGAACAAAAAATGATTAACTGGCATCATCGAATTTCGAAGCCACTTGCTTTGCTTATTGACAATTTATTTTCTATTTTTTGTGTGTGTGCAAACGACCCTACAATAAATGTCCCAATAAATATTTTTGTTTGCTATCAACTTGAGGTGCATTTGAGATCAAATACATTTCTCAAATCTCCAACGTTAATTCTCAAATGCCCTCAATAGTTCGAATATAGTCTTCTCAACTTAAAAGGCACATTTTTTATATGGCGATTTTCATAGTTATCAAATTGAGAAATTTGTGATTCTCAACTTGATAGCAAAGAAATATTTCCAATCGGTATCAAATGGAAGGTACGGAATTGCCATATTATACTAATTTTAGAAATGAAAACAATGTACTTTTTTTAATGTTTCAATTTAATTTCATTATATATTTAACATTACTATGTACATATTTAACATTAAATGTACATATTATGTACATTTTTTAAAATCTAGAATTAAAAATAAATGAATTAATTAGTTGTACATTTTTTGAAAAATTCGACAAAAAGCAGAAATAATTAAAAATATATCAATGATTTATTTGTACTTTTTTGGCATTTTTTAATTTAATTTATTATTTATGACATATTTAAATAATATCTCAGACTTAACACAAATCGTATTCAAGTTGAAAAAATGTTTGGTCTCAAGTGGAGAAAAGTGTTGGATATCCAATTGAGAGTAAAAATGTTTCTCAAAGATTGGAAAAAATGTTAAGTCTCAACTTGATGTCAAGTTGAAAGCAAACAAGGAGAAAAATTGTTCAACCCAAGTTGAGAATTACATTTGACATCAATTTAAGAACTTAATATTTCAATGCATACTGGGGAATGACCGAAACTAACACATAAACAGTTTTTTCCTATTTGAAAAATATATGACTGTCATTGTTGCTGTTGTAGAGTTGTTATACCCTCCACTCCAGTGTGCAGAGGGTATATATAAGTTTGTCATTCCGTTTGTAATAATTAGAAAAAAAATTTTGGACCCCATAAAATTTATATATTTGTGATCCTTATAACAACCGGAGTTGATATAGCGATGTCCGTCTGTCCGTCTGTGGAAATCACGATGACGGCATCAATCCGGCAGCTAGGGTACTCGTTGACATAAAAATGATTCACTAACATCCTGAGAAGTTTGCTATTTAAAATCGTCCAAATCGGTCGATTAGGGCCCGAGATTTGAATGAAGAACTAAAAAAGTCTTGAAAAAAAAAATAATTTTCTATGTTGTTCTTGTCACGATCACGCCCTCAATAGTGCAGCTACAGTGATCATTTTTAGTGAGAATGATTCACCAAATTCATGGAAAGATTTCTACTTCAAAAATCATTAAAATCGGTGGAACAGGTCCAGGGAAATCTCTGAAAAAGTAAAAAAAAAATGAAAAACATGATATTTCTATATTGTTCTTGTTGTTATTCTAAATGTTGCATTGTTTTCATAGCTGGACTTGTTGTTTTTGTGGTCGTTATGGTAATAATATAACAAAAACAAACCCTTTTTACATTTTTTTATCAACTCTGGTAGAAAAATTTTAAAGTTTCCATTGTTTTGGCATCACTAAAAAAATATGTTAGATCATTTCTGTCATTGCCACAAGCCTGCCTGCAAAATTTCAGATCGATTGGGTCACGGGAAAGTGGTTAAAATCGATCCAAAATTTTTTCGACAAGCAGACACTACGAGTTAATATAAAGGGAGTAAAAATTCACCAACATCTAAAGCAAATAATGCTAAATACCTAGTTGTTAATAAAAAAAACAATTGGGCAATTCACAATGGGTAATGTATCGTTTTTTCTCCTGTATCGTGTATCACTTTACAATAGTGTAAAACTGTTGTTGATAATTTTCACTGAAAAATCTGATACACGATCCAACTTCATTTGCTATGTTTAGTAAATGTTGTATATTGTATCATAACATATCAGTTCCAAGTGAATGCCAGTTTTTATGAAAAAGAAAAAACAAATACATAGAATATTATCAGCATAAATAATTATAAAATAAAATATGGCAAATAATGCAAATAACGCAAATACATCGATAAGTTTATTTATATAAAAATTAATGTTTATATTTTTAGTATGTATTTTCTCTTTCAGTACCAACCAAAACATTTAACATTTTTTTTTTTCATTATAAATTAAAATGCAAGAGGTACGTAACTAAAACTCCAGGGTATATCTCACGACCAAAAAGCAAACACTGACAAGTGTTTTCTGTTATACAAAATAGCAGAAGCGACGAAGCGATCTTTCCTCGTTGGATCGAAAATTACTAAAGAAAGCGTTTTACAATATGAAAATACAACTGAGTGTTCACAACAAATGATTGTATTGTGTATTTCAATACAACATACAATGTACAACACCTGTTGTGAATTGCCCAAATGTAAATTTAGCAAAAAATTTATGTATTAATTTATTTAAAGAGAAAAACACAAAAATAACGTTTGATGTTGTATTTTGTGTGTGTAATATTTAAATATCCATACATACACATATTAAATAATACAAATAATGTACATATATTATATATATGTATGTATGTATATTCATAGTAACTGCATGTTAGAAATAAATCGGTTATTTTATTTACATAAAATTCTGCAGTATTTTGTTGTGGGGAAAATACATTTCTTTTGTATTAACAGAGTGTCACTTCATTTTGCTCAGCGTGACTATGCCACAGTAGATGCCGCCATAATTTTTGTTTGTTCTAATTAGCTTTGCAATAGTTATTTCTATTTTAACATGAATGTTAATATTTTCAACTAGATATCATACAGAACAATGTTAAGAGTATACACGGGTTGGTCTTTTATTTCATACGTTTTTTCATTGTTCTTTTACAAATATGAACATAAGTTTGGCATATTACCCACCAATCTCACATCACACTGCAAGTTCGAAAAACTCAATACACACACATTTTTTTTTTTACTAATACACACACATTTTCCGCAGTGGTCACACTAATGGCACCAAATTTTTCGTGCGAATAGTGGCAGACACTAACGATGATTAATGTTACCCTGTTATAAATTTAATGCAAATTTACTGGATTCTGTAAAATTGTAATTAAAGTTTTAACTTGTTAAATCTATTATAATGATTTATTTTTTGAAATGCGCATACAAAAACGCAAGTTTGTTAATTATAGAGCATAAATATTATTAACTATTATTAAAATAATACTAATAATAATAAATGTAAACATTTTCCCTCAAACATGTGCCTGTATAACAAACTTGGTAACTCTACTTAAAATAAAATAAGAGAGAGAAGTATACAAATTTTTTCAAGTTTACGCTTCGACAACATTTTAAAAATGAGATTGCAGTCAGATGTTTGAGCATAAAATTTAATGGCGATGGATTCGACTAATTCGAAAAATTTTTCGTTGATAATACGTACACAACGATTTTACAATTTCAGTGTGATGTGAGATTGGGGGGTTAACTTTTTGTTGTCTTTACAAAATAGAGTTACCGAGTTCGTCAATGAGTTTTTTTGCTTACAAAACAGTTCTACATAGTTATATAGAATTATTATTCTGCTTTACCTATAAAATATCTGATTGCGATTACATCTAATTTTTAAAAATTGTTTATAATTAATAAAGCATTATTATTCACATAAATACAAAATTTCACTTTTTAAACTGAAAATAAAATTTCCAATTATAAATTAGAAAATATTAATTGAGTTTCAGAAAATCATATCAAAACGTCGGAAATAATAATTTTAAATTTAGAAATATCTTTACATATAAAAATGTTTACATTTAAAAAAAATATTGCCATTCAGGAGATATTAATAACTTTTCAGTACCGCGATTCAGTAACTTCTTTTAACATTAGTCGAATTGTAAAAAAAAAAGAAAATTGCAAAATTATCAGTAAAATTTTGAAACGATATTCGCTATTGTTAAAGTCAGCTGTTGTTGTTATCTAAACGACAACCATTTTTGTGTTGTTTATCCAATCGATAAAAACTTAAATTTTTAGGTTGAAATGTCGTCATACATAAATAAAAATCATGAAATAGTGAAAATATTTTGCTTTAATTAAAAAACTTTTTTATATAAATAAAAAAATTAAATAGCATATTCAATTCATTATTTCATTTTCAAATAAATAAACAGAAATATTAATAAAAAAAATAAAGATATTAAACATAAACATAAAATCATCCTGTCAAACACGAAGTAATTTGTTTTTTTCTATTCTTTGTGTTTTTCGCTTATTTTGACAGAGATGCCACTCCTTTACAATTTAAATAAATAGAAAAACAGATTTGTCGATATTAATTTAAATTCAATGAATTTAAGAAAACCTCAAATGATATTTAAGAATTGCTAACATAAAAATTGTTACATAAGTAAACGTAATTTTATGAGAATGTTATTTTTTATATATAAATTTTCACATTTTTTTTTGGATGAAAATTTGAAGTTTTTCAGAAAATAAAGATAACATTAAATTATTTTATTTAAAATGTTTGGGACTTTTCGTTTTTTGCGTTTTTCATCCCTAATTTGATTATTTATTATTATAAATTTATTCTCTATGTTTTCAAAATATGGCAATATTTTAAAAAAAAGTTGAGAGAGCTTTTTTTTTTGGTTATTATTTTGTTACTCCATCCGACCTATATGGCCACAATGAAGAAATATTTGGCCAGTTAAAAGAAACTATACAGCCATCTCCAATTAGCACGATTTAATGCATATAGCCACTCTACACAACCATTACCTTTGCAATGGAGGTTAGGGCGAGCTATTTAATTAGCAAAAACTAAATTAAACGAGAAGTTATGTCATATAACCGGAAACGCATGCATATAGGTATATAACCAAAATGCATGCCGATCAGCAACCACAATGACCAAAAAGCAAACACCGAAATAAATCCGAAATAATAGAAAAGAAGAAAACCAACCCAAAGAATTTGCTGAAATAATTTGGTATTAAGTTTAACAAATTGTTTACTTTTTCATTTACATTTATTATCAAGACTCAAACCGAGGTGGAGGGTATCAAAGATTCGGCACAGCCGAATTTAACACTCTTACTTGTTTTTTTTTTGGCTTTCTGATCTGTGAATGTTGATGTACAACTATTATGTTCTACCACTTAAAGAAACACACTGGGTTATATCTTTTTTTTAGAGTTGCCCAGCAAAATGGTTCTTTTTGTGAATGAGCGTGATTTCAACAGACAGACGGACAGACGGGCAGGCGGATATAATATATAAACAGCACACATATATATTAGTTATGCTCTTATGAGCGATTATAGATCAACTGTCTTTTTATTTAAATTTAAACTTAATTCTACCTATAAATAACGCACACACACATATATACTTAATCTAACTTAAGCTAGCGTGAGAACCCAGTGTGTATGATAAGTGACTGTGCAGTGCGATTCACTATAGAATGCATGGTGTTATATTGCATGTCTGGTTGTTGGTAGCAGCTTCAGACGAGAATTAGGAAAAAGCGCGTCGTCAAAAATCGTCGTCTGAATTGGGCCTTAATCTTTTAAAAAAAAATTGTGCTGCCATCCAAAAACAAGTACTGGAATATTTAAAGTGCGCTATAAGTGGAATTTAACATTGCTAACTATAAAAAAAAAAACAAAAATTTGAAAATACATAAACAAAAAAAATTAGTGACTTTCATTAACTTAGTTTAGTTTTTACATAATGTATAGTATATAAGCAGGAACATTTTGAATAATAACAAGAGTGTTAAATTCGGCTGTGCCGAATTTTTTGATACCCTCCACCTGAATCTTGAATTTTTAATTTTTGATTTTTAATTTTTAATCTTTAATTTTTAATTTTTAATTTTTAATTTTTAATTTTTAATTTTTAATTTTTAATTTTTAATTTTTAATTTTTAATTTTTAATTTTTAATTTTTAATTTTTAATTTTTAATTTTTAATTTTTAATTTTTAATTTTTACTTTTTAATTTTTAATTTTTAATTTTTAATTTTTAATTTTTAATTTTTAATTTTTAATTTTTAATTTTTAATTTTTAATTTTTAATTTTTAATTTTTAATTTTTAATTTTTAATTTTTAATTTTTAATTTTTAATTTTTAATTTTTAATTTTTAATTTTTAATTTTTAATTTTTAATTTTTAATTTTTAATTTTTAGTTTTTAATTTTTAATTTTTAATTTTTAATTTTTAGTTTTTAATTTTTAATTTTTAATTTTTAATTTTTAATTTTTAATTTTTAATTTTTAATATTAAATTTTTAATTTTTAATTTTTAATTTTTAATTTTTAATTTTAATTTTTAATTTTTAATTTTTTATTTTTAATTTTTAGTTTTTTGTTTTTAATTTTTAGTTTTTGATTTTTAGTTTTTAATTTTTAATTTTTAATTTATAATTTTTAATTTTTAATTTTTAATTTTTAATTTTTAATTTTTAATTTTTAATTTTTAATTTTTAATTTTTAATTATTAATTTTTAATTTTTAATATTTAATTTTTAATTTTTGTGTTTTCCATTTTTCATTATTCATTTTTCAATTCTCATTTTCCAATTTCCATTTTTAATTTTTCATTTTCCATTTTCAATTTTCAATTTTTCAATTTTCAATATTCAACTTTCATTTTCCATTTTCCGTTTTTCAATTTTCTTTTTCAATTTTCCATTTTGCATTTTCCATTTTTCAATTTTCATTTTCCATTTTCATTTTCAATTTTTAATTTTTGAATTTTCATATTCCATTTTTCAATTTTCATTTTCCATTTTGCGTTTTCCATTTTCCATTTTTAATTCTTCATTTTTCAATTTTCATGTTCCATTTTCCGTTTTCCATTTTTCATTTTCCAGTTTTCATTTTTAATTTTCAATTTACAATTTTCATTTTCCATACTTCAATATTCATTTTTCATTTTTCAGTTTTCATTTTCCATTTTTAATTTTTTCATTTCCATTTTTCATTTTTCATTTATCATTTTCCATTTTTGGATTTTCGTCTTCCATTTTTCATTTTCCATTTTCATTTTTCAATTTTCATTTTCCATTTTCCATTCTTCATTTTTTCAATTTTCCATTTTCCATTTTCAATTCTCATATTCCATTTTCCATGTTTTAATTTTCATTTTCCATGTTTTAATTTTCATTTTCCATTTTTCAATTTACATTTTCCATTTTTCATATTTCATTTTCCATTTTCCATTTTAAATTTTTCAGTTTTCAATTTTCATTTTCCATTTTTCATTTTCCATTTTTCATTGTCCATTCTCCATTTTTCATTTTCTATTTTCCATTTTTCATTTTTCATTTTCCATTTTCCGTTCTTCATTTTCCTTTTTCCATTTTTCATTTTCCATTCTCCATTTTTCATTTTCTATTTTCCATTTTTCATTTTCCATTTTTTATTTTTCAATTTTCTTTTTTCATTTTCCATTTTTCATTTTACATTTTACATTTTACATTTTCATTTTACATTTTACGTTTTACATTTTACATATTACGTTTTACATTTTACATTTTACGTTTTACATTTTTCATTTTACATTTTACATTTTACATTTTACATTTTACATTTTACATTTTACATTTTACATTTTACATTTTACATTTTTCATTTTACATTTTACATTTTACATTTTACATTTTACATTTTACATTTTACATTTTACATTTTACATTTTACATTTTACATTTTACATTTTAGATTTTACATTTTACATTTTACATTTTACATTTTACATATTACATTTTACATTTTACATTTTACATTTTACATTTTACATTTTACATTTTACATTTTACATTTTACATTTTACATTTTACATTTTACATTTTAAATTTTACATTTTACATTTTACATTTTACATTTTACATTTTACATTTTACATTTTAAATTTTACATTTTACATTTTACATTTTACATTTTACATTTTACATTTTACATTTTACATTTTACATTTTACATTTTACATTTTACATTTTACATTTTACATTTTACATTTTACATTTTACATTTTACATTTTACATTTTACATTTTACATTTTACATTTAACATTTTACATTTTACATTTTACATTTTACATTTTACATTTTACATTTTACATTTTACATTTTACATTTTACATTTTACATTTTACATTTTACATTTTACATTTTACATTTTACATTTTACATTTTACATTTTACATTTTACATTTTACATTTTACATTTTACATTTTACATTTTACATTTTACATTTTACATTTTACATTTTACATTTTACATTTTACATTTTACATTTTACATTTTACATTTTACATTTTACATTTTACATTTTACATTTTACATTTTACATTTTACATTTTACATTTTACATTTTACATTTTACATTTTACATTTTACATTTTACATTTTACATTTTACATTTTACATTTTACATTTTACATTTTACATTATACATTATACATTTTACATTTTACATTTTACATATTAAATTTTACATATTACATTTTACATTTTACATTTTACATTTACATTTTACATTTTACATTTTACATTTTACATTTTACATTTTACATTTTACATTTTACATTTTACATTTTACATTTTACATTTTACATTTTACATTTTACATTTTACATTTTACATTTTACATTTTACATTTTACATTTTACATTTTACATTTTACATTTTACATTTTACATTTTGCATTTTACATTTTACATTTTACATTTTACATTTTACATTTTACATATTACATTTTACATTTTACATTTTACATTTTACATTTTACATTTTAGATTTTACATTTTACATGTTACATTTTACATTTTACATTTTACATTTTACATTTTACATTTTACATTTTACATTTTACATTTTACATTTTACATTTTACATTTTACATTTTACATTTTACATTTTACATTTTACATTTTACATTTTACATTTTACATTTTACATTTTACATTTTACATTTTACATTTTACATTTTACATTTTACATTTTACATTTTACATTTTACATTTTACATTTTACATTTTACATTTTACATTTTACATTTTACATTTTACATTTTACATTTTACATTTTACATTTTACATTTTACATTTTACATTTACATTTTACATTTTACATTTTACATTTTACATTTTACATTTTACATTTTACATTTTACATTTTACATTTTACATTTTACATTTTACATTTTACATTTTACATTTTACATTTTACATTTTACATATTACATTTTACATTTTACATTTTAGATTTTACATTTTACATTTTACATTTTACATTTTACATTTTACATTTTCCATTTTTCATTTTCCATTTTTCATTTTTCGTTTTCATTTTTCGTTTTCATTTTTTCTTTCATATTGGCGATTTTTTTTTATAACGTGATAACGATAAAAAAAATATGTGGCAATACTACTAACATGAGCTATGTTATTGTGTTCTTGATATTGTTAATATATCGCACCTTAAATACAAAAGTGACACAACTCAAAATTTTCCAAAATTGACTTTTTTACATAAATTAATTCACAGTACACATTTCTAACTATTGCAAAAATTTATTTCTCATAACTATCGTCTTTAACAGGAAAAATGTCGTTATATCCGGGGCACAACTTGAGATAATATTACTAGTCAAATGAAAAAATTTCAGTCAGAGAGTCATAACTCAAAATTATATTTTATTTCCACAAACACAATATATATTTAAAAAAAAAGTATAGTAAAACTTTCCTCAAAATGGACATTTTTCATAATAAAACTACATTTTTTTAACTTTACATATACAGTTTTATGCCTCTCCTGAATATTTGAAAATTTTGAATTGTGTCGCTTTTGTATTTAAGGTGCGATATGTATATGCATAATTTGTTTGTTGCATTTTTTTATGTTGTTGTACAATTATAATGTTCAACCACTAAACTGTTACAACAAACACACTGGGTTTTATGTTTTTTTTAGAGGTATCTACATATTTTTGCTCGTATCTAATCACGATGATGCCCGATTTAGCCAATTTTCAATACCAGCCTGCTGGGAACTATGGCAAATGATATTATTGTAGCCTTATCCAGTAAGATGGCTTTTTTTGTGAATGAGCGTGATTTCAACAGACAGACAGACAGACGGACATCGCTACATCGACTCGAGCTGTGATAAGGATCAAGAATATATATACTTTATGGGGTCGGAAATTAGTTTTTCAATGCGTTACAAATGGAATGACAAACCTATATATACCCTCTGCCACTGACGTGTGGAGGGTATAAAAAGAGGTCTGTTTTAGACTTAAAAAGCTAAACAACTTGCATTTTTAATTTCATCATATGGCAATCATGCCCAATGATCCTGAAATCTGCCCAACGATCCTGAAATCTGCCCTACGATCCTGAATCCTGCCCAATGATCCTGAAACCTGCATAACGATCTTGAAATCTGCACAAAGATAATGATAAATCCTGCTGAACTACAACAACAATCCTGAATCCTGCCAACTACATTGTATACAACAGTATGCATAAAGGAAAGTAAGCATATCAGCTTAAGGACAGTAGAAAACGAAAGTTTAACTGTTAAGATTGCGTCGGAGTGGTACTAAAAAAGGAAAAAAAAAGAAGCTAATTATTTGGTTCGTATAAATATATGTATATATAGAAATAACCAACAGACATCGCATTGGCGAGGTTGGTATAATTTCGAACAATTTTGTGTGAAAATTTTTTTTTGTAACAAACGCAACAGACACCGCATTGGCGAGGTTGGAATTTTTTAGGACGTAACAAAAGATTTGCTTTATGATAAAAATGAGAAAAGACTGATGCGAGAAATATTTTTAAAGATTTGTGCAAATTTTGTCAAAAGTGATTTTAAAAGAATTTTCTTTTTTGCGTACACGTGAACTTGTTGCCTGTGTGAGTGAATCATTTTACGACAAACACCACGGATAACCAAAGTGAAAAAAGAAGGCTTACTAAAAATTGTGCTATAAAAAGTTTGATGGAGGAAACTTGGGAGGAGATTGTTGAAGGAATGCGCATAGCGGAAGATAATTGGAAAAGACAATTACAAGAATACGGAGCGACCGTACCAAAACAAGAAATACTACGACTCGGCCCAAAACCAATCAAAATAGTGAAGAAAGATGAAATAGTTGAACCGAGTTAAGAAATTTATCCGGTACAGAAGATAAAGAGATCGAGAGGTGACTTTGGAATGGAAAGAAGAAAGAATTAGCAGTTATAAACCTTGAATTATCATACACTGAAGACGTGGAGACGAGGACTAAACTACTGGAATGTTTAGCGAAAGTTAAATTGGAAATTAAGGAGTTCCGAGAGATAAAAAAATTATGAAACAAAAAATTCGGAGCACCCAAACGAATATAAGCGAAGTTACAACAGCGGCAAAGCAAAATGCATTTTTCAGTTTTGTATTCGAATCACGTTTGGATGCTAAAGTTCAGAATATGGTTAGACAGGAGACTGTCCCGACGACTATAACAGAATTAATTACGGCATTGAAAAAAACGTACAAACCGACGGGAAATTCGAACAATGTTTTGAATAAGGTTTCGAGACTGACTCAGAGAGGTTAACCAGTTAGAGAATTCGCAAGAGGAGACAAGAATTAGTTGCGGAACTGAATGAAATACAAATATCAGAGGTCGGAGAAACAGATAGAGATTCCACAGTTAGGACAAACAATATAATGACATTTAACACTTTCAAAAATGGTCTTAGGGATTAACAAATCTTATCGACCATAAATGCTAGTCGAGTTACAAATTTCGTTGACGCATTAAACATTGCAGAAGAATCAGAAGTAAGTTCAACACAAAGACAGGTGTTATATACTACAAACAGCTATGCTACAAATAGACAACAACGGTCAAAATGCAATAATTGTGGGTCAATACATGGTAACAGATATCCAGCTAATGGGATAAAATGTAACAAGTGCGGTAAATTGAATCATTTTGCGAAGATGTGTCGCTCAAGTAACAAAAGCTACAACAGAAATAGGAATAACAATAGGAAAAAAGGTAATAATTACCAAAATGACAATAATAATCGCAGCAGAAGTAATAGTAATTACCATAACAATGGAAATAACAATAGAAATTAAAATAACAACAGAGGGAATAACAATAGGAGTTTCAATATACATAGAGCAGGGGCTCAGGGAAACTTCCAGATGCCGGAGATTATGCAAATGCAATCTCCAAGGGGCATGAATTAGAGACAAAAAGAATATTTAAAATATCATCGAATTTTAGGAATTACATCGAACTAAATATAGTGGCTACAAATCTTACATTAACATTTTTGTGCAAGCAACATTTTTTTACCATTACGATGTAGATTCGAATGATGACTGCTGTCTAACAGGGATTTCAAGAGAACAAGTTAGATCTATTGGTTCCACTAAGATGAAGATAAATATAAATGACATGTCAATAGAGCATAAAGTGCAATTAGTAGAGAATGATTTTCCAATAAACACTGACGGAATCCTAGGTAGAGATTTCTTATCAAAATTCAAATGTAATATAGACTATGATAAATATATACTGACATTTACCACAAACAATGAGAACTTAATCATTCCGATACATGACGATATGGTTGACATAAATCATATAAAAATACCACCAAGAAGCGAGATAATAGTACCTTTTGATATAAATATACAAGAAGATAAAATTATAATAAATAAAGAGGTCATTGAAGGTGTATACTTGGCATATACAATAATACCAAAAGAGGGTAACATGCACATAAAAATACTTAATGTGACAAATGATCCAGTAGTTATCACAAATCTTAGAGTAGAAACGATGCCACTAGAAAATTATGAAATTTTCAGAAGTAACAAAAACACACATAAAGGTTGTAACCCACATTTGGAGAATAGATTCAGAAAATTATTACGAAATTTAGATTTGCATAATGCGGACAAAGAGTGTCAAAATGAGCTGGAGAACATTGTAGGAAGGTATCAACATGTATTCCATTTGGAAGGTGAAAAGTTGACTACGAATAATTTCTACAAACATACAATTAATTTACGCGATGATAAACCGGTATATATAAAAATTATCGTTTACCTCATTCACAGACTGAAGAAATAAATTCCCAAGTACAAAGGTTGTTAGACGATGAGGTAATAGAACCATCAATAAGCCCTTCTAATGCTCCTTTATTATTGGTTCCAAAAGCGGAACACACTGATTTAAAAAAATGGAGACTAGTAGTAGATTTCAGAAAATTATATGAAATAGTCGTCAATGATAAATTTCCATTGACAAGATTGGACGATGTCTTAGACAAACTAGGTAGAGCAAAATATTTTTTAACGTTGGGTATGACAAGTTCATTCCATCAGATAGAACTCGACAAAGAATTACGTCCCTATACTGCTTTTTCAACGACAAAGGGTCATTACCAGTATAAGAGACTACCATTTGGTTTAAACATATCATCTAATAGTAGCTTTATCAGGCTTGGATTCTGAAGCATTTCTCTATGTCGATGATATAATTATTTTCGGATGCAGTTTGAAGCATCATAATGCAAACCTAGTAAAAGTTCTTGATAGATTGACCAAATATAACTTAAAATTAAATGCAAGTAAATGCTGTTTTCTGAAACCTGAAGTTGTATATCTTTGTCATTTAATAACTTCAGAGGGTATGAAACCAGATCCTGGTAAGTTCAACGCGATACATAAATATCCGATACCTAAAATTGCCGATGATGTCAGAAGATTCGTAGCGTTTTGTAAGTACTACAGGAGATTTATTGAAAATTTTGCGAACATAGCGAGTTGTTTAAATAAACTAATGAGGGAACAAATTTTGAATGGACAGAAAAACGTCAATCTGCTTTCGAACCATTAAAACAGAAACTGATAAGTCGACCAGTCCTACAATATCCAAATTTCGACAAACCTTTTATTCTGACAACCGATGCATTTGATTTTGCACTCGGAGCGGTCCTATCACAAGGGAAAATTGGCGAAGAGATGCCAATATCATATGCATGTCGATCCTTAAATAAGCATGAAAAAAACCGGTAATAGAAAAGGAATTACTTGGTATACATTGGGGCATACAATTTTTCAGACCCTATTTGTATGGTAGAAAGTTTACAGTGATAGCTGACCACAGGCCACTGGTTGCTTTATTTTCACATAAAAAACCCAGCTCAAAATTGACAAGAATACGTTTGGAACTATCTGATTATGATTTTCATATCTATACTAATATAATAATAATAATAATATAATATAATCTATACTAATATAATAAAGAGGTAATGTGTGTTTGTTTGTTTGTTTGTTTGTTTGTTTGTTTGTAGGGGGTAATCTCCGTAACTAGCCATCTGATCTTCCTGAACTTTTCACAGAGTCTTACTGCGGATATGGGAAGTGTTATAGGCTATAATTTTTTTAATATTTTTAGTGGGCGTGGCACCTCCCACACAAAGTAAATTTTTAATATCATATACATATATTGAGTACCATGACAGGGAGAGCTTTGCAAATTTGTGTGAGGTCACCTATTGTTAATATTAGTAACCGCGCCGGAAATGGGCCGGATCGGAGAAGTGGGCGTGGTACCTCCCATACAAGTAATAATTCAATGTTATATATCTCGAGTACTATGATAGAGAGAGCTTTTAAAATTTGTCTGATGGCACCTATTATTAATGTGAGCAGTCGGACAAAAAATGGGCACTATCGGAACAATAGGCGTGGCACCTGCCATACAAATAAAATATAAAATGCCATATATCTGGAGTACTGTTACAGTGAGAGTCTTGGGACTTTGTGTGAACCCATAAGTTATTCATATGATTAGTTAGACAAAAAATGGGCGTGATCGGAGCAGTGGGCGTGGCACCGCCCGTACAAAGTAAATATATGATATCATATAACTGGTGTACTAAAAGAGGGAAGCTTTGGCACTTTGCACGACACCATCAGATCTTAGTATGAGTAGTCAGACAAAAAATTGGCGGGTTCACACCAATGGGCGTGGAGCTCCCCATGCAAAGTAACTATTAAATGTCAAATATTTGGAGTACTGTAAAAGAGAGAGCTTCGTGGCTTTGCGTGAGCCCATAGGTTCTTTGTGTGATTAGTCGAACAAAAAAATGGGCGTGATAGAAGCAGTGGGCGTAGCACCGCCCATGCAAAGTAGATATCTAATATCATATAACTGGGAAAGGCTCGACATTTTGCACGAGTCCCTCAGATATTAATATGAGTAGTCCAATAAAAATTGGGCGGGATGGGATAAGTGGGCGTGGCACCTCCTATATTAAAAATTATGATGTACTACGAAAGCAACAGTCTTTTGACAAGTACATTAGTTATTAATGTGATTTGTCGTGGAAAATATACTGTCAAAATCAAAAATCGCGTAAACAAACAAAAAAAATTTTATATCAGTAAGTATCAAAAAAAAAGAATTAAAGAGGTAATGTGTTTGTTTGTTTGTAGGAGGTAATCTCCGTATAGACTTATCTGATCTTCCTGAAATTTTCACTGATTCTTACTGCGGATATCGGAAGTGCTACAGGCTGTATTTTTTTTAATATTTTTAGTGGGCGTGGCACCTCCCATTCAAAGTAAATTTTTAATATCATATATATAAAGTACTATGATAGAGAGAGCTTTGAAAATTTATCTTAGGTCATCTATTATTAACGTAAGTAGTCAGACAAAAAAATGGGCGGGATTGGACAAATGCGCATGGTACCCCTATACAAACTTAATATTAAATGTGATATATCTGAATTACTGTGTTAGCGTGAGCCTTTTCGTAACAATTCGGAAGGGGTGGGGAGGGGGAGGGTGTAGCGAAGCGCACCGGGTTACATCTAGTAATATAATAAAGAGGTAATGTGTGTTTGTTTGTTTGTTTGTTTGTAGGAGGTAATCTCCGCAACTACCCATCTGATCTTCCTGAAATTTTCACAGAGTCTTACTGCGGATATGGGAAGTGCTATAGGATATAATTTTTTTAAATATTTTTTGGTGGGCGTGGCACCTCCCACACAAAGTAAATTTTTAATATCATATACATATATTGAGTACTATGATAGGGAGAGCTTTGCAAATTTGTGTGAGGTCACCTTTCGTTAATATTAGTAGCTACGCCGGAAATGGGCGGGATCGGATTAGTGGGCGTGGTACCTCCCATACAAGTAATAATTCAATATTATATATCTCGAGTGCTGTGATAGAGAGAGCTTTTCAAATTTTTCTGATGTCACCTATTATTAATGTAGTCGGATGCAAAATGGGCAGTATCGGACAAATCGGCGTGGCACCTGCCATACAAAGTAAATATAAAATGCCATATATCTGGAGTACTGTAATAGTGAGAGTCTTGGGACTTTGTGTGTGCCCATAAGTTATTCATTTGATAAGTTAGACAAAAAATGGGCGTGATCGGTGTACTATAAAAGGGAAAGACTCGACATTTTGCACGAGTCAAACAGATATTAATGTGAGTAGTACAATAAAAATTGGGCGGGATGGGATTAGTGGGCGTGGCACCTCCTTGTAAAAAAATATGAAGCACTACGAAAGCGACAGTCTTTTGACAAGTTCATTAGATATCAGTGTGATTTGTCGTGGAAAATATATCGCCAAAATCAAAAATCGCCAAAAACGAAAATCGCGAAAAATAAAAATCGCCAAAAAAAATCTTCAAAATCAAAAATGGGCATAATCAAAAATCGCTAAAAAGAAAAATTGCCAAATGATATTCTAAGTTCAAGGCCAATAGTTAAGTGTTGCCAGATCTAATATGGATAATCCATTTTCTTCTCATGGGCAGCTACATGTACCTTGCTCCAGGGTAGGAACACCGAGAAATCTGATAATTGTTGTATCGAATGAAAAAAAAACATTTTATATCAGCATCAGCAAGCATTGAAATAAAAAAATCTATACTAATAATCTATACTAACATAATAAAGAGGTAATATTTGTTTGTTTGTAGGAGGTAAGCACACCGGGTTACATCTAGTAGTGTATAAAAAAGGAATAAACAATACTAATGCTGACGCACTTTCCACAATTAATCTGGCCTCTGATATACTAAAAACAATGATACCTCCCGTGATCGATGAATCGGTAAAAATAGCATTGCGATTTCCTCCAACTTACACGAATTTGGTGTCGGCGCAATACTTTGAGCATTTATATGTGCAACGTTAAGGTTGTTGGCATTCAAATTTAAGTTTTGAATCTCATTTATGGTGATAGTGGTTCCAACATTACTATTCATAATTGATGTACAGAGAAACAACCCATATCCATGATCTAATTAAGCAACTATAACTAATTTTACTGATAAACTTAAAACTAAGATAAATTGCAATGTTATAAAATTTTACCCACATTGCAAAGATATAAGCTACCCCAAAAATTTTTTAACTGTAATAATAAAATATATATATATATATATATATATATATTTACTAGACCGGTCGTTATTTTCCAAAAAAGTGTCTGATTTCGAAGTGCCGATTCTGTTTCCTTTTGGTCTAAAACCATTAAATTTAAAATTTGGGGCTGATCGGATAATATTTAGTGGCCGCGCCCATCAACCAAAAATTTAAATACATGAAATATATGGAAAAAATTTATATTTACTTAATTAACATAATATATAAAAGGCAATGGAAGAAAACAGCAATAATTAAGAGATTAAACTTATTTCTGAGTTGAGTGTAGACTTGTTATGAGTTGGAAATTTTGTCCTATATGCTTCAACAAACTGAAAGACCAATTGTTTTTGTTCTTCATTCTTCGTTAGAATGCGGTTATAGTCTTTCATAAATTTCACACCGCGTTCTGCATTATCATTGACAACAAATAACTGCCGACTAAAATCCAATGCTGCTTGAAAGTCTTCGTTTTCTACCCATGTTGATGGATCGCATTGCAAAAAGGCTGCAGATAAGTTGAATGCCGAAAAGAAATATTTAGTTTTATAAGAGACAAAATCTCTCAATGAGGTGAGGTGGAGCACTTTTGGGTCCGCAATTCTTCGCCCTTCCAATAGCTTTACATTGGGTTCTATTGATTGTAGACAATTCACCATTTCACGCTTTTCTTCTAGTGAAACATTAGGGTCAAAGAATGCTAAGGCTGTAGATTCCGGTGTTAAGTACCACAAATGTGCTTTAAATTTCGACAAAATTGTGTCAGATACTTCTTTATCAATTTCTGCGTAGGCGATGGCATTGGAGCTTGGATGGCGTTTGGGCATCCGTACCAGTTTCTTATGTAAATCTTCACAAGAAAAATACAAATTTCTCGCAAAGCTTTGAATTCTGGTACTGTTAAGCGAAACTGCTCTCTAAAAAGAAATATTTTCAAGCAATACAATCCTTTTCCCATGAACCTTGCATGTGATGTTGAACTGCATGTGAAAAAATTCATACCATCTTCTCCAATAAATGTCAAGGTAAGTTGAAGAAATTCTTTATAATCTGCACGGATTTGCATTTGGTGCAGCTGATTATTGCAGAATATTTTTATAGCTTCAGATTCTTCGTTACTTATTTTAGAGCGGACAATTTCATCATCTAGACCACATTTGTACAACTTGTGATCAAGGTTATCCCAAACCGCAGCGAATCTGTTGAAAATGGGTACTTCGGGTGCACTTGTTGCGGAATATTTTACTTCAAATACACTTTTCAAAACAATGTCATACATGTGGTGGCGGCATGGGAGCTGAATCAATTTCCGTTCTAAAAAATTTTGTATGAAAACAGTTGCACCGCTTTTTGATCCGGTGTTGGAGGAAGTTGTATCAAAGCTCATGGCGCCAACTCGATCAATAATGTTCCAACTGACCAATGCGTCACGAACAGCAGTTGCAATGTTTTCTCCCGTAGACGGTTCTACAGCGGTAGCACTGAGAAATTTTGACGTACCATCATAACTGACGAGAATTGCGATTCTATCTACTTTTTTTTTTACCAAGTGTTGATTCCATTAGTTTGCCATCCCAGTGAACCACCAACGATCGAGCATTGCTTATCTATAGAAAAAAACCAAATGGATGAAAAACAATGAAGAAAATGAATAAATTATCGAGATAATTAAATTAAAATAAAAAGTTACATTTTCTTGAAAACCAGTTCGAATGTTCTCTTCTTCCATTTGTCGATGTTTCTTTCGCATTTCATTAATAGATGTTCTGTTGATAACTAGTTCACTAACATCCACTTCCAAAGCTTCTGCTGTAGCTATCAAAATATGTACGGCTTTTCCACTCGATACTTTAGCATCATCTAATGCAGCGGAAAGACGTGGCGTGATCCATTGGGTTCGGCCTCTTTTTTTACGTTCTTCTTTACCACTATTCTCTTGGTCATCGATAGCAAAGTCCATTGTAGGATCTAATACTTCATCATCATCATCATCCATATCATCATTATCTTCCCCTGCTATCACTTATGCCGAATCAAAAAAGTATTATTAAATTATAAAAAACACAAAATCATGTATGTATCTACCAATACTTTGCTTTAACATTTCTGAGTGCCTCCTCTTTCGCGCTTCCTCTTTATCTTTTCGCTCAATTGAACGTTTTTCTTGAGAGTACATTTTAAGATCGACACCAGCCATGCAACCCGGACGTCCCTTCTCTCTTTGTTTTAATAAAAACTGTCTGTCTTCTTCGACAGTAATCATTTGCAAAGCATTTGCATGGGCAATGTCGAAGAGATCATCCAATTTTCCAACAAATTCTCCTTGTTTACTGTGTGGTTTCCCTTTCGAAGAAGTTTTCCTAACACGGTTCCATTCATCATAAATTTTAATTAGTTTTTCACAACATTTGTGTTCTTCACGTATTGGTATTCTAGCTTGTTGCCAAAACACTGATGCCATATTTACAGATAAATTTGCACTCTCTTTGGATGAAAATTTTGCGATTCGCATATTATAAAAGAATACTTGCAAAACTTGACGATTTGAGGGTAATTTAGCTCCCAATATTTGGTGTAATATTCGGCCAATAAGAATAATATTGGAATCCACTGAACTTCGAGTAGTAATTGAAGAAGATGTTGTTGGCAAATCCGCCATTATGAAATTTCCAATTAGTGTCATGCTAACAAATTATGTATTAATATTTTTTTTATATTTCCACACGAAAAACATGTAAACTAACTTACTTCTTTGAAATTCACACGATACACAAATTTACACAATATTAAATTCTTTTAATTCTTTTACCGTTTCTTTTTTATAATTATTTGCACTTTTTCCTTTAACAATATCTGACACACATCAAGACTGAGTGAAAATAAAGAATACATACTCAAAATACATATATTTTGTGTACTGAGCCACTCGAAACTGTACTTTTTTGTTTTGCTTTGCAACAGCAAGAGAAATATTTCAAAACGATATATGGGCATTTCTCCAGAAATGTAAACTTTTTGTCGCGTTCGACATACTCTTTAAATTGCTTATATTTGTTTACATGGTCATGGTTAGTTTGTTCTTTCTTCTTTTACTAAATACAGATCCACTTACGTTCTACACAGAAATATGACAAATATTTACATCTAACTGCATGGTTCTAAAATATATGCAATTAAAGAGTATGTCGAACGCGACAAAAAAGTCCGTCCTTCCGTAGAAATGCCCATATATAGCCTTTTCATAAGTGTTTAAAATAAATAATTAACCAATTTTGGAAATTGATGACTTATTAGAAAGATAATTTCATTGCTAGTCGTAATCAATTAGATTTTGTAGAAAATATTCTCTTTTGTGCACTTAATTTGAAGAATATTGGGTAAATATAAATTTTTTCCATATATTTCGTGTATTTAAATTTTTGTTTGATGGGCGCGGCCACTAAATATTATCCGATCAGCCCCAAATTTTAAATTTAATGGTTTTAGACCAAAAGGAAACAGAATCTGCCCGGCACTTCAAAATTTATTTTTAACGACCGGTCTAATATATACATATACATATATATGTATATACTAAGTTTACAAGATGCATTATTGTTACCTGCATTTTTTTAATTACATGGATTTATTATACCAAAAATTATTTGCTTCAATTGAGATTTTTATATAAAATTATAAATTTACATAGAAAGTTCACTATTATTTTATATGATGATAAATTTTTGAAGTAATATCAATTGTTACAAAAAAAAAAGAAAAAAATTATATTTAATTAATGGGATATATATGGCCCATGGATTTTTTCCTTGAAGGAATTAAAAAATAATATTTTTGACGACACTTTTGTTTACAAATGTTGGGTCGTTAACTACGAATCCACAAAAAAAAAATAAAAATTCCTAACAGTTTAGGTTTGGTCGTGAAAGGGTTAAAAGGTGACATGTTTCCTGAGGTCGCGACGAAGAGGTTTTTCAATTTTTTTCTCGTTTGCAGCATTTTGAAGTGAAAACACGATTTTTATTATAAAATTTCGGGAATTTGTTGTTAAAAACGAGGAAGAAAATGGAAAATAAAAAAACCTCGACGTGGTTACCTGATGAGTTATATGTAGATACATAAAGTGTGTAAAATTTCAAAAGAATCGGTCCGTAGATTTTTAGTTATGATGCTCACGGACTTCAAACATGTTATTTGCGAGAAAATCGATTTAAAGTTTTTTAAAAACTGAATTATATGCGATATACCGTATGAGGCCGGTCGCTGGAAACACTGTATCTCCTTTAGTTTTGCTTCGATTTACTTGAAATTAGAGCAGTTGAATTACATAGTTATGCTCTCGAGCAAGGTGATGATATATTCAACATAGTGACACATGAAAGATTGAAAGAAATCACGAACAGAAACAAAAGAACTGACGTCAGAATATTGCTATATAGAAGTCCTCAATACATAAAAGATGAAGATAGAAAGAAACAATGAATAGAACGTGTGATCTTTGCCAGAGAAATAAGCAAGTCAGACGCACTAAAGAACCGTTCGAAAAGACTGACACACCATGTCACAGTTTCGAAACGATAGCAATTGATACCGTGGTTCCACTGAGACCATCGAAATTTTAGATACATACTCACAATGCACTGTGAGTTAACGAAATATGTAATAGACTGTCCAATAGAAACTAAAGAGGCAACATCTGTTGCTAAGGCACTAGTTGATAATGTTATCCTAAAATACGGATTATTTAAAACACTGAAATCGGACAAAGGGACTGAGTTTACAAATCAACTAATGAGGGAGATATGTGAATTGTTGAGGATGGAAAAAATTTTCAACCCCTTATCATCATGAAACACTTAGAACTGTTGAGAGAAATTACAGAGTTTTAAATGAATATTTTCTATCCTTTGTTGATAATGATGATTGGAATTCTTGGATATCCTATTACACATTCGCATACAACACTACTCCACACATTGACAATAATTATGCACCTTTCGAACTGATTTTCGGCAAATTACCCATCTTGCCTGGTGACGAAATACAGAACAAAGATAGGATATACAATTTTGAAAATTATGCCAATGAGTTAAGAATCAGACTAAAATATTCTTTGAACAATGCAAGAAACATAATAGAAAAAGTGAAAATGAAAAGAACAGAAAATTTTTTAACTAATAAAAATAGTTTAGAGCTAGAAGTAGGGGACTTTGAATTAGTAAGAGTAGGAAACAGAAAGAAGAGTGAACCACCCTACGATGGACCCTATGGAATAATAAATATAAAAAATTTAAATGTAGACATAAAAATCAAAGATAAAATAAAAACTGTACACAAAAATGTATTAAAGAAATATTATATAAGACCATAGAATACATTTTAAACTAATAAATTCGGAAATAATGAAATATTAAGAAAGAAAAACAAAAATAAGGATATGCATATGTGAACAATACCACTAGGAATAGCATAAGAAAATTTATTTTATAGAAATATGAATAAGCTAATAAAAACATCTTTAAATGGAACAAAGCCAAATATATCTACAATGTAAAAGAAATTAAAAACTAAAATTTTAAGAACCAAAATTTTATTCTAATAAGAACCAATTTTACAAAATCAAATTACAAAATAGTTTATTATTAAGTTATAAAAATCCCATAAAGATTTTTCTTTAGGATGAGGGTGTCGTTTATGTAGTATATTTAATAACGTACATATGTAAGCACAATGAAGTGCCACTAAAAACAAACCAAATAAAAAAAAACAAACCTACATATACACACACTCACAATTGGCTAGCGACAAATATAATTGGTACGAAAAGTATCAAGTGGATATTTGGGGTAGGTCAGACAAATTTTAACAAATGACTCAGTGTGTTTGTTTGACTGAGCGGGTTACTGTGCAAAGCGATGAAATCGAATAGAGTTGGTTGATCGAAATGTACAGCAACTAGATTTGATTTCATATGCAAACCGTATGTAATGCACTTATTGGTGTATTGTATCGGTCTGTACTTTAACAAGTACAATTCCACTCAATTATTTGAAATTGTACTCTATGTATGATTTTATAATAAAGAATAGAGAGTAAGGAACCACCCTAAAAATCATGATCGCCTGGCGCATTTGTACATAGTTAATAAAAAGAGATATAAAGAGAATATAATATTATAGAGTGACTTTAGAAAGTCACTCATTAACTTAGTTTAGTTTTTACATATTGTATAGTATATAAGCAGGAACATTTTGAATAATAAAAAGAGTTCTGTTTTAGACTTAAAAACCTAAACAACTTGCATTTTTAATTTTTTTTTGTTAGTGGCACTTCATTTTGCTCACATACAGTTTGGTGTAAAAGTGAGGCAGTGTTTCAATTAAAAAGATTAACTATATTTTTTCACGGTATTTATTAAACAAATAGAAAACTATTTACATAAATTAAAATATCAATCCATAACAAATAGAAAACAATAAAAATTAATTCATAACTTAGATATCTAACAAATTAACAATAGCCTAAATAGGGGCGTTGCCTCACTTTTGCACCAAGATTCTGTTGACCTAAATTTAATAGTTTATCAATATCTCTTTACTTTTTTCAACTGAACCATTCAATTTGGAACGGATTTGTACAGATTTGGTACTTAAATCACAGTAATTTGTTTTCATTCAGCCTCTACCCTCTCTCACAGCTCATTAATGCTATTCGGGGCCTCTTCGTACTCTGCCAGCCGACGTTTTAAATAAACCCACATATTTGCGATCGGGGTGAGATCAGGGCTCTGCACTGGCCACTCCATGACCCCAACCACCCGTGAACTAAGCCATTCCTTGAAGATTTTCGCTGAACGTTTGGGCTCGTTGTCATGATGGAAGATGACATTTTCAGGTCTATCTGAAATTTGGGCGATTGCTAAAGGCAAATTCTCTTGCAAAATGCGAATATAGTTTTCCTTCCTCATTATGCCATCGACCTGTATAAGTAGGCCCACACCATCTGTTGTTATACATCAATATCAGTGTGCTCTCATCGTCTAACAACCTTTGTACTTGGGAATTTATTTCTTCAGTCTGTGCACGCGTAAATTAATTGTATGTTTGTAGAAATTATTCGTAGTCAACTTTTCACCTTCCAAATGTTGATACCTTCTTTCAATGTTCTCCAGCTCATTTTGAACTATCGTAATAATTTTCTGAATCTATCCTCCGAATGTGGGTTACAACATTTATGTGTCTTTTTGTTAATTCTGACGATTTCATAAATTTCCAGCGCATCGTTTCTACTCTAAGATTTTTTGAAAACTACTTGATCATATGTCACATTTAGTATTTTAATGTGCTTGTTACCATCTTTTGGTATTATTGTATTTGCCAAGTGTACACCTTCAGTGACCTCTTTATTTATTATAATTTTATCTTGTATATTTATATCAAAAGGTACTATTATCTCGTTTCTTGGTGGTATTTTTATATGATTTATGTCAACCACATCGTCATGTGTCGGAATGATTATGTTCTCATTGTTTGTGGTAAATGTCAGTATATATTTATCATAGTATATACTAAATTTGAATTTTGATAAGAAATCTCCACCTAGGATTCCTTCAGTGTTTATTGGAAAATCATTCTCTACTAATTGCACTTTATGCTCTATTGACATGTCATTTATATTTATCTTCATCTTAGTGGAACCAATAGATCTAACTTTTTCTCTTGAAATCCATGTTAGACAACAGTCATCATTCGAATCTACATCGTAATGGTTAAAAAAATGTTGCTTGCACAAAGAGACATCTGCTTCTGTGTCTATTAAAAATGTTAATGTAAGATTTGTAGCCACTATATTACGTTCGATGTAATTCCTAAAATTCGATGATATTTTAAATATTCTTTTTGTCTCTAATTCATGCCCCTTGGAGATTGCATTTGCATAATCTCCGGCATCTGGAAGTTTCCCTGAGCCTCTGCTCTATGTATTGTGAGGACCAAAGTCGACCCTCGTTTTGGCCCACACCAACACACATAACTATAAATCCCCGGTTCGTACTATTCAATAACATACAATTACGTATCCCCCCATTTATTTAAATATTTTTGAAAAATCAATATTAATAATATTAATATTATTTCACTAGTACATTTGAATTAAAAATGTTCATTTGAATGGCAGTAACATTCATTTAATTTGAATTATAATAATTAGAAATAGATTAATTTGTATCACACTATGATATTATTGTATTCAGGTTAGTTTAAAATCTATCCTTTTATATTAATATTCGTATATTTTATATCACTAACAATGATACGTTAGTTATTAATCTTACATTATGTAAATTTTTTTGAATTATAATTATTTAATATTATTAAACCGCCCGTTCTTGTATTTGCCACTACAACGACATCTATTGGAAATTTAAATATTTAACGGGTAAAAAATGTATATGTTGATGAACAACAGATACCCATTTGTTTTCTATGTCATCGAACAACAGCCACAAACCACACGTCAGCAGTGTAATGATTGGCTGATGGCTAAGCGTCGCTTATCTGGCGTCATTTTTTGTTTCGTTGTGGTGGTATATAAAAAACGGCAAGACACAAAACTCTTCAGTTTACTGACAACTGTAGAGTAGTAAGTTTGCCTGGACTGAATACTTTAAGAGTTTACCTGCAAATATTAATACATAGTGGCTGCGGGTCGTATGTATTAAAATTTTTGTGGTACATAATACGAGTGACTATTAGTCAGTCGGATTGTGTGAAGAGATAAATTGGGGAAGTTCTAACCGTGACAATACCAATCGGCTGCTGGCCTTGGACCGGTTTGGGTAAGAGCTAGAGGGCAGGAAGTCTGTGTGTAGTGCGAGAAAGGCGCTGGCCACTCGTCCTACTACAGAAACCCATTGTCATAAAGATTTATTTTTTTACTAAACGAGTTAAGACTGTCCAACGTAAACACGTAAAGTCGGAAAACCAATAAATTTTGTTGCACTATACGGTCGAACCTCAATAAATATATAATAAGTTTTACAACGTTTGAGAAAAAAAATTTATCAAGTGTTGCGTATTCACTTCTGTGAACGAACCTGTTGGATTTCCCACTGAGTATATAAGTGGAAAAACACGTCGTTACAGTATATTGAAACTCCTATTGTTATTTCCTCTGTTGTTATTTTCATTTCTATTGTAATTTCCATTGTTATGGTAATTACTATTACTTCTGTTGCGATTATTATTGCCATTTTGGTAATTATTACCATTATTCCTATTGTTATTCCTATTGTTACTCCTATTGTTGTTGCCATTTCTGTTGTAGCTTTTGTTACTTGAGCGACACATCTTCGCAAAATGATTCAATTTACCGCACTTGTTACATTTTACCCCATTAGCTGGACATCTGTTACCATGTATTGAACCACAGTTAAAGCATTTTGACCGTTGTTGTCTATTTGCAGCATAACTGTTTGTAGTATATAACACCTGTCTTTGTGTTGAACTAACTTCTGATTCTTCTGCAATGTTTAATGCGTCAACTAAATTTGTAACTCGACTGGAAATTTATGGTCGACAAGATTTGTTAATCCCTAAGACCATTTTTGAAATTGTAAAATGCCATTATATTGTTTGTCCTAACTGTGGAAGCTCTATCTGTTTCTCCGACCTCTGATATTTGTATTTCATTCAGTTCCGCAACTAATTCTTGTATCCTACTTGCGAATTCTATAACTGATTAACCTCTCTGAGTCAAAACATTGTCCGAATTTCCCGTCGGTTTGTACGTTTTTTCAATGCCTTAAGTAAAACTGAAAAATGCATTTTGCCTTGCAGCTGGTATGGTTTCATGTACCAATTCCACATTCGCAGTAAAACTCACAAGTTCGCTTTTCCTTGCCGTAAAAACATTAATAAGCTTTATTATAGCGGCTCTCTCGTTAATTTCCAGTGATTCCATTGTTACAATATGTCGTTTGTCCAAGTCAAATTTATTTTTCGAATGCTGTGTCAATAATTCTAACGCTTCGTCTCGCAAGTTTCTAAATCTTTCCGATACTTTTTGCTCCTCTTTATTGTTTATTGCTATTAATGTTTTTTCTTAATCTTTTTCTAAACCTTGTACTTCTAATCTTTTCGCCGAAATAGTCTCTAAAGAGTATGGACGGCCTATAGACTTTCTGGCATTTATTATTATAGATTTCAATGATTTTAATATTAAATCCATGAGAAACAAGTAAGAGTGTTAAATTCGGCTATGCCGAATCTTTGATACCCTCCACCTGGGTTTTACGTTTACATTAATATCTGGACTTCTTGCACTATTTGTAACAAATGTATAAAAAATATTTGAATATGTAAACACTTTGATAAACCTATTACTGAATTATTACAACAAATGCTCTGAATTTTCAGCATTTTATAGAGGTGTCTACATATTTTAGGTCATAAATTGGCAGAATGACTCCCGATTTATCCCATTTTAAATACTAACCTGATCCAGATAATTACAAACAATATTAAGTTTAACCAGGTAAATGGTTTATTTTGTAATTTTCTTTTTAATTTAAATTTTTTAATATAAAGGTGCATTTTATTTTTTACAATCCTTTTCAATTTTCCAGACCTATTAGTATAGGGCACATTTGTGAGTCCGCATAGATCAACTTTCAACTCTTACTTCTTTTTATTGTATTAAATCTATCTTTGTGTCTTTAAATTAATTAAGATAATTAAGATGAAAATATTTAACAAACTGTTTTTTTTTAGTTAATATCTGAACATTTTACTGATACAAGGCAAAACTAAAACTGCCAAAAATTTCAGTCAAAACTATTTTGAATGTATTTGTTAAATATCGCATAATTTTTTTAATTTTAAACTTTAAAGTCTTTTTAAGTCTGGTAATAACTCCATAATATGAAGGAAGTAAATATGCGGATTCTTTAATAACAATGACAAGTATAAAACACTGTTTTGTGCATAACATTAAAATATTATAAATTTGAGCATAATTAATTTAGAAACATAATTAATTTTAGAAAAATGTCCGATTCGTTTTTCGATGATGCTGAAAACACATCAAAGAAATACAGAACATAAAGATTTTGCTTCAGTTAGTTGAGAGACGAGAAGCTAATGGATGGCTGGAGCAGGTCAAAGGTGACGACTATAAATGCAAATGCAAGGCTTTTGAAAATATATTAAAATGCGATAAATCAGATCTAAGTATACATGCTTATAACCACTGTTATAAAAAATCTTTTAAACCCAACAGTATTGCCATAATTTGAAATTGTAAAGATGCTAAATTGCAAAAAAAGATGCTTAAACGTACTGGATGCTAAATTTTTTTTTTCAAATTTCATTACCTTTATACTGAAAAATTATATACTTATTAATAAATTCTTTGGTTTTTAAATCGAAAAATTAATATAAAACATATGTTTCGATTTATATTTTTTAATTTTTAATTAAAATTATTTTGGATTTCATCTGAAATTTTTATTAACATCAAATTGAGTTTATTTTAAACTTAAATTAAATATTTTAGAGGATTTTTTTTTTATTTAAAATATAACAGAAATTACATTATCAAAAGATACGATTATATTAGAATAATTGGTTTATGGAATCTAACATTTCTGTGATGTCTTCATCTTCAAGTTCTTCTTGGCTCTGATATATTTCTGACGATCGACTCTTATCAACGACATCGCTCGGTATATTGTAAGTGTGACAGCACCAATTTTTCAATTTCAATCCTTCTTTTATACGTATTACAGAACATAACAACTCGGATTTTATTCTGTTCGAAGTTTGATTTTAATTAAAGCTATTAAGCTAAACAAACGTTCAACTTCGGCTTTTGAGAAAGACAAAACTAATATAGACAACACAAATATTGATTCCTAAAATGGATTTTCGCCAATAGAATTTTTCAATCCATAAAGAGGTTGTATTCAGTGTTGTATCCCAGTTTTGTTCTGTGATATAACTCCATTGGATTTGAATTTTTTCTGTTTCAGATGATATAAATTTAAACTCTTCTAATATATTGGTTATCTGTTCTTTTACCCGTTTTAATGTGTTTTGTACTGAAAATTTTGGCATTTTTTAATACAATAATATTTTTTGGCAATCGACTTTCAAATTCATTAAAAACTGTTGTTGGTGTTTACATTCTTCTATTTCAAAATGTTTTGTTATATCTGTTGAAAGAAACGAGCAGAGTGGTAAAAGGAGTAGTACACAAAATTACTGTACTACACTTTGAGAAATAAAAACATATCAATACCATTAAAAGATGCTAAAAGCAACATTTTATTAATAAAAGATTCTAAGTTAGCATCTAGCATCTTTTGATAAATTTTGGATGCTAAACGACAAAAAAAGTTGCTAAATCTAGCAACTAAAAAGCTAAAACGGCAACACTGAAAACCAAGAACAAATATTCTGTTTGAGTTGTAACATCTCATTTGCAAGCCATTTTAATTAAGCTGCGTTCACACTATGTGTTTTGCTTGTGTTTTTCTTATTGTTTTAGCACATGCAATTTGTACACATAGTGTGAACCCTTTCAAAAACTGTTTATGTACAACACATTTGGCAAAACATATGTAAATTTTTCAATTAGAGCAGGTTCTATTTTGGCATGACAACCATATTAAAATACAATACTGCTTGTGGCGAAAGAAAAACAGAGTAAATTATAAAGATAAATATTGAAAGAAAAATAAATTGTTTAATATTAATTAACAATTAAAAAATATAAAAAATATATTACTTTATTTTTAACAATAACTTTTTGTAAATTCACAAATTAAATCAGCTGTTGTTTACATTTAGAGGTTATGTCATACGGAAATACATATGTACGTTTGATCGCAAAATGATGAATTGTATGTAAAACGCCAATTTTGACACACACGCCGAATTACGTATGGATCGTAAAACTGAATTTACATATGGAAAATACACATAGTGTAAACACACCTTTAATTGTGTAAATTTTAAATGCACATCTAACCATATCAAAAAGATGAATTAAACAGAATTGCAAAAATATTTTTTTTATAATATCTGTATGTTTTTTATATTATTCTTATGTAATTCTCATGATATTTTTATCTTATTTTTTATTTTTACATAATTGAAATTGTACAAATTAAAAATAAATTTAAAAAAAAGTAGTGTAGGGAAAAAAGGGAATTTTTTTCATAAGCGTAGAGATTTCTGAAAAAATCTCCTGGCATCACTAGTACCTATTAAAAAACAATGTAAAAATTCACAAGACAACGCGACATAGACTTGCTTTGTTCAAAAGCTTCCATAAGACTGAATGAAATTGTTGCTTACTTTACTCTTTGGTGAGTATTTTCATTTTTGTTCGGCTGTATACATATAAGAAGCCAATTTGAGTTCGGTTTACTCGTGCTGCTATGCATATGTTTGTGTGTTAACAAAAATATACGATATCCCAGTCATCATTTCGAAGATTGTTTTAACAAAAAATACCTTACTGTGTCTTCTTCGAGCACTTTTGATAATTAAAAACTGCTTAATCACATGCGCTATTAGAAAAACACTAGATAATGATTTTTGCTTTCTCTTAGAAAGTGATTTATAGAAAAATTACATTAAATAAGACTCAAAAATGAGTCGAAACTGATTAGAAAAGCGGATAAAAAGGACTCTCAAGAAGATTCGCGGGTAAGGTAATATTTAATCCCAACAAAAGAATATTTTGTGATCAGCAAAAGGGCGCATTTATAACTGTTTTAATAGCACATATGAGTCAAAAAGACTCTACATGATCATTTATTGCATAAAATGCTTACTGGGATTTTATTCACTATCTGTAGAAACAGGTTTTTTAAGTCGGCGGTCACACAGGGCAATTTTTATTGCGCAACTTTTTGGCAATTCTCTTTTGAAATTGCTTTTATGTCCACACACGACAATTTCTTCGGCAATTTTACTGTTTTGTTGTGTTTTTATTTTCTTATAATTTGACATTTGTGCTCTAGTCGTAAGGAACAATAATAAAATTAAATACATACATACATAAATTAATTTAATTGGTTTTGTTGAAAAATGAATTCAAAAGAAAAAAATTAAGTCCCGATTCCATTTAAAGGCTATTTTAATAAAGTAAACAATAATTACGAATTCTTCACACCAAGAAGCGAAACACCGAATGAAAAGAAATGTCAAATATTCAACAAAAAAAAAGCGAATGAGAGAATTGCTTGAAATATCCGAGAAACGGCAATTATTTTTCCCTTTTTATTCCCCTCACCGCAAACATCTACAAACTCAAGAATTGCGCAACAAAAGTTGCCTTGTGTGAACTCGGACTAAGTAAAACAAATCTGCATACAATTTCAATTCTATTTCGTTCACAATGATACGATCAGTTTGTTTACTAGCTACTAGTAAAATAAGAAAATAGTATTATAATACAGCGTAATGATGAATTGTACTTCTCAATTAGTTTATTTTTAATGTGCCATAAGAAGTTCGGTTTGTGCTAAGAAAAGCATGAATATATGTTTCCCAGGGCGAAGCTTCATCATTGCACTATGATTGAGTTGAGCTCCGCGACTATTCATAATGTGAATAGCTCGTGTCAAAAATTTTTGGTAGTTGGGAATGGCGTTTGTGTTAAGAAAAGCATAAACGCATGTTTCCCAGGGCAAGGCTCGATCATTGCACATTGATTGAGCTGAGCTCCGCGGTTATTCTTAATGTGGATAACTGTTGAAACAAAATTTTCGGAATGGCGTTTGCCTCCGTCCCGACATTAAATAACAAAGTTTAAAAATTTATTTTAATTAACATCTTTTTTTAACATCTGACAAAAAATAGTATTTTTCTAAACAACAATTTTTTTTACACGGTAAATAAATATTTTATGGCTTACCTACCTACCTACTACTTTTGAAAGCAAGTATGCAGGGTTTATACATGTACTAAAAATACAACTCTTAAAACCATACTATTTTTTCAACTCTAAAAATTTCAGAATTTTGTAAAAATAAAATAAAATACCGATTTATTTTAATATGCGCTTATTATGGATATACATATACAAAATATATGAATATTATTTATAGTATTTTGATATTGGCAACAGTAGTATGTATCAATTTGTAACATTTTGTGATGTTATAAAAATCGCAGAATATTGATATTGATTTTATATAGTTTCTTTTATTAATTAATTAACTTAAATATTACACCAAAAAATATTGATATTGATGAATTTTTATATTATTAACACAACGACCACAAAAACAACATGCACAGCTATGACAAAATACAAAATTTAGGAAAACAATATAGGAAAACGTCATATTTTTTTTACCTTTTCAGTGATTTCTCGGCACCTATGAAACCTATTGTCATGATTTAAAAACAGGAACCTTTTCAAGATATTAGTGAATCATTCTCACTAAAAACAAGCGCCCTGTCTGCCCTATTGAGGGCGTTATCACAAGAACACATATTCAAATCATATTTTCTCATGACTTTTTAATTCTTCGCTCAATTCTCGGGACCAGATTAACCGATTTGGACGATTTTAAATAGCAAACTTCTCAGGATGTTAGTGAATCATTTTTTATACCAAGGAGCACCCTAGCTATCCGATTGAAGCCGTCATCGTGATTTCCACAGACGGACAGACGGACAGACGGACAGCCGGACAGACGGACAGACGGACAGACGGACATCGTTATATCAACTTCGCTTGTTATAAGGATCACAAATATATATATTTTATGGGGTCCAGAATTTTTTTTCTAATTATTACAAACGGAATGACAAACTTATATATACCCTCTGCACACTGGAGTGGAGGGTATAAAAAATAGTTATTGAAATAAATTTTTTTTTTTTTTGAATTTACTTGTATTTATTTTTGTCCTTGTACATTTATATATTTTTATTTATCATATAATATCTCTTACATTATATTCTACTTATGATATTATTTTGCTAATATTCAATCTGTTATCATGGCATTCACAAATTTTTATTTGTTTTTCTTAATCATAGTATTACATAAATTGTCACATACATGTCTGCTCATATTAACATAATTATTACATTTTCTTAATTTTTATTTATTCTAAAACGTTACAATTTTTTGTTCATAACTTTGTTCAACTTGATTTCAAAAATTTTCTATTACTGTAATCCAGCTCTTATATTTTGTCTACGTATTTTTTTCCTCACATAACTGCTTAAATGTTTCATTATTACGAACAGTGTCACTACCACAGAGATAAATACCACAATTGCAATGCTGATGCTCACTGCTGTCAGTGCTTGTGCCGTTGCTGTTATAACTTCACTTGTTTTCGTGTGGGTGCTCCCCATTTTTATACCCTCCACTCCAGTGTGCAGAGGGTATATATAAGTTTGTCATTCCGTTTGTAATAATTAGAAAAAAAAATTTTGGACCCCATTAAATATATATATTTGTGATCCTTATAATAACCGGAGTTGATATAGCGATGTCCGTCTGTCCGTCTGTGGAAATCACGATGACGGCATCAATCGGGCAGGTAGGGTGCTCGTTGACATAAAAAATGATTCACTAACATCCTGAAAAGTTTGCTATTTAAAATCGTCCAAATCGCTCGATTAGGGTCCGAGATTTGAATGAAGAACTAAAAAAAGTCTTGAAAAAATATAATTTTCTATGTCGTTCTTGTCACGATCACGCTACAGCGATAATTTTTAGTGAGGATGATTCCCCAGATTCATGGAAAGATTTAAAAATCATTAAAATCGGTGGAACAGGTCCAGGGAAATCTCTGAAAAAGTAAAAAAAAAAAATGAAAAATATGATGTTTCTATATTGTTCTTGTTGTTATTCTAAATGTTGTGTTGTTGTCATAGCTGGACTTGTTGTTTTTGTGGTCGTTGTGGTAATAATATAATAAAAACTAACCATTTGTATATTTTTTTTATTAACTCTGGTAGAAAATTTTAAAAGTTTACATTGTTTTGGCATCACTAAAAAAATTTGTTAGTTCATTTCTGTTATAACCACGAGCCTGCCTGCAAAATTTCAGATCGAATGGGTCACGGGCAATGGGTTAAAATCGATCCAAAATTTTTTTTACAAGCAGACATTACGAGTTAATATAAAGGGAGTAAAAATTCACCAGCATCTAAAGCAAATAATGCTAAAATACCTAGTTGTTAATAAAAAAAAAAAAACAATGTAAATTTAGCAAAAAAAAAAAATTTATGTATAAGAGAGAAAAACACAAAAATAACGTTTGACGTTGTATTTTTTGTGTGTAATATTTACATATACATACATGAATATATTAAATAATACAAATAATATACATATATTATATATATGTATATCCATAACAACTGCATGTTAGAAATAAATCGGTATATTATTTTATTTACATAAAATTCTGCAATATTTTGTTGTGGGGAAAATACATTTCTTTTGCATTAACAGAGTGTCACTTCATTTTGCTCAGCGTGACTATGCAACAGTAGATGGCGCCACAATTTTTGTTTGTTCTAAATAGCTTTGCAATAGTTATTTCTATTTTAACATGAATGTTAATATTTTCAACTAGATATCATACAGAACAATGTTAAGAGCATACACGGGCTGGTCTTTCATTTCATATGTTTTTTCATCATTCTTTTACAAATATGAACATAAGTTTGGCATATTAACTTTTTGTTGTCTTTGCAAAATAGAGTTACCGAGTTATCAATGCTTTCAAAAAAGTTCTACATAGTTATATAAAATTATTATTCTGCTTTACCTACAAAATATCTGATTGCGATTACATCTAATTTTTAAAAATTGTTTATAATTACTAAAGCATTATTATTCACATATATACAAAATTGCACTTTTTAAATTTTCCATTCAAATTTAAGAAAGTATCAATTCTAAAAACTAGAATTAAAAATTTCCAATTATAAATTACAATTAATTGAATTTCAGAAAATCATATCAAAACGTCGGAAATTATAATTTTAAATTTAGAAGACATCAATTGCATCTCTAATATATAAATTCTATTCGTTAAACACAAATTGAAATTCAAAAAAAAAAAAAAAAAAAATACCAAATACCTATGTTTACATATAAAAAATTTTTACATTTAAAAAAAATATTGACATTCAGGAGAAATTAATAGCTTTTCAGTACCGCGATTCAGTAACTTCTTTTAACGATAGTCGAATCGTTCAAACAAGACCATTGCAAAATTATCAGTAAAATTTTTATACGATATTTGCTATTGTTAATGTCAGCTGTTGTTGTTATCTAAACGACAACCATTTTTGTGTTGTTTATTCACTCAATCGATAAAAACTTGAATTTTTAGGTTGAAATGTCGTCATACATAAATAAAAATCATAAAATAGTGAAAATATTTTGCTTTTATTAAAAAACTTTTTTATATAAATAAAAAAATTAAATAGCATATTCAATTCATTATTTCATTTTCAAATAAATACACAGAAATATTAGTGAAAAAATAAAGATATTAAACATAAAAATAAAATCATCCTGTCAAACACGAAGTAATTTGTTTTTCTCTATTCTTCTTTGTGTTTTTCGCTTATTTTGACAGAGATGCCACTCGTTTACAATTTAAATATATAGAAAAATAGATTTGTCGACTGTCGTTAAGATGTATGTACTTAGTGAATCACTTAATCCTTAGTGCAAACAACAATAGCTGTCGATATATTTTGTCGGATCGTTGAAATTTACAGAATCACACCACAGAAAACATTAATTTAAATTCAATGAATTTTAGAAAACGTCAAATGATATTTAAGAATTGCGAACATAAAAACTGTTACATAAATAAACGCAATTTGATGAGAATGTTTTCTATATATAAATTTTCATAATTTTTTCGGACGAATATATGAAGTTTTTCAGGAAATAAAGATAACAAATTATTTTAACTAAAATGTTTGGGATATTTGGTTTTTTGCGTTTGGCATCCCTAATTTGACTATTTATTATTATAAATTTATTCTCTATGTTTTCCATATATGGCAATATTTTAATAAAAAAGTTGAGAGCTTTTTTTTTGGTTATTATTTTTTTACTTCATCCGACCTATATGGCCGCAATGAAGAAATATTTGGCCAGTTAAAAGAAACTATACAGCCATCTCCAATTAGAACGATTTAATGCATATAGCCACCTTACACAACCATTACCTTTGCAATGGAGGTTAGGGCGAGCTATTTAATTAGCAAAAACTAAATTAAACGAGAAGTTATGTCATATAACCGGAAACGCATGCATATAGGAAACGTATGCATATTTTTCCAATATTTTGTTTACATTTATTATTAATACTCAAACCGAGGTGGAGGGTATCAAAGATTCGGCACAGCCGAATTTAACACTCTTACTTGTTTTAATTCAAATTTGATAATTCCGAGTTTATAACTGTAAATTCTTTCTTATTTCCATTCATAAACTCACCTCTCGATCTCTTTATCTTCTGTACTGGATAAATTTCGTACCTCGGTTCAACTATTTCAATTTACTTCACTATTTTGATTGGTTTTGGGCCGAGTCGTAGTATTTCTAGTTTTGGTACGTTCGCTCCGTATTCTTGTAATTGTCTTTTCCAATCGTCTTCCGCTATGCGCATTCCTTCAACAATCTCTTCCCAAATTTCCTCCATCAAACTTTTTACAGACAATTTTTAGTAAACCTTCTTTTTTCACTTTGTTTATCCGTGGTGTTTGTCGTAAAATGTGTTTGTCGCAAAAAAAAAAATTTCTTTTAAAATCACTTTTGACAAAATTTTCACAAATCTTTAAAAATATTTCTCGCATCAATCTTTTCTCATTTTTATTATAAAACAAATCTTTTGTTTCGTCTTAAAACAAAATACAACCTCGCCAATACGGTGTCTGTTGGGTTTGTTCCAAAAAAAATTTTAACACAAAATTGTTCGAAATTATACTAACCTCGCCAATGCGATGTCTGTTGGTTATTTCTATATATACATATATTTATAATAATTATAAATAGCTTCTTTTTTTCTCCTTTTTTAGTACCAGTCCGACGCAATCTGAACAGTTAAAGTTTCGTTTTCTACTGTCCTCTTTGCAGTCTATAGCATTCTAAGGATTAAGCTGATATGCTTACTTTCCTTTATGCATACTGTTTTAGACAATATAGTAGGCAGGATTCAGTACTGTTGTTGTTGTTCAGCAGGATTTATCATTATCGTTGTGCAGATTTCAGGATCGTTATGCAGGTTTCAGGATCAGTGGGCAGGATTCAGGATCGTAGGGCAGATTTCAGGATCGTTGGGAAGATTTCAGGATCGTTGGGCAGATTTCAAGATCGTTGGGCAGGATCGCCATATGACGAAATTAAAAATGCAAGTTGTTTAGGTTTTTAAGTCTAAAACAGAACTCTTTTTATTATTCAAAATATTCCTGCTTATATACTATACAATATGTAAAAACTAAACTAAGTTAATGAGTGACTTCCTAAAGTCACTCTATAATATTGATTATTCTCTTTATATCTTTTTATATTAACTATGTACAAATGCGCCAGGCGATCATGATTTTTAAAGTGGTTTCTTACTCTCTATTCTTTATTATAAAATCATACAAAGAGTACAATTCCAAATAATTGAGTGGAATTGTATTAGTTAAATTACTGACCGATACAATACACCAATAAGTGCATTACATACGGTTTGCATATAAAATCAAATCTAGTTGATCTACATTTCGATCAACCAACTCTATTCGATTTCATCGCTTTGCACAATAACCCGCTGAGTCAAACAAACACACTGAGTCATTTGTTAAAATTTGTCTGACCTACCCCAAATATTCACTTGATGCTTTTCGTACCAATTATATTTGTCGCTAGCCAATTGTACGTGTGTGAATAAGTTACGTTTAATTAAATAAAACGCGATATGTTTAACTGAGTACTTGACTACAACTGAAGTTTAGTAGTCAAAAAATTTTATTTATAAGTTAAAATTTTTGGGTCACATTAGTATGGGGAAGATATTATTAAAAAAACAACAACAATATATCAGCAAACAAATATCGCTATTCATTGCAGACATAGCGTCAGCAATTTCATAATAAGAATTTATAAAATCGTACTGTTCTTATTTTAATATTGCTACACGCGCCGCAATTTGGTCACAATTTTATGGAAAAGTATTTTAAGTAAACTACAGCAAATTGCAATTATAAAAAATGGCATGTGTGTGAATATACAATGTAGACAAGAGGTGTTTGAAAGAGGAAATCATAAATAAATATTTTTTGTGCTAACTCTTCGTCTCGATTGTTAGATCAAAAGTAGGGGATTTGAAAAATTCTTGATATTGAGTAACCTTTTACCACATCGTCCGTTTGGGAGGCATTTTGTATCGAACCAATGTTGAGGTTGGCGTTAAGAAAACAGTTTCTTTCTTTAGGTTTACATCTCCCCTGTAAGCAGATAAAAACACTGACAATTATTAAAACAATTATCAATGAGCAGCTTATGAGATCACCCCATTTACTCTGAATATTCTGGAGTGCGATTGACTGTGTGTTATTAACATGCATTTCTCTTATCAAGTCTAGAGTAAGGGCCTCTTCGATGTGAGATCATTCATCTTTGGCTGTACCACTGCTGGTAAAGGATTAGAGAATGTTATTTCCGATAAACTAAAAGTCTTACCGTTTATAGAAACTGTTTCGTTATGAAATTTTATTAGAAAAGTACCATTTAAATTGTAAGACTCGTTACCTACAGAGATGGTACCATTAAATTGATTCAACAAGAGCGCACTGGGTAATAGTTCTTGTACCATGTGTAGATGATGATCATTCGTCAGGGTACAGTTAGAAGGTCTACTCCGTATCAAGTTAGGTAGGCATTTGGATTCACTAATATCCTCAATTTCGTTGCCATTGCATAATGTCAACTTGCTATAGTTTTTACAATCTTTCTTAATACCGTAGACTTTCTCTTTGAATTTTAAAACTTTATTAAATTCGATCTTACTACTGAATTTCCCTGACTTTACAGGAGTTATTACTAGATTAGTACAAAATTATTCCCTTGTTGTTGGGATGTTTATAATATAAAGAAGAGAATAATGGTTAGTAGCTATTTTAATTTCGCTAAACTCGAAAGATTCCTCAATATTCAAATACGTAATATTCTCAGTGGAAAAGAGCTTTTCAGCTGTTTTTATTTCATCGTTAGTTAAAATAGATGAGTTTAAGACTCCCACTTTCGCCCAATGGATGGCGTATTGAAGGTTGACGACCTCGTCATTTATAATTTCTAATTTATATTTTAGTTTAGTCATTAAGGAATCCATCGGGTCTACGGTTCTTTCGGATCTCAGAATTTGAATGGTTCTTAGAGTAATTTCGTTAATTTTATCCAAAGTCATTCTGTTAATGATTACTTGTCTATATTAATATTTTCCAAAGCGTTATTTATTTTTTGTTGCATTATTTCGAAATTGTCATGGTCTGGGTTACCGGCAACCCACTTCCATGCAGAGCCAATAAAATTCAGAGATCCTTTATTTCTAGGTTTAAGATAGTCTAAATGGTTTTTATTTGTCGGATTTCGTGGATGAGGAAAGGATAGAGAGGATGGGAAGTGCTCACGTTCGATCTTATAGTGGAGTCAATATTTTCCATTAGTGTTTCGTAATTTTTCAGATCGACGATGTGTATCAGTTTGACTGTACCCGATTGTATCTTAGCGAAACCCACATCAATTGTCTCCACCTTTGAATTGGTGTAGTCTAGGATCTTAACTTCGCCAAGGATGGTTTTCACTAGTAATAGACTGAAGCGAGAAGAAAAAGAAACAAAAGAAATGATAGTAAAAAAAATAAGTTCCCTTTTCAACTTCTAATATTATTCTTATGTCTGTCCTCCTTTACAACTTCTTTCCTATAAGTTTTTGACAATTTTGCACCTAATCTTCTATTCTGTTTCACAAAAATTCTATCTCCAACGTTATAGCTCTTAGGTTCCCTTTTATTCCGATTGTGGTATTTCAGGTCGGATAATTGTCTCCGCCTGAGATCATCGATCATCTGTGTTCCATATTTTTCCCGTTCCGCAGCGCTCATGTACGATTTTTTTCCGAAGAATGCTTCAAATGGTTTTCTTCCTAGTGTTGAATGGATTGTGTTATTATATTCATAAACGGATTTATCCAGAAGTTCGGCTAGATTGCCCTGTGAGCCTTCTGCTTTTAAGCACCTCATGATCTCTGATAGTGTCGAGCGAAACCTTTCAATTTAACCATTGACAGTACTGGCATACGGTGGTATGCGAAAGATTTTCACATTGAATTGATTTTCCATCATAAATATTATAGGCTTAGAATTGAAGGATTTTTCGTTGCCCATCACGACGGTTTCGGGCATACCAAAATTAAGGAGAATTTCACGTAATGGCTGCTTTATGTCCTCTGTGGCTCTTGATTTCAGTATTTTTGCTTGGGCATATTTCGTCAATTTATCTATTGCCGTCAGGACAGATGTTCCAGCCGTGATGTAAATGTCAATATGCACTATTTGTCCAGGGAATTGTGGTATTGGGGTTTCCTGTATAGCAATATTGTTAGGGTGCCGATCGTATTTGTTTTCCTTATATATTTTACATGATTTTGCTATTCTTTTCACCTTTGCCATCATCTGAGGGAAGTAACATGTCTCCAGGAGCTGTGTTTTATTTTCTTCGGCATTTCTGTGAGCTCAATTATGCTCATTTATTATTTCTTCTTCCTGTTCTGATTCGTTGCAAATATCGGAAACCTTTTTCCTTGTGTACAGGACTTTAGTCTTATGAAAGGAATTGGAGAATATTTCCTGTGCTTTTCCGAGAATTGCATCTGGCACCTTTACGCAATTTGTCACCGACGGATTGGGATATTTCTCGAAAACCCTTTTCAGTTCCTCTGTCCGTGGTATCCCGGAAACACGATTTGGAATTCATATGATGGAGCATTATGAGGTTCGATTAATATCTGATTTCTGAACGCATTTATTGGAGTTTCTGTAAATTGAATGGAGTTCTTCGGAGAGCTTTGGTTACTGTGTTGAGTGGCAGCCATTGAGTCCATATTGCATACGTCCTGTGGGGGTCTGGATAATGCATCTGCCACCGCATTAGCGCTTCCAGGTTTATAAAATAACTCGTAATTGTATTCCTCTAGCGTAGCTTTCCATCTCCTAAGCTTGCTGTTGGTATTGCGGCTTGTTAAAGAGGCTGATGATCTGTAAATATCTTTATCCTTACTGCTCCATAGAGTTAATTTCTCAAGCTCCTAAGAGCCCACACTATTGCCAACATCTCCTTCTCGTTGGTTGCATAGTGTTCCTCCGACTTGTTCAGAGTTCTGGAAATAAAAGTTATAGGCCTTCCTTCTTGTTTTAAAACTGCGCCGATCGCGTAGTTTGAGGCGTCCGTTGTCAGTTGAAATTCCCTGTGAAAATTTGGGTATGTCAACATGACATCCTCCGATATTAATGTTCGCTTTATTTTGTTGAATGCTTCCAATGCCTTGTTATTCAAGGTTATCATTTTTTACTAGACAAAGATTTGGACATTCGTCCTTCCTCCCCTCTTAAAAGAGCCGTTAAAGGTTTTGCCAATTTGGCATAGTCCTTTATGAACCGGTGATAGAATCCTGACATACCCAGGAATGACCTTAAATCTTTTAGAGTTTTCGGGGCAGGAAGATTATTAATTGTTTCAACTTTTTTGGATTAGCCCGTATTCTCAACATAGATATTATAAACCCTAAGAACTCCACTTCTGGCTTCAGAAATTCGCACCTTCATATTAGCTTATTCTAAGGTATGGAATATTTTCTCAATATTTTCGAAATGCTCTTCCTCGTTTTTCCCGAATACAATGATATCATCGATGTAAACGTAGCAGATTTTTCCGATATGTTCCCTTAGGATGTCATGCAGAGCTCTTTGGAAGACCAAATGGAAGACGGGTAAATTCGTATTTCCCATTGTTAATGGAAAAAGCCGTTTTTTCGATGTCGCTTTCTCTTAAAGGTATCTGGTGGAATCCACTTTTCAGATCCAGTACAGTAAAAAATTTATTTTCGCTTAATTGGGATAGGAGCTCGTTGATCTATGGAATTAGGTATCGATCTGGAATGGTTATCGTGTTGAGCTTTCTATAGTCAATAACAACTCGGTGTTTTATTATACCTGAGGCATCCATTTTCTGGGGTACAACCCAAACCGGTGAGTTGTATGGGGATTTCGATGGTCTTATGATACCCTGGTCAAGTAATTCTCCGATTTGGCATTCACCTACTTCCTTTAAGTGTGACGGGTAAGGGTAACATCTAGAGTAAACGGGATTATCGTTTGTAGTCCTTCTTTCGCTCTTCACTGTTGTTGTGTAAGTCAATCTTTCGTTAGGTTCGGCGAAAAGGTTCGGGAATTTCGTAACTAGTTTTCCTATCTTTTGTCTTTGGTCTTTTGTCATATGATCTGTTCTTAGTGAAATGTTATCTAAGCTTTGTGAAATATTATTGACGCTCTCTGAAATTTGTTGTTTTAATTTAATTTTTATAGTATCTTTAATGGACATTGAGCTTTCTGCGGTATAGATAACGGCTGAGAGTTCTTTTAGGCTGTTGTTTCCTATTATAGCGTGGAAAGATTTAAGAGTTGGTAGAATGAAAAATTTTAAGTTTGTAGATATTAGTCCGAAGAGGTTAATAAATGTATGATGTGATATTAAGACTTTTCCTCCGGCGGAATTTGCATAAAAATTTTTCTTATTGGGGATAATTGATTTTACTAGTGAGGATTGGATATAGTTCTTGTTAGATCCTGTGTCTACCAAGAGTTTTAGGATTTCTCCCTGTTTCGTCTTTGCCTCGAGGCAGGCCAGAGACGAATTGTTTATTCTAAAAAATGGATATCGGCAAATTCTTGTTCGTCAATTGTTTCTGACCTATGTTCTGTTTCATATGAATCGAATTGATCGTTGTATTCTTGAAATGGCTGTAGTTCCTCCATTGCTTCATATGATGCCATTTTTTCATTATAATTGATTTCATCATTTAATTCGTCATTGTCCGTTTCGATGTTAAAATTTTTCTGGATTTTTTGGGCTTGGAATGCGGGTGTATCCGATGGCCTTTTTCCCATGAATCTATCATTGGTCCTTGGTCGATTCATGTAATTGATGTTTATTGACTGGAAAGATTGATCAATTTCCATAGGTGTAGGTTTCGGCAATGGTTTAGGCGCATTTGGTCTTGGTGGGGGTATGGGGAATGTATTCTGATATTGTTTGGGGAAATCTTGATATTGATTAGACCTTTGGAGAGGTCTATAAATGTTTCTATTTTCTGGGTACTGGTGTTGCATTGAATATTGATAGGGTAATTATTCGGATAATGGTTCGAGGTTAGATTCTGATTATGGTACCGATTTAGATGCTGATGATTCGGTGTTACGAATGATGTTTGTGTGGGGGGTCCATTTGGTCTATACATTGTTTGGGTTCTATAATTTTGACCCTTGGGGATTGTTTGCTGATTCTTGGGATTTCTATTTAATGCATAATCTGTTCTGAAGTTCTGATTTTGAAGTTTGAGGCAGAGGTGTAATGCTTGAGGTAAGTTGGTCGGTTCCCGCCTACACAGTAATTTAGCAAGATCGCCCCTTAATCCACGAATGAATGTATGCAAAGCTTTGTCCCTATAAGTTTGGATCAGGATGTCCATGGCTTCTTTTCCGATAGTCATGCACGAAATGTTATTTATAATTAACGACAAATGGTAGAAATCTTGGACCGTATTATTACACTGAACAAGGGTGGTCATTTGATACTCTAGTGTACCAAGATCACGTTTGTCTGCATAATGTAATGCGAGATAACGTGAAATAGATTCCCAATTCAAAGGGGTATTGTAGGACTCAAGTGAGGCATCAGCCGCTCCAATGATCTTGCTTCTCATGACACTGAGAATGGCAAAATATCTTGGGGTTCCCTTTGTAGATTCGTAGATACTCAAAATTCTCTCAACGCTCTTCTTCCACGAGCTAAATTCCGCACTATTACCTGAAAATTCTCTAAGACAGCGAACGATATCGGGTATTTTATCTAAGTCTGTGAGGTTCGGTCTATATTGTTCGTCTATTCCCTGATCGATGCCCGAAATTTCTGTGCTGGGGTATTACACCCCAGCACATTACATATTCTCAACTAAACTCCTACATTGTTCCCTGCAAACCCTAGTTACTAGATTAATGATGTTGGTATCCGATTGAGCATTTTGGTTTATGGAGGGATTGGGGGGATTAGGATTAGGATTTAGGATTGGAGGTCGAATTAAATTTCCGGGATTAGACATTTTGTTTTTATATTTTCAAAAAGTTGTAAGTAAGGTTTGGTTTCAATAAATTTCTGAGTTTTAGAGGGTGATTCTTAAGGCTTAGTTAAAAATATTCGATGAAAAAATTTCTTTTAATTAAAAAAAATTATTTTTAGGCAAATTTATTTGTAGAAAATATTTTTTAAGTGATTTTAATATATCGTAAATGATTTTTCGTGAAATTTTATTTGATGATTTATATTTTCGCAAAAAGAATAATAAATTAATTTTAATATTACTCGTAGTACTTTGTAAAAATTTCCTTTAATTTTAATGATATTTATATTTTTGTCAGAGTAACTTAATTTTAGTATTAACACTTTGTAAGAGATATCTTTTAATTTAATTTAGTTAAAAATATTCGATTTAATTCACGATTTGTAAAAGAATTTTGGAAAAAAGGATTTATAAAATTAACAATTTGCAAAGAATTTCTTTTAAGTGATTTTAATTTAATTCAAAATATTCACTTTAAAATTTTTAAAAATTATAATTTAAGATTTAGGTAAATGAATTTATAAAATTAACACTCTGTATAGGATTTTTTTTTTACTTAAGTGATTTTAATTTGATTCAAGATATTTAATTTAATATGTGAGGATGAAATTTCTTTTAATTCAAGTGATTTTAAGGTTTACAAAAATAGTAGTGTGACTAACAACTTACAGCCAAATTATCATCTCCATTTTGTTTGTGTTTATGTTGCAGTTTTTCCCTTCGGTAATTGCCTTCGCTTGTTGGAATGTTCAGGTAGATGTCACTGTCGGTCCTTCTTTCGGCAAAGTTTCACTTCTTATGCTGGCCAGATAGTTTTATATAATTGATTTTTCTTTTTGGTGTTCCTTTTAATTTTACTTATTTCTTGTATCTTTATTAAATTTTATTTTACAGCTTGAGTGATTTAATTTGACGCATTACTTAAATGTTAATTTTTATTTTACACTACTTAATTGTCACTATTTATGTGTTTATTTTACACTGCTTGAGTGTTTAAGTTACGTTGCACTATTTAGATATTCGTTTTACACTGCTTGAGTGTTGCACTATTTAAGGTGCTATTACATGAAGTGTTATTTACATATGTACTGTCTCTTTTTTTATCCATATGAAATTCCTCATGTCTGTCAAAATTGTCTTTTAGATACGATTCATAATTTTTGCTATCACACGTGCACATGTATTTCCGTATGACATAACCTCTAAATGTTAACAACAGCTGATTTAATTTGTGAATTTACAAAAATTTATTGTTAAAAAAAAGTCATATATTTTTTAATTGTTAATTAATACTACACAATTTATTTTTCTTTCAATATTAATCTTTAAAATTTACTCTGTTTTTCTTTCGCCACAAGCAGTGTTGTATTTTCATATGTTTGTCATGCAAAAATAGGACCTGTTCTAATTGAAAAATGTACTTGTGACTTTCCTCATGTATTGTACATAAACAATGTTTCATATGTATCACACGACGTGTACAACTTTTGTTGTGGGAAAATTTGACAGTACATATGTAAAAAACACATCATGTAATAGCACCTTTAGGTGTTTATTTTACACTGTTTGAGTGTTTAAGCTACGTTGCACTATTTAGATGGGTTTTACACTGCTTGAGTGTTGCACTATTTAGGTGATTATTTTACACTGCTTGAGTGTTTAAGTTACGTTGCACTATGTAGATGGGTTTTACACTGCTTGAGTGTTTAAGTTACGTTGGGTGCCAGTTACGTTTAATTAAATAAAACGCGATATGTTTAATTGAGTACTTGACTACAACTGAAGTTTAGTAGTCAAAAAATTTTATTTATAAGTTAAAATTTTTGGGTCACATTAGTATGGGGAAGATATTATTAAAAAAAACAACAGCAATACATCAGCAAACAAATATCGCTATTCATTGCAGACATAGCGTCAGCAATTTCATAATAAGAATTTATAAAATCGTACTGTTCTTATTTTAATATTGCGACACGCGCCGCAATTTGGTACAATTTTATGGGAAAGTATTTTAAGTAAACTACAGCAAATTGCAATTATAAAAAATGGCATTTGTGTGAATATGCAATGTAGACAAAAGGTGTTTGAAAGAGGAAATCATAAATAAATATTTTTTGTGTTAACTTATATGTAGGTTTGTTTGTTTTGATTTGGTTTGTTTTTAGTGGCACTTCATTGTGCTTACATATGTACGTAAATAAATGTACTACATGTACGACAGTAAGGTGAATATGGGTGTGAGTTTTGCTATACATTGTGAAATTCAACTTTAAGTAAGGCTTTTGGATTGTCAAACAATTTGAATATGGGTGTGAGGTTTGGAGGGTATAGAAACAATTATAATATAATTACAGTTTATTTACCATTTTTAAATAATTTGTGTACCTAAATCCTGCAGACAAGCCAAAGTGCTTTGTTCAACACGAGAATTTTTGTGTTCTCAATAATATTTATTAATTATTTTTTGTTTATTTTGTTTTATTTTACAATTCAAATTTATATAATTAATTTTAATAATTTCACTTTTAATTTAATTTATATTGGTAAAGTTAGTTTTTGTTGAGAAAAGAAAAAGACATGTACATTGCGATGATGAAAAAGGTAATAATATAGTGAAAAATGAAAGCAAATTGTAGTGGCTGAATTTATTGTTTTTTTTTTAGCATACAACTTACATCCATTGTTACAATAATAGTTATTTTATTGTATTTATGATGCAGTGAACGATAACAATTTGCGTTGCCACTTTACACTATGAGAAACAACTTCAATTATTTAATTTATAATAATGCTAATTTAGATTGACTAAATAAAATCTTTTTCCGCAACACCGCCCCTTTGCGAGGCTATGGAATATAATCGGGCTGCACATTGTCAATCGGTAAGGGAGCTAACTTCTGTATTGGTCGTCTATATAATCCGTTTTTTGTTTTCACTCCGGCGACCCGAACTTTGCCTTCGCTGCCGACTTCTACCTCTTCGATTTTGCCGAGCAACCATTTCTGTGGAGGGAGATTGTCTACGTATATCATGACTACGTCTCCGATTTTGAGGTCGCGACTGGGCGTGGTCCACTTGGCGCGCTGTTGCGACTCCCGGACATAATCCCTCTGCCACACACTCCAGAAGTGCTCCTTGAGCGATGATAGCAGACGAAACCACTTCAAGGAGCCTCCCTTGTTGCGTCGTTCTTCTATCTGTGGCAGCCCTTTGAGCGAGTACCCGATTGATAAGTGACCCGGAGTGAGCGCCACTTCGTAGTTGGGATCTTCGGTTATTGCTACGATTGGCCTTGAGTTGAGCATGGCCTCTACGTCTACGAGAACTGTTGTAAGTTCTTCGAACGACAAGCTCGCTTGACCATCGTTCGCAGCAATAACGACTTCGCCGACTTCACGGCCGCTGCCCAAAGCCTCCGAAGTATGGCGCTCGTGGGGGATGAAACGAAATTCGATTCCTCGCACGGCTGTTACCTCCTGAATTTGTTTCCTGCCTTTCTCGCTGCATAGGTTGGCGGTTCCGGCAAAATTTGTTGCGTTGTTGCACCAGACCGTCCTTGATAGACCCCTTCTGCCCACAAACCTGTTTAAAGTAGATAAGAATGTATCAGTTTGTAAATCAGATAATGCTTCTAAGTGCACTGCTTTGGAAGCAAAGCAAACGAACGCTATATACGTTTTACTAGCGATTTCCCTCTGATTCTCAATGAAGTATACACTGGACCACACAAGTCAACACCACATACCAAGAATGGACGATAACATGTTATTCTATCTTTCGGTATATCGCCCATTATCTGACTCGCTAACTTGGGTCGAAAATGAAAACAGATCATGCAACTATTTACAGTTTTTCTGGCCAATCGACGGGCATCAATCACCCAAATCTTTTCACGAGAAATCCCAAGTAATGCATTGGGTCCAGCGTGACAATTAACTTTATGTAAATCAAGGTAATAAATTTGAATGAAATGTGATCCCTTTCTTAACAGTCGTATGGAAGTAATGCTTTACTTAACCTACCTCCAACACGCAACAAATTGACACTCATTTTATCAGCAGTATACTGCTGAAGAAAGGGATTTAATTTCTGTATTCTATTCTGTTTTGGCAGTCAACGAACTAATCTCATTTTTGAATTCATCGTTTTGAATCATTTAGATAATTTTAATAAAGGATAAATCTAGCTCTTGAACACTCAACGTCGGAATTTGGTCGCTAAGTTTTTTAGTTGTGCGCCATTTATTCCTCAAATATTTTAAGAACCGCAATATGTAAGCAACTATTCGAAACACTTTTCGGCTTGACGAAATATTTTCGATCAGAGTCCATACCCGATTCACCAACTCCTCGTTATCAATCTTTTCGTTTCCCATGACTGAAAGTTGTGCACTTACTAATAGCACATTTACTCTCCTAATTTCACCTAGTTTCTTCTTTTCTAACGCTATATCTTCCGGAGACAACTCAAAGTGTGAATTTTTTGGCCAAAATTCAGAACTGAGTTTGAGAAATTCTGGGCCAGAAAACCAAATTGACATTTTGATTTGCTCAACATTGCATACGCGCGATACTATATAGGCTGGAATCTGAGCCGTTGGTACATAACGCCGTTGGTACATAACCCAATGTAAAACTATTTCAGAATCGCTCCACAGTGTAACACAATTAATTTTGAACTTCGATAATCTTGACTTCAGCACTTGCCATTGCAATTGCATCAATTTGGGAAAGAACTGTGTTTAAATTTTGCTATGCCGTATCCAATGCTGAGGAATCGTTTTATCCCAATCTAGATTATTCTCCCAAATTTCCTGTAATAGAATTTTGGCCCGTATCACAATTGGAGCAATCCAAGTGGATCAAACAAACGAGATGAAATATGTTCCTTATCATAGCAGGATGATTTCTAAAATCATTTTCCAATTGAAAACATAAATTATCTTCTCGTGGTCTCCATATGATGCCAAGGGCTCTAGTTGAATCAGAGTCATTCAATTCTAACTGCCTCACGAGCTCATCGCTATTGTTATCTTTACAATTTGAATGCCACTTAGCCAAACTAAATCCAAACGAATTCAAAATGTGTGTAATTCCTTGATGAATTTGTGCCAACGTTTCAACATTATCAGCCCTGAGAGCAAATCATGAACATAGAAATCAGTGGCTATAATACTTCGATAATATCGCTACATTCATTGAGGCAGCGAATCGCAAGGAACGGCGCGGAAGCAATTCCATAAGTAACTGTATTTAACTCATAGATTTGAATTGGTTGATCGGGTTTTTCTCGCCATAAAATTAACTAAAACTTGCGATCGTCTTTATGAACTCTAAATTGTCTATGCATTTTCGTTATATTAGCAGTAATATCAAATTTGTTCAAACGAAATCTCAATAATGTTAAAAACAAGTAGAGTATCAGTAGAGTATCATTGAGCGATTTCTGGGTTGGGGTGTTACTCGAAGCATCGAATACAACCTTAATTTTGTACTAGTGGGCTCTTATTATGCATTGATGCGGAAAAAAAAGTGATTTTGATAGAGCAACAGTTCGCCTCTCATCCTACAACACGTTGGAACTTTTTCCAGTTCCCAAAATTTTTCAACTAACTTATTAGGAGCATCTAGATTATTTTCTTTATTATTTGCCATAAATCTACAAATTTTTGATTCAGGATTAACGTTTGATTCACATTTACCTAAAACTATCCAACCCAATAAAGTTTTCTGTTGAGTCGGTAAAGTGGGTCCAAGTTTTATTTGTCCGACAGATAGCAACTCGAAAAAGATTTCAGCTCCTACGAGAAGGTCTATTTTTTTAGGTTTATTGAAGTGTGCATCTGCTAATGTTATGTTGGCAGGTATTCCCAAGTTACTTTTTTCTATTTTCATACTTGGCTGTTTTCCAGCTATGAATTTTAGTACATGAAATTGCGTCATGAATTCAAATTCAGTCGCACATGATTTGACATACGTTTTAATGCTTTGTCTAACTTTGCGACTGCCGTTTCCTATTCCTGCAATATTTAAATCGGTATTAAACGTTTTAGCGAAAGTCGTTGAGCTATTTCCTCTGACACAAAATTTATTTGGTAACCAGAATCTAGCAGTGCTCGAACTAACTGATAATTTCCGCATTTATCTTTTATTTGTACAATTGCAGTGGCTAAAATAACATGTTGATCATTTCTACATGCGTTCATTGAGGTAGCATTTTCAATATTTTCTCTACTGAATTGTAAATTTGAATTATTTTCATTTCATTGAATTATTTTCATTCTCAGTAGCCTGCAGTTGATAACATCGCGCTGAACTGCTATTTGCAGCAGCATTTGAACCACTCGACCATTGTGCTGTTCGATTTATAACAGCGGAATCATTACTTCTAACTAGATCTTCATTATGCAGCAGAACATTATGAGGACGGTGACATAAACTGCAACGGGGAGACCTACATTTTTTAACTGAATGTCCGACCTTAAAACAATTGATACACAAACCTTTGCTTTTTATGAATTCCAATCTTTTTTCTAACTTTAAAGCTATAAACATTGAACACGAATTTATTATGTGATCTTTGCCAGAACAGAACGAACAATCTTCGGGCTTGGCTTCATTACATGAGAACGGGAAGCGAGAATTTTTCTTTTTCCTATTATTATTTTTAGAATTTATTTGTTGGAATGTGGTTCATATTTTATAGACCTATCTTCGTTAACTTCTAAAAACTGACAACGTCTTATTAGAACCGATGCACAATCACTCCACTGAGGCAATGTTTTATAATTTAATTGTTCATCCCATTTCGTTTTTGATTCTAAATCTAATTTTGATAGCACTAAGATATTTATAATCGCATGTGTTATATCTTTATCTGTAGCAATATGGGACAGAGAATCTAACACTGCCGATACTGTGTCGACGATATGACGTAAATCTGAAGCACAAGGCTTTGTTATTTTCCTGAGATTGAACAGTGATGCTACGTGATCCTGAAAAATTAAGCACTTGTTATCGTAACGATCAGAAGGTCTCTGCAAAGCACTAGGGTAATTTCCTTCGTTCACTTGAAAGGCTTTGACTGTGCGCAAAGCATCATCTTGAAGACTATTGATTAATTTTATTATTTATTAATCATTATTATTTATTAGTCACTCACTTTTCCAGAAATTACACACTATATTCACAACATATGTGCAAGTTCCAATTATTATATACATAATTTTTTTTTTTATTCCAATCAGTAATTTGCACCCATTTATTGTTTCGAAAATACTCTCACCAAGCTGTAAGAAAATTGTAATTCAAATGTGTGAATTTGAATTTACTTGGACTGGTGTGTAATTTTGAGTCTGTGAATTTGTATGAATTATGAATTTGTTTCTAAATTCTACATAAGGTTTACTGAGTTGGGCAGTTAATTGTAATAGAGTATGGAATAAGTTCTGTGTGTGTATTGTAAGGTGTTTAGTATTTTTGGAATATTTAGTGTAGGGAGTGTATAATGTGTGTGATGTTTAGGTTATGTTTTATATTTCACAAATTTTTAATACTTCATGCATACAACCTTATCATCAGCCTTTGTTTCCAAATCCAAAAAAAACCTTGTTTAAATGTCCAGCAATTCAGAGAGCACCAGCTTTTAATTTTCCAGCAAGTAGATCGGGAGCACTAGCTTAATTGTCCAGCAAGTAGATCGGGAGCACTAGCATATTTTAAATTTCAGGAGATAGATTGTGCACTAGCTTAATTGTCCAGCAAGTAGATCGGGAGCACTAGCTTATTTTAAATTTCGGCAGATAGATGTGCCCCACGTTGGGCGCCAAATGTTCAACACAAAAAGTTTTGTGTTATCAAGAATATTTATTAATTATTTCTTGTTTATTTTGTTTTAATTTTTGCTTTACTTTATAATTAAAATTTTTATAATTAATTTTAACAATTTTACCTTTAATTTAATTTATATCAGTAAAGTTATTTTTTGTTGAGAAAAGAAAAAGACATGTACACTGCGATGATCAAAGAGGTAATAATATATTGAAAAATTAAATAAATTTTAGTGGCTGAATTTATTGTTTTTTAGCATACAACTTTTAGCCATTGTTACAATAATAGTTATTTTATTGTATTTATGATGCAATGAACGATAACAATTTGTAGCCTGTTTACACAAACAAAAACTAAAATAGAAAAAACAGATCAGAGCAATGTTGTATACGAAATCCAATGTATAGGCAATGCAAACGAAACTTGCGGTAAAGTTTACGTCGGAACAACAAAACGAAATTTAGCAACAATAATAAGCGAACACGAAGCAGATATTAAGAAAAATAAATACACAACCGCGCTAGCACAACACTGCATTGAAACAAAACATGTAGCGGATCTAAGTAATGTAAAGATAATAGACAAGGAGAGAAAGGAAATTAAGAGATACACTTTAGAGAGTTTGAGAATTCAACAAAGACAACTTCGTGCAATAAATACAAAAAGTGACAAAGATCAAACCAACGCAAATTACACCATAGCAATAGTTTAATTTAGTTTAAGTTCAACTGTGATACTAACATTAAGAAAAAGTTTAATTTGTGATATTTTATTTTATATTTATTTATTTTTAATAATTGTGTGTTTAATGTCGTGCTGTTTACTCGTATTTTATCACATACTTAAAAGTTTTTAAATGTAAAACTGACAAAAAAGATTATATGTAAGTTGAATTTTTCACTTGATGTTATGTTTTCCCTTGTTGTTATTAAATTGTATTATTCTTATTGTTTATGAAAAATTGCCAGATTCAATAAATCAAAATCCCTGAAGATGTTGGAATAATCCCAACGAAACGTTGGATTGAAAAAATGGAATAATCTTTTATTTGCATTTGAAACCCATGACCTTGAAAGCCTGATTAGAGTAATTTCTACTTTAAAACATCTTTAATAAAAACTCAAAAAAGGTCGATTAGAATTTTATAATGATAACAATTTGCGTTGTCACTTTACACTAAGGGAAATAACTTCAATTATTTAATTTATAATAATAATAATTTAGATTGGCTAAATAAAATGTCTTTCCGCAACAGGCTTCGTGGGATTCGAATTAAGTTTTTTAAGAATGTATATAAAAGGATTTTAATGAAATTGAAAAAAAGAAACAATTCCAGCGACGAAGATGATGAAGGTAAATTAAACTCATTTACAAAAGCTTATACACTACTTACAGTTATTTATTGAAGTAGTTACAGATGTGCTAACTTCATCCATGACAAGAGGCCCAACCGTCTTAGATACAGAAGTTCCCACATTTACAGCTAACATAAATGTAAACCAAATCAATCCTACAACTAAGCACGCATATGGAATCAACTATGCGTTATATGGTACCTTCAGAAGATGAAACATACATAAGACCTGAGGAGAAAAGGCATTATAAAGAAGAGGAACAAATAGAATAAGGGTCGTTTGATGTTCTTGATAAAAAAAAGTGTCAGATTCGTTGGCAACATTTTAAACCACTTACTCATATTACACCACCATATTTTCTGATGAGGAATTTGAAATAATGTCTGATACAGAAGTAATTAGTAATTTGAAAATAGTCACTAAAACAACTAACGCTGGGTAAAAGTATTGAAAGCAAAACCTTCAACTACTACAGAGCAACCTCTCTCAATTTGGAATGATGCAACGTACATCACTAAGTTGATAATATACCCAGTTTGGTTAAAATATATTAAAAATGTAGCAATTGAGCACACGCATGTGGTTGATTACAGCATAATTTCACCCTCGGCATTGGGAAATCTTTCATCTAAAACATTGGTAAATGATGTTCGTTCTTCTAGTTCACGAGCTATTAGTCAAATCATTAATCACTTCAATTTAAAAAAAACTAACAAAATGAAATCCATTCACGATTAGAGGAAACAATTGCTTCTAGAAGATCAAATGTGTTCCGAAAGTAGTACAGATACTGATGTGATTATACCATCGACAACCTTGCATCTTCAAACTAATCTTACGACTTTTACTTATTGCACCACTATGTACTGTGGCCATAAAATGAATGCTATGAGGCGCTTGGAAACGAGTACATATACGGTAACAGAAACTTTGCAAGTTTCAAACCCCTTACATACATATTTTACATTACATATTTTGCAACTTTTACATACTGGACTAAGTTGGCCAAAGAAGGCCAAATAGCTATACTTAGTCGTAAGGAACCATAACTCATGTAATGGCACCAACAAATGTGCCAGATGTAGCTACCGAAGCATTGATCATAACTTAAACACAGTCATCCACGAACCAGGCAACCACTGCGTCACTGGTGGACAATGAAAAGAATGAGGGACCAGCATTATCTCAACAACTTGAGGCTCCAGTGGTGAGAGGCGCTCTAAAACCCACTACTTACTACACTACATACACTTAGTATACAACTTATACAATCTTCGCCCACTATATAATGCTTATAATGTCACTATTAATGATTCAGACAAGTCTAGGGTTATTTTATATGATTTATAAAAATTATGGATGAAATACCCATCTTCTTTTTTAGAACAAAAATTGAGCCAATGGTAAATAACGAGGGTCTGTTAACAGATGCAATTAGTTCAACATCTAGTTTATACATAAATGAAGAAATAAATTCACAAACTACAGCTCTAAGTGCTATGATTTCAGGCCCGTACAGGAACACGTATAGCAAATCGTACAACAGCACTATATTAGAGTTATTTGTATTGTTATATGTAGATCAGCGTTTCGCTCAAATAACTGAAAGTACATCAAGTTTCATATTTGAAAAAACTCAGAATCTGGAAGTCATAAATACAAATTCTATTATATCGCCAACAAGCGTTGAAAATATACAGGTCACACAGAGAGCAACCCTTGTTTTAAAAAACTTCTCCAATATAGAATGTGTATGTGATATGCAGAACAACGACATGAAATATTAGTAGAAGCAGACATGGCTACAGAAACGGAAGAAGAAGGAAAGTCCAGAACTGACGGAAAGTTAAGAGTCCCATTTCAATAATAAAAATGCCCATTTCTTCTACAACTTAAACCATTTTCTAGTCGCAGTCGCCCTCAATTTGCTCAAAAAAAAATAGTAGTGCCACTGTAATGACCCGAAGTGATTTTCATCTACCATAACTGCTACATCAGCCCTGAAAACCAATAATCGCTTTTCTTAAACTCACCGATGTCGTATAGTTTTCAAAAGCAACAACCCAGTAATGGCTTTGGCAGATCTAGTAAGTTTTCTACCAATACATGATCACAAGAAAATTCCTCGACAGGTTCAGCTCAGTTAATTTCCTTTATTTCACTAAATCGGTTTGCTTCAGTCTCCGCTTCCTCATCGCCTACACATCCAACTTTTGCCGCTACCAGAAGATCATCATTTTCACATCCAGCATTATTCTCTGCAGGTTTCGGTTTCGTGGGCAACTTGAGGGTTCGCCTCAAGCCAACTACAAACTTAGACAATGCTAAAACTATATCAAGTATAGGAAACATACATAGCTTTATCCCCATCAAACTCAGAAGAAGATGAAGAAGATTCTCTACGACAAAACAAGTACATGAAGATGAAATAACAACAGAAATTACTACAAGTCAAATAAATCTTAATTTAAGATTGCGATGAAATTCCAATGAAGCTGAAGCTATTGCTTCACGAACGACCCCTTCACAAAGAATACGTTCGCGTTTTGGCTCCAGATATCCAATTCATTCTACAACTACCACAACTGCTGCTAGTATATCCCCAACAACGTTAAACCATAGACACATAAGGCCTACACGCCACAGTAACACCAATAGCATTAAGGCGCAATTTGCTTTAAGCTAAGCGTCCTTCTCTCCATAGAGCCCAACCAGTGGGACGTTTTTTTACAAGACGGCTGCCTAGCTCCACTGCTTCGCCTAATACTGCCAACAAACGTCGTTTCAAAAGTTTTACAAACAATGATGTTCCATCAACTTCATTACATTTACGTAATTCGGCAGCGAATAGACGTCATCCATCTAGTAATTCAGCATGTTTGCCTTTTGGATCTTCTAGGGTTTCTGGAGCCAGAAGTTAAGGTAGAAAATATATGATTACAGTCATGATAATTTAACACCAGATGATGGTGGTGCAATTTCTGTCGCTCACGTGATACCTCCTGAGGTAAAAATTCCTTTGGTGAACGGTAAAGTGACAGAGTACAAACAAGTTGTCGACGCTAAAACTAGTAACGAGTTATTGGGACCACAACTGTATACGACTATGATGGGAAATAAAGGCCAATCACAACTAGTGCTAACACGAGTGCACTCATCCATGAATTATAATGGAGTAACAGCAGTGACCAAATATGTGCTTCACGAAACACCAGCGTCTATCATAACATTTACAACAACTATCATTCGAGGATGAAAACCTTCATTATCTCATATATTGACTTCTACTGTGTTCTCCTTTGTAAAAGTGATATCTACGGCACATCCTCAGATCTCTGCTAATCCTCCATTGGCAATATACTGCTCTATCAACTGTTGTTGTGTAATGCTGGCCCGCCATAAAATAATGTTTTGTTGGACGCGTTGGGTGAAGGTTGAACTCAGTCAGATGCAGCTATTGGTGCACCTCAACCAGTCGTGCTAATGGCTGAGTATAAAACACATGCATCCACGTATGTTACTGCTGTATTTGAGGGCAAGAAAATTTCAACCACAATATTTGATACAAATTCTCAAACCATAACAGCTATTGAATTTATTACCGATACTATTATAACGACGCCCACTACTGTAGCGCAGGTGCAACCGGTCGTTAATAGTTTGCTTTTGCAACAATTATTACATCAACAGCAACCTAGTAATATCACCAACATGGTTAATGCTATTTACGATACCAATGTAAATTCATTGTTGATAATCTACAAGAACTTGAAGTCTTTAATAACATAGGGGGTTCAGGTCACGGAGATTTAACAAACGAAGATAATGAATTTTCGTCCGGATATGCTGCGGATTTTAATGACATAGCTTTGAAAACACAGGCACAATCCCAAAAAAGCGGCAGAAAAAAAAATGCGGAAAAAAAGTAGAAATGATAAACGCAAACATAATGTAGCCGAAAGCAGCGTCAAAACCTTATATGTATCAGACAGAAGACACAGAGAGTTTAGCACTGTACTGTCGACCGTGAAAGTACGACCCGACTCAGCATTAATCAAACAACAACAACAAAACAAAGTTTTGACGAAGAAAATATATCATATATGAGAGATGAGATCATTAATAACAATGACGAAAAATCTCAAAACAAAGAAGAAACACAAACATCAGCATCAAACAAAAAATGATCTGCTTCAACTGTCGTAGAGTCTACTCCTATAATATTGCGTCTTTCTACAACCGTTATTTCTAGAATTTCCTGACACTACACATAAAGAAACATATACTTCGGTGATGGGTCGTGTAACAGGCACAGAACATGAAATACTGATCACATCAGGTGTTGAACGCATTCAAATCCAAACAATACCTGTGACAGTCACAATTACACAAACTTTAATAGTTAAGTCACAAACAACAACGGTTATTGAATGACACACCAATAAAGATAAAACAGCTTCCGCTAGGAACAATATTGTTTACTTTTACAATACCTTTAATTATGATTCATCATATTTTATATACATATATATTTTTTTTTTTATAAATTTTGGTATGATAAATTTGAAAATATATCGGTAAAAAAGGTTAATCTTTCGTACAGATTTTGGGATATCGAGACTATGCGATTTGCGACGAAGACTCTGATTTTTAGCATTTAAGACTCAAAATAAGAAAAGTAGCCAGGGAAATTTTAGAGTTAATAAGTGTTGATATATATACCGAAAAAGATGAATGCTTAGGAGGTATGGGATAGTGCACGATTCGTTTCGGTTCGAGTTAGAAACGGTAGACGCACTAATTATATGAAGTTCGAAAAAAACCTGCATGAGCTTAAACTGAGGGCGAAAAGGAAAAAATAAAAAACGGATAACTGCCACAATGTCACTCGCAGAGGACCGATCCTCTTAATTTTTCCTCCCCGATATGGCTTCCCAACTGCCTACGCCATATCACCACTACTTAAGGGTGCACCCACACCAAGTTTAAAATATCAAATTTTTAGATGGGTGAAATCTACGACCAACTTCCAGCCCCAACATTTTTTGGAACATACAAATGCTCTATCTTCAATCATTGAGGTGGCTTTCATATAAAATTAAAATCACAGACTAGAAATACATAGAAGAATAGGTCGGTTAACTGCCTAGGAGTCCCTCCAAGGGGATCAAATGTATGACGGTCCCCTCGTTGTTTTTTCTAACATACCTACCCAACATTTTTTCTAACATACCTACCAACTATCTCTATTCCAAAATTTACATTTTTCTTATCAAATCGAAAAGCTTCATTCGTATTACGAGGGCGGATCAATAAGTCCGTGACTTTTAGAATGAAACACATTTTTTTTTTGCAAAAAAAAAATTATTTTTGAACATAATCTCCTTTTAGCTCAATAAACTTAGTCCAATGTTTCTCCAATTTTTGTATCCCTTCCAAAAGGTAGGATTTTTCGAGGTCTATAAAATAGGCATTTTTGATTAAAAATTTCATCGTTGGAGCTAAATCTCTTTCCACCAAGCCATTTCTTTAGGTTTGGAAATAGGAAATAGTCACTGTGGGCTAAATCCAGAGAACATGGTAGATGAGGTACCAAGTCGTAGCCCAATTAATGGAATTTTGAAGTTGTCACATGATTACGTTGATAGTCAATTGAGAGCAAATGTGGCTCCCACCTTGCAGACAGCTTTCTTAAACCCAACTGATCGTTTAAAATCGAAACCACACTCGTATAATTTATTGTCTAATTGTAACTTTAATTGAGTGTAGAAATATATGTTTTTATAAATCAAATTAATTTGTTTTTACAGTGGAATGGAAAATTTTTCAGTTTTCAGCTACTAGCTGAAGCAAAAATATTTGTTCCTCCTCGGTATGGCACAATACGTTGCTATATATTGAAAACATGTAATTTAAGTAGTATATCTTATGCTTTCTGGTTGTCTTCACGTCAAGGTCATTCTTTTTATACCTTCGAAGCCAACAATTTGTACTCGACTAGTGCGATCATGAGTTCCGGTGTCTTCTAACTCATTTTCGCCTTCGCCTTTACTATCATCATCTTCTTCATCAATATCGTTCAAGCTGCTCTCATATTTTATGTTTTCTTCGGAAAATTATTCGCTCTCATCATCAGAATACTCTGCCTCGTATTCCTCTTTCTCTTCTTCAAAAATACGAACTTTATTCGCCCTTTTTCGGAGATGTGCGAATGAGAAAAACGCAAGCGAAACAGCTTCACCACTGAAATATCAGATTTGTGCACAGAATGACTTAAGTTGTCGTGAAGATACAAAGGAAAAGTCGATCAACTTTTCTTCAACTGTCTTGCGGCTTCGCAATTTTTGGTACTTGGGATTGGCTGAAGAATTAGCTAAAAAAGTACTTCACAAGTGCCGTTGATAAAATAATAAAATACTAGCGGGACCCCGGTGAGCTTCACTACCGCCAAACAATTATTGTATAAATAATGAAAAGTCCTAGTTCGTTTGATTTATTTAAAAACATTTTGAGGTTTTAAATTAATTCTTAATGCAATACATTTGCATACTCAACATTTTTCGTTTTTCCATCTGAAGCATGAAGAAACAAATAATTTGGAGTGCCAACTCTTGAACAGGCCACGTATAGCTGCCCATGCGAAAAGCATGGCTTCTCCAAATTCAGTCCGGATACTTGAGGCGTTTGTGCTTGCATCTTGTTGATGGACATTACAATAGATAGACGCACTGGGAATTGCAAGCGCCTGAAATCAAATGCCATGTCTGTTGGTATCAGTGGAATACGCGTTATAAGCACAATTTCGCTTTAAGCTTTTCCAGTCAATATTTTGGGATTATCAGATGGCATACGATCGAAAGCGATTTTGAACAATCGAACTATTTCATTGTGCTGATTGAAAAATGTTTGAAGCTGGGACACAATTTCTCATCTTTTATGCGAACCAAATTCTACATCCAATTCACAATTTTCATCCCCAATAAAATATATTTGCAAAAATTGATGATCACCTCAATGATAAATCTGACCCTGGATTAAAATTTTTGAAAACATCACAAAAAAATGATATTCAGATTGGCATTTGCATAAGATATTCCGTATGAAGTGATCACTTTCAACGTCGACATACAATTATTTCTTATCATTTTTGTCGCACCAAAAGATGTCATTTGAAATGCCTTATTGTATTCTTGAATATGAGCTAAAAAATGCTTGGACGATGGTGACGTTCCCAAAATCAATGAATGCGGTGTATCAGGTGGAGATTCGAATGCTAACAATTTCACTTTGCCGTTAGCACAACACATGCCAACCGTTTCAACTTGAAATTTGGCCGCATTACAACGTGGACATCTCACTGTCATTCTACCGATACATCCATGTGCAGTGTAATCAATTTCACAGTTATAATTAAGAGCAGCATATTCTATGTCTTGTACAGCATGACGTGGAAGTTTTGCCGCTGGTCTTGATGCTGGATTTCCTGGATCTGGGATTGGATTCACAAATCTAGTTTAAGATCATGCGTCGCATTGTAATTGATTTTGAGATGATCGTTGCTCTTCACTTTGAGATCTGCTTTGAAGTGTTATATTATTGGTATTACGTGTTCGTCAACCTATATCTGCTCGAGCAACTCGTAGCATTTCCTTTAAACATTCAACAAATCATTAATTTTGTACATGAATGCAATGCACACACCCGGTAATTCTAAAAACCTCTATATATAAACATACCGTTAAAGTCAACGTAAAGATGTGAAACAAAATGAACAGGAAATTGTTAAATTTTTGCACGCAGCAAATCGAGAAATGAAAAATGTTTGACAGAATCACTTCAATGGAAACACAAAATCGATGGGAATGCACTGAAAAAAATAATGAAATGAATTCCACAATGATCCGAAATAAAATACGCTGAAAAAAGCACTGTAGTATCGTGATGTCATTTACAATTTCAATAAAAAAAAATAAAATTAAGGTGTGATTGGCCGGCGTTTTAAATGCCACTGGCTCTTTTCTATATGCCGGCGCACTGTGGCTGAAATTTTGATTTCATTGACCAAAAGTCAAATTTTTTAATTTTTTTTAATTTTAACGCCTTTTTGTAGCTAATATATCCCGATTAAGATAGCCAAAAAATTAGGTTAAACTATTGCTAATTGTGGGCGTGGCATGCTGTCAAACTCAACTGTTTTTAATTTCAGAAAGAGGTAATTTTTTTTTGCTTTTTATCGAAAATAAATGGTTACTACTCGCAAGCTCTCATCGATAATGACCTGCGGTCTTTTTTATAATGTTGGTAGGGTTATAGTCTTTAGTTGCTGTAAGTATAATATTAGTGTTGTTATGAAATATTTATGAAACTACTATATTTTTCTCAAATTTCAACTTTAGTGGAATAGAACTTCTAGGAAACAAAAGGGAGCAAGAAACGTATACCACCAGGAGAAAGGCGAAAGTGTCCTCTTTAATCTTATATATACTTTTGCTCCCGTGACGACCCGTAGATAGAACACTTTTTTTATTTCAATGAAATTTCTCTAAAAAAATTTAAATTACTATAATTTAAGCAGCCCTATAAGTACTCGTATACAATGGTGTAATAAATTTGTGCTTTTGCAACACTACAGCCATTACAATTACAGTTACATGGGCAGCAAATTGAAGTAAACTACCAATTAGTGCTGAGAATGATAGATGGAAAATTAGGTCAGGCTTTGACTAACACGAAGGCTGCATCCAGCTCCATTATATGCCAAGCAACATCAAGCCAATCCCGACAAAATCATTAGATAATACCAATGCATATGAATTTGGATTATCACCACTACATGCAAGAATACCACTTATGGAACACATACCAAAAATCAGTAATGATTTGGATTTCGGGGCTTCAGGATCAATAAGAAACAACGAAACCAACAAAGAGTTAAGAAGTTCAAAAAAGGAACATGTTCAAGTTAAATATCGCAAACTTGGATTGATTATAGATCAGCCAAAACAAGGGTCAGGCAGTACAAATGATGGCAATCCCGCAAGGAGATTCTCTCCATATCCAGAAACAGCATCTGAAATAAAAGGATTTAAACCTTATTTTCAGATTTAAAATAATCCTAGAAGTACTTTCGTGCAATGAAGAAATTGACTCTAGAAAATTTTGAGATTATGCTAAGGAAACTGCAAAAATATATACAACCAACTACCCATGGAGAAATATGTCTGCAACAGTTCACAAAATCCTTTGTCATGGAGCAGATGTCATTACATATCATTTTGTGCCACTTGGAGATCTATCAGAGGAGGCTCAGGAAAATAGGAATAAGGATTACAGATTTTATAGAGAGTACAATACTAGAAAAATTTCACGAAATTCCACACTGAAGATCTATTTAATATATTATTGGCAACGTCAGATCCATTCATCTCCAGTATTCTAAATCAATGGAGAGTGGAACATCGGGATTTAAATGAAGAAGTGAAAAAACTTCTAAAGAACAGAAATAACACAGAACAAAATATGGAATATTTGCAATCAATATTTGAGTCAAATGAATAATAATTATAATTGCCTTTCATTGTTATTTAAGTACGAAAAACATAGTATTAGTAAGTAAATTATAATAAACAGAACCTACCATTGTTACAAATGCAATTAAAACCAATTGCAGTTTTTATTTTTTAAATGTTTTTTAAAATTATCAAATTTGACAGCAAAAAATAATAAATTTTTCTGTAGTAATAGCAAGATTTTTAGATAATATTATTAACGTTTTTTTAAGTGTACATATTCTTTGAGTGTAAACAAATTTGACAACAAAAAAATTTTAATTTTTCAGTAATAATAGCAAAATCTCTAGTTGATTTTACTATTTTTTTTTAGTGCAAAAATTTTTTTGAGTGTAACAATAAAAAATCCCTTTATTACAAAAAATGTTTATAATTATTATTAAAATCCGAATATTAAATTTTTTAATATATTAAAAAAGTAATAAACACATATTTCACTCCAAAAGTTAAAAAAATCAAAAGTTCAACTTTGAACTTTAAAGAGTCCTCAATCAATTTTAAAGTAATTAAAACATTAAAACTGAGTCAAGCTGAACTAAATATCTATCCATTAAAAAAAATTCTTAAATATTTTGATCGGTTCAAAAGTTACAGAATTTTGGCCATTGAAAACCGATTTTCTGCCACTGTACGGCGCGAAAGAGCGCCAAAGGCAAAGCACTTAGATGGTGCTAGGATTTAAGTTTATAAAATCAAAAATAATATTTATAATATTATATATAATATTTATAATAATATAATATTTTTATTTTATTTTTATAATTTTAAAAAATTTTTTACATTTCTTAATCCTAATTACGTTCAAATTACAGCTGTTTTGTTTATAACACATCTAAGCTTAACAGCTGTTGTGATTTATTATATTTCTTCAGTGATGGTAAATAATGGTGACGGTACTTCACTACACCCTCTCCCTTAAAAAAAAATGATTTTTGTATATTTAAAATACAAAAATTATATTTATACAAATATAGATAATTTTTGTAAATTAATTTTACAAAGATATATATTTTTAACATATTATTATGAAATTTTTTGTTTTTCCATTTATATCTCAAATAAAATTAGCTCCCTGCCTGTTTACTCTTTTATATGGCCCATGATATGGTGCCTGATTTTTCTTTTTATTCATTTTCATAAGAAGAAGAAAATCTCCTACTTCTAAATTTAGCGGATTAATGTTTCTATTACATCTTATCCTACTGTTTTTGGGTGTGCCTAGGTGTTAGGGCACCTCTGGATGTATAGTGGATTCGGGACCTGTGTCCAATAGATAAAATGCCGGTTGCCGACTGACTGGAAAAGTGGGCGTCAAGCTGTTGGTTGTCTCCTCTACTTATATTTCTACGGCTGGGCCACGATCTGTATTTCATATAAAATATAGAAACACGATTACGTTTCTTTATAACTAAAGGGCTAGCAAGCGATAAAATAACGAGATCAGTGCGTAATTAATGGTTTAGTGAAGTGTAGTTAGTATACATGAGAATTTTCAAGGTGATTACTTATCGTGCAAAAGAAAAGAAAAGGAAATAACAATTAAATAAATTTTGTAATATGAATAGCACCGAAAAACAATTAAATAAATTTTGTAATGTGAATAGCACCAAATGCTTTCAAGGTTGTTATTCATTCACATAAATAACAATTTAATAATTCTAAGCATAAATAAAAGACCCAAATAATAAAACAATATCGTGTAGAACTCAAGTATCGGTATGTTTGCAGTTTTAGTGAAAACAGCACAAGAGTGTTTGGTGACACTAGCAAACATAAGTAGAACACACAAGTAGACCTCATATGAAGGTATACGATTACTGTGTAATGCACTCGACAATCAATTGTATCTTTATGGGTCAACACTTACGGTCTTGAGGGTGAAATATAATGTTATTTAAGTTAGTGTATTTGATAATTTTAAGGTAATCTAAGATTGACAGTTAAAAAGAAAAGTCTAAAATATTAGTCTAAAAAAATCACAACCAAAATGTACACGTTGTTCAAAAATAATAGTTTTAAATAGAATTAAGCCCACAGTGTACATAAAGTGTAAAAAATGAGAATAGACTAAGAAAATGTTTAAAATAAAGAACATACAAATATATCTTGTGAAAATCTTTAAATAGATATGAATGTTGTGTTTGAAAAGATAATAAGTTAAAGTGAGTATCATATGGAACACCAAACGGGACAATTATCATCACAGAACAAGTTAAAATAAATCATAAATTACATGGCGATCCTAAGGATGGGAACACTGGGAAAATAGAACATCAGCTATTGAATTATCCAAAACTACAACAGCTATTTACTACAGCAACTATCACGTTACTCCAACAACTCAAGAAATTATTCCAACGACTTCAGCATCAAACGAAGCCTACAACCAGAGATATTAAAGCTAAGTAAAAAAAATTATAATTCCTATTGTTATCTATAAAAAAAAATAATTAGTGAATTAAACCAAAGTGAAGAAAATTTTTTATAACCATATACAAGTTAACAACAAATTCGTTGTCAACTGAATAAAAAAAAAACTACTTGTTTGCAGTATTCGAGCAGACAAAATTCCAAAGAATTATTTTGTTTGCTGCGGATGTGGTGGCTTGTCATACTTACGTTTTTGCAGTGTCAATAGTTTTAAGTAAAACTTTATAAGAAATAAAAATTAAGTTTAGTTTCAGTTTGGTTTTTGGTTTTAAATAAAGCAGTTGTAATAAAAAGTAAAAATGTTTTTTATTGATTAAACGTAAAAATAATTAATTGGCGCCCAACGTTAAAGTCCGAAAGTATCCCATAGGCTACTGGACAAATTAAAAGTACCCCATAGGCTACCAAAAAACTGAAAGTACCCCATAAGCTACAAAAAAAAAAACTGGAAGTATCCCATAGGCTACTGGACAAATTAAAGTATCCCATAGGCTACTGGACAAATAAAAGTATCCCATAGGCTGCTGGACAAATTGAAGGCTGCTAGAACTGAAATACAACTATAGCCATTCAAAAGATTATCAACCCAAAGGCTGTTTACAACTGAAGGCTGTAATACGACGGTCATCAGCTTAAAAGTACCCCAAAGGCTACACCAACCGAGGAGACCACAAGGACCACAGTCGTCATCTGGCAGATAAGGGGAATAGAGGCTGTCTACAGAGGCAACTCGCATAAGCCGAAAGAAAATATCGAGTCCCCTAGTACACTGGGAAAGGGAAAATACTCCTATTTTTGGACTCATGTGGCCGCTTATCTTACTGTAAGTAAAAGTGACTTTTAAATTGTAAATTCATAAAATCTGAAAAAAAAAAACTGTGTTAGAACTTCAAAGAAAATGAAAATTTTTTTTTAAGGATTGAAACTTAAATTTATACGAATAATTTTAAAATATTTTGAAAAATTGTGAAAACGACAGAATCTACAAAAATTTAAAATTTGAAAAAAAACTATGTGAGACCTTTTTAAAGAAAACGAATTTTTTTTGAAAATAAAAATTTGAATTTATATAAATAATTTCTAAATATTTTAGAAAAGTGTGAAAACGACAGAATTTTGGAAAATTTAAAATAAAAACTTGAAAGGAAAATTTTGTGAGAAATTCAAAGAAAACTAAAATTTTTTTTTAATAGAAAATAAAAATTTGAATTTATATAAATAATTTTTAAATATTTTAGAAAAGTGTGAAAACGACAGAATTTTGGAAAATTTAAAATAAAAATTTGAAAGAAAAATTTTGTGAGAAATTCAAAGAAAACAAAAATTTTTTTTTAATAGAAAATAAAATTTCAATTTATATAAATAATTTTTAAATATTTTGGAAAAGTGTGAAAATGACAGAATTTTGGAAAATTTAAAAGAAAATTGTGCGAGAAATTCAAAGAAAACTAAAATTTTTAAGATTATAGAAAATAAAAATTTAAATTTGTATGAATAATTCTGCAATAATTTGAAAACGTGTGAAAAAACAGAATTTAAGAATTAAGATCTATACAAATAATTTTAAGGGAAAAGAAAAAAACTAAAGTAATTTTTACGAACTAGATTTATAATACTGGCATTTAGTGAGTTTAAAGAGAGAAGAATAATTATATTTTTGTAATATATCAAGTCAAAAGAAAAAAGCTACAATGGCTAACACAAGTAACCTTATCAGACCTCCCATCCTTAATGTTCCTAATCCTATTAATCCAAATCCAAATCCCAATCCCAATCATCTGGAGGGTGGCGCAAGACCAGTAGATTTTGACGATGTTTTGAGAATTTGTACACAGCAGTGCCAAATAGCCGTTCGTCAATTTATGAACCCAAACGCGGACATATCGGGTGTTGATCAGGGAATCGATAACGGGAATATCGCGGACTTAGACAAAATACCCGATGTAGTTCGGTGTCTTCGCGAATTTTCAGGAAATCCATCCGAGTACAGTTCTTGGAGAAAGAGTGTGGAGCGCATTTTGAGAGTTTATGATTCAATCAAGGGATCTCCTAAATATTACGGGATTTTGAGCGTTATTAGGAACAAAATTGTTGGTAATGCGGACGCCGCTCTCGAATCTTATAATACACCACTTAACTGGGATTGCATCTCAAGATGTTTAACTTTACATTACGCGGACAAACGGGACCTAACAACGCTGGAGTACCAGATGACTACATTGGTGCAGGGCAACAACACATTCCAGGAATTTTATCAAATTGTTTACTCACATTTGTCTTTAATTATGAACAAGATTTCTAGTATGACAATGGGAAAGGAAGCATTAGACCTCTTGACCCAAACATACAGAGATAAGGCTCTGGACACTTTTGTCCGAGGTTTAAAAGGTGACTTGCCAAGGCTTCTTGGTATAAGAGAACCTACAGACCTGCCACAGGCTCTCCACTTGTGTTTGAAGTTGGAGAATCAACAGTACAGAACCCAATATGCGAATGCTAATATAAATTCGAATAAGGTGAACAAATTTTCTCACCAACTGCCTCCTCAGTTACCTCCCCGGAGAAATATTCAGAATTATACCCCGACTTATACTCGACAGGCATTTAGATCACAACCATTCCGAAATACAGGTGTGCCAATGCAACCTCATGGGCAAAGTTTTCCTAACCAGTGGCCTCAACGGCAACAGAATTATCAAATGCCTCAACGTCAATTTTTTTCACCACCGAATTTTCAACCCCAAAGACCAACCGCACCCAAACCTCAAACCCAACCAGAACCCATGGACATTGACCAATCCATACAGTCTAGAAGAGTGAATTATATGAACAGGCCTGCGCAGAACGATAGATTTGCAGGCAAAAGACCATTAATCACATCTGGTCAAGTCCGCCAACCGATGAAGATGCAGAGAAATTTTCATTTGGATACTGGCAACGAACGGGAAATGACTAATAGCGACTACGATTCAGATATTTTGGACTATGAAAATGAGGAACAGCTCCCACCCTTTGACGATTACATTAATGAATTAAATAGGGAAAACTTTGAAAGTGAACAGGACAATGCACAAGAGTTCGTTGACATCCATTTTTTAAGACTAACGAACTCGTCCCTCCCATATTTTCAATGTAGGACGAGTTCAGGTCAAATTCTAAAATTTCTCATTGACACTGGTTCAAATAAGAATTATATTCAACCCCAATTAGTTAAAAATCCCATCCCTAACGACGAAAACTTTTACGCAAATTCTGTAAACGGTAGAACCGAAATATCCCAACACACATTCATCAATCTGTTTCATAATAGTAAAATCAAATTTTTTCTGCTCCCAACTTTAAAGTCCTTTCACGGAATATTGGGAAATGATACCTTGAAGAAATTATCAGCTACTATTCATACCGCCGATAACTATATGATTATTCAAGGTAGAATAAAAGTTAACATAAAACAACAGCCATCCCAATCTGTGAACACTATAAATGTTCGAAATGATCACATGACAACAGAACAAAAGAAAAAACTCGGGAAAATAATTGAAAAATACGCACAATTGTTTAGTGACCCAAATGAAAGATTAACCTATACAACTTCAGTTGTTGGTGAAATACACACCAAAAATGAAGATGCCGTTTATTCAAGGTATTATCCATATCCAATGCACCTTAAAGATGAGGTAGAAAGTCAAATCAGGGAACTATTAGATCAGGGTATTATTCGACCATCACGGTCACCCTTTAACTCTCCAATATGGATCGTGCCAAAAAAGGCCGACGCTTCTGGCAAAAAGAAATTTCGACTTGTTATCGATTATAGGAAAATCAATAGCGTGACAGTACCCGATAAATACCCGATCCCAAATATAAATGACGTTTTGCCACAATTATCTAGGAGCAAATGGTTTTCTGTAATAGATTTGAAAAGTGGTTTCCACCAGATACCACTTTGGGATATCGAGACTATGCGATTTGCGACGAAGACTCTGATTTTTAGCATTTAAGACTCAAAATAAGAAAAGTAGCCAGGGAAATTTTAGAGTTAATAAGTGTTGATATATATACCGAAAAAGATGAATGCTTAGGAGGTATGGGATAGTGCACGATTCGTTTCGGTTCGAGTTAGAAACGGTAGACGCACTAATTATATGAAGTTCGAAAAAAACCTGCATGAGCTTAAACTGAGGGCGAAAAGGAAAAAATAAAAAACGGATAACTGCCACAATGTCACTCGCAGAGGACCGATCCTCTTAATTTTTCCTCCCCGATATGGCTTCCCAACTGCCTACGCCATATCACCACTACTTAAGGGTGCACCCACACCAAGTTTAAAATATCAAATTTTTAGATGGGTGAAATCTACGACCAACTTCCAGCCCCAACATTTTTTGGAACATACAAATGCTCTATCTTCAATCATTGAGGTGGCTTTCATATAAAATTAAAATCACAGACTAGAAATACATAGAAGAATAGGTCGGTTAATTGCCTAGGAGTCCCTCCAAGGGGATCAAATGTATGACGGTCCCCTCGTTGTTTTTTCTAACATACCTACCCAACATTTTTTCTAACATACCTACCAACTATCTCTATTCCAAAATTTACATTTTTCTTATCAAATCGAAAAGCTTCATTCGTATTACGAGGGCGGATCAATAAGTCCGTGACTTTTAGAATGAAACACATTTTTTTTTTGCAAAAAAAAAATTATTTTTGAACATAATCTCCTTTTAGCTCAATAAACTTAGTCCAATGTTTCTCCAATTTTTGTATCCCTTCCAAAAGGTAGGATTTTTCGAGGTCTATAAAATAGGCATTTTTGATTAAAAATTTCATCGTTGGAGCTAAATCTCTTTCCACCAAGCCATTTCTTTAGGTTTGGAAATAGGAAATAGTCACTGTGGGCTAAATCCAGAGAACATGGTAGATGAGGTACCAAGTCGTAGCCCAATTAATGGAATTTTGAAGTTGTCACATGATTACGTTGATAGTCAATTGAGAGCAAATGTGGCTCCCACCTTGCAGACAGCTTTCTTAAACCCAACTGATCGTTTAAAATCGAAACCACACTCGTATAATTTATTGTCTAATTGTAACTTTAATTGAGTGTAGAAATATATGTTTTTATAAATCAAATTAATTTGTTTTTACAGTGGAATTAAAAATTTTTCAGTTTTCAGCTACTAGCTGAAGCAAAAATATTTGTTCCTCCTCGGTATGGCACAATACGTTGCTATATATTGAAAACATGTAATTTAAGTAGTATATCTTATGCTTTCTGGTTGTCTTCACGTCAAGGTCATTCTTTTTATACCTTCGAAGCCAACAATTTGTACTCGACTAGTGCGATCATGAGTTCCGGTGTCTTCTAACTCATTTTCGCCTTCGCCTTTACTATCATCATCTTCTTCATCAATATCGTTCAAGCTGCTCTCATATTTTATGTTTTCTTCGGAAAATTATTCGCTCTCATCATCAGAATACTCTGCCTCGTATTCCTCTTTCTCTTCTTCAAAAATACGAACTTTATTCGCCCTTTTTCGGAGATGTGCGAATGAGAAAAACGCAAGCGAAACAGCTTCACCACTGAGATATCAGATTTGTGCACAGAATGACTTAAGTTGTCGTGAAGATACAAAGGAAAAGTCGATCAACTTTTCTTCAACTGTCTTGCGGCTTCGCAATTTTTGGTACTTGGGATTGGCTGAAGAATTAGCTAAAAAAGTACTTCACAAGTGCCGTTGATAAAATAATAAAATACTAGCGGGACCCCGGTGAGCTTCACTACCGCCAAACAATTATTGTATAAATAATGAAAAGTCCTAGTTCGTTTGATTTATTTAAAAACATTTTGAGGTTTTAAATTAATTCTTAATGCAATACATTTGCATACTCAACATTTTTCGTTTTTCCATCTGAAGCATGAAGAAACAAATAATTTGGAGTGCCAACTCTTGAACAGGCCACGTATAGCTGCCCATGCGAAAAGCATGGCTTCTCCAAATTCAGTCCGGATACTTGAGGCGTTTGTGCTTGCATCTTGTTGATGGACATTACAATAGATAGACGCACTGGGAATTGCAAGCGCCTGAAATCAAATGCCATGTCTGTTGGTATCAGTGGAATACGCGTTATAAGCACAATTTCGCTTTAAGCTTTTCCAGTCAATATTTTGGGATTATCAGATGGCATACGATCGAAAGCGATTTTGAACAATCGAACTATTTCATTGTGCTGATTGAAAAATGTTTGAAGCTGGGACACAATTCCTCATCTTTTATGCGAACCAAATTCTACATCCAATTCACAATTTTCATCCCCAATAAAATATATTTGCAAAAATTGATGATCACCTCAATGATAAATCTGACCCTGGATTAAAATTTTTGAAAACATCACAAAAAAATGATATTCAGATTGGCATTTGCATAAGATATTCCGTATGAAGTGATCACTTTCAACGTCGACATACAATTATTTCTTATCATTTTTGTCGCACCAAAAGATGTCATTTGAAATGCCTTATTGTATTCTTGAATATGAGCTAAAAAATGCTTGGACGATGGTGACGTTCCCAAAATCAATGAATGCGGTGTATCAGGTGGAGATTCGAATGCTAACAATTTCACTTTGCCGTTAGCACAACACATGCCAACCGTTTCAACTTGAAATTTGGCCGCATTACAACGTGGACATCTCACTGTCATTCTACCGATACATCCATGTGCAGTGTAATCAATTTCACAGTTATAATTAAGAGCAGCATATTCTATGTCTTGTACAGCATGACGTGGAAGTTTTGCCGCTGGTCTTGATGCTGGATTTCCTGGATCTGGGATTGGATTCACAAATCTAGTTTAAGATCATGCGTCGCATTGTAATTGATTTTGAGATGATCGTTGCTCTTCACTTTGAGATCTGCTTTGAAGTGTTATATTATTGGTATTACGTGTTCGTCAACCTATATCTGCTCGAGCAACTCGTAGCATTTCCTTTAAACATTCAACAAATCATTAATTTTGTACATGAATGCAATGCACACACCCGGTAATTCTAAAAACCTCTATATATAAACATACCGTTAAAGTCAACGTAAAGATGTGAAACAAAATGAACAGGAAATTGTTAAATTTTTGCACGCAGCAAATCGAGAAATGAAAAATGTTTGACAGAATCACTTCAATGGAAACACAAAATCGATGGGAATGCACTGAAAAAAATAATGAAATGAATTCCACAATGATCCGAAATAAAATACGCTGAAAAAAGCACTGTAGTATCGTGATGTCATTTACAATTTCAATAAAAAAAAATAAAATTAAGGTGTGATTGGCCGGCGTTTTAAATGCCACTGGCTCTTTTCTATATGCCGGCGCACTGTGGCTGAAATTTTGATTTCATTGACCAAAAGTCAAATTTTTTAATTTTTTTTAATTTTAACGCCTTTTTGTAGCTAATATATCCCGATTAAGATAGCCAAAAAATTAGGTTAAACTATTGCTAATTGTGGGCGTGGCATGCTGTCAAACTCAACTGTTTTTAATTTCAGAAAGAGGTAATTTTTTTTTGCTTTTTATCGAAAATAAATGGTTACTACTCGCAAGCTCTCATCGATAATGACCTGCGGTCTTTTTTATAATGTTGGTAGGGTTATAGTCTTTAGTTGCTGTAAGTATAATATTAGTGTTGTTATGAAATATTTATGAAACTACTATATTTTTCTCAAATTTCAACTTTAGTGGAATAGAACTTCTAGGAAACAAAAGGGAGCAAGAAACGTATACCACCAGGAGAAAGGCGAAAGTGTCCTCTTTAATCTTATATATACTTTTGCTCCCGTGACGACCCGTAGATAGAACACTTTTTTTTATTTCAATGAAATTTCTCTAAAAAAATTCAAATTACTATAATTTAAGCAGCCCTATAAGTACTCGTATACAATGGTGTAATAAATTTGTGCTTTTGCAACACTACAGCCATTACAATTACAGTTACATGGGCAGCAAATTGAAGTAAACTACCAATTAGTGCTGAGAATGATAGATGGAAAATTAGGTCAGGCTTTGACTAACACGAAGGCTGCATCCAGCTCCATTATATGCCAAGCAACATCAAGCCAATCCCGACAAAATCATTAGATAATACCAATGCATATGAATTTGGATTATCACCACTACATGCAAGAATACCACTTATGGAACACATACCAAAAATCAGTAATGATTTGGATTTCGGGGCTTCAGGATCAATAAGAAACAACGAAACCAACAAAGAGTTAAGAAGTTCAAAAAAGGAACATGTTCAAGTTAAATATCGCAAACTTGGATTGATTATAGATCAGCCAAAACAAGGGTCAGGCAGTACAAATGATGGCAATCCCGCAAGGAGATTCTCTCCATATCCAGAAACAGCATCTGAAATAAAAGGATTTAAACCTTATTTTCAGATTTAAAATAATCCTAGAAGTACTTTCGTGCAATGAAGAAATTGACTCTAGAAAATTTTGAGATTATGCTAAGGAAACTGCAAAAATATATACAACCAACTACCCATGGAGAAATATGTCTGCAACAGTTCACAAAATCCTTTGTCATGGAGCAGATGTCATTACATATCATTTTGTGCCACTTGGAGATCTATCAGAGGAGGCTCAGGAAAATAGGAATAAGGATTACAGATTTTATAGAGAGTACAATACTAGAAAAATTTCACGAAATTCCACACTGAAGATCTATTTAATATATTATTGGCAACGTCAGATCCATTCATCTCCAGTATTCTAAATCAATGGAGAGTGGAACATCGGGATTTAAATGAAGAAGTGAAAAAACTTCTAAAGAACAGAAATAACACAGAACAAAATATGGAATATTTGCAATCAATATTTGAGTCAAATGAATAATAATTATAATTGCCTTTCATTGTTATTTAAGTACGAAAAACATAGTATTAGTAAGAAAATTATAATAAACAGAACCTACCATTGTTACAAATGCAATTAAAACCAATTGCAGTTTTTATTTTTTAAATGTTTTTTAAAATTATCAAATTTGACAGCAAAAAATAATAAATTTTTCTGTAGTAATAGCAAGATTTTTAGATAATATTATTAACGTTTTTTTAAGTGTACATATTCTTTGAGTGTAAACAAATTTGACAACAAAAAAATTTTAATTTTTCAGTAATAATAGCAAAATCTCTAGTTGATTTTACTATTTTTTTTTAGTGCAAAAATTTTTTTGAGTGTAACAATAAAAAATCCCTTTATTACAAAAAATGTTTATAATTATTATTAAAATCCGAATATTAAATTTTTTAATATATTAAAAAAGTAATAAACACATATTTCACTCCAAAAGTTAAAAAAATCAAAAGTTCAACTTTGAACTTTAAAGAGTCCTCAATCAATTTTAAATTAATTAAAACATTAAAACTGAGTCAAGCTGAACTAAATATCTATCCATTAAAAAAAATTCTTAAATATTTTGATCGGTTCAAAAGTTACAGAATTTTGGCCATTGAAAACCGATTTTCTGCCACTGTACGGCGCGAAAGAGCGCCAAAGGCAAAGCACTTAGATGGTGCTAGGATTTAAGTTTATAAAATCAAAAATAATATTTATAATATTATATATAATATTTATAATAATATAATATTTTTATTTTATTTTTATAATTTTAAAATATTTTTTACATTTCTTAATCCTAATTACGTTCAAATTACAGCTGTTTTGTTTATAACACATCTAAGCTTAACAGCTGTTGTGATTTATTATATTTCTTCAGTGATGGTAAATAATGGTGACGGTACTTCACTACACCCTCTCCCTTTAAAAAAAATGATTTTTGTATATTTAAAATACAAAAATTATATTTATACAAATATAGATAATTTTTGTAAATTAATTTTACAAAGATATATATTTTTAACATATTATTATGAAATTTTTTGTTTTTCCATTTATATCTCAAATAAAATTAGCTCCCTGCCTGTTTACTCTTTTATATGGCCCATGATATGGTGCCTGATTTTTCTTTTTATTCATTTTCATAAGAAGAAGAAAATCTCCTACTTCTAAATTTAGCGGATTAATGTTTCTATTACATCTTATCCTACTGTTTTTGGGTGTGCCTAGGTGTTAGGGCACCTCTGGATGTATAGTGGATTCGGGACCTGTGTCCAATAGATAAAATGCCGGTTGCCGACTGACTGGAAAAGTGGGCGTCAAGCTGTTGGTTGTCTCCTCTACTTATATTTCTACGGCTGGGCCACGATCTGTATTTCATATAAAATATAGAAACACGATTACGTTTCTTTATAACTAAAGGGCTAGCAAGCGATAAAATAACGAGATCAGTGCGTAATTAATGGTTTAGTGAAGTGTAGTTAGTATACATGAGAATTTTCAAGGTGATTACTTATCGTGCAAAAGAAAAGAAAAGGAAATAACAATTAAATAAATTTTGTAATATGAATAGCACCGAAAAACAATTAAATAAATTTTGTAATGTGAATAGCACCAAATGCTTTCAAGGTTGTTATTCATTCACATAAATAACAATTTAATAATTCTAAGCATAAATAAAAGACCCAAATAATAAAACAATATCGTGTTGCACTCAAGTATCGGTATGTTTGCAGTTTTAGTGAAAACAGCACAAGAGAGTTTGGTGACACTAGCAAACATAAGTAGAACACACAAGTAGACCTCATATGAAGGTATACGATTACTGTGTAATGCACTCGACAATCAATTGTATCTTTATGGGTCAACACTTACGGTCTTGAGGGTGAAATATAATGTTATTTAAGTTAGTGTATTTGATAATTTTAAGGTAATCTAAGATTGACAGTTAAAAAGAAAAGTCTAAAATATTAGTCTAAAAAAATCACAACCAAAATGTACACGTTGTTCAAAAATAATAGTTTTAAATAGAATTAAGCCCACAGTGTACATAAAGTGTAAAAAATGAGAATAGACTAAGAAAATGTTTAAAATAAAGAACATACAAATATATCTTGTGAAAATCTTTAAATAGATATGAATGTTGTGTTTGAAAAGATAATAAGTTAAAGTGAGTATCATATGGAACACCAAACGGGACAATTATCATCACAGAACAAGTTAAAATAAATCATAAATTACATGGCGATCCTAAGGATGGGAACACTGGGAAAATAGAACATCAGCTATTGAATTATCCAAAACTACAACAGCTATTTACTACAGCAACTATCACGTTACTCCAACAACTCAAGAAATTATTCCAACGACTTCAGCATCAAACGAAGCCTACAACCAGAGATATTAAAGCTAAGTAAAAAAAATTATAATTCCTATTGTTATCTATAAAAAAAATAATTAGTGAATTAAACCAAAGTGAAGAAAATTTTTTATAACCATATACAAGTTAACAACAAATTCGTTGTCAACTGAATAAAAAAAAAACTACTTGTTTGCAGTATTCGAAGCAGACAAAATTCCAAAGAATTATTTTGTTTGCTGCGGATGTGGTGGCTTGTCATACTTACGTTTTTGCAGTGTCAATAGTTTTAAGTAAAACTTTATAAGAAATAAAAATTAAGTTTAGTTTCAGTTTGGTTTTTGGTTTTAAATAAAGCAGTTGTAATAAAAAGTAAAAATGTTTTTTATTGATTAAACGTAAAAATAATTAATTGGCGCCCAACGTTAAAGTCCGAAAGTATCCCATAGGCTACTGGACAAATTAAAAGTACCCCATAGGCTACCAAAAAACTGAAAGTACCCCATAAGCTACAAAAAAAAAAAACTGGAAGTATCCCATAGGCTACTGGACAAATTAAAGTATCCCATAGGCTACTGGACAAATAAAAGTATCCCATAGGCTGCTGGACAAATTGAAGGCTGCTAGAACTGAAATACAACTATAGCCATTCAAAAGATTATCAACCCAAAGGCTGTTTACAACTGAAGGCTGTAATACGACGGTCATCAGCTTAAAAGTACCCCAAAGGCTACACCAACCGAGGAGACCACAAGGACCACAGTCGTCATCTGGCAGATAAGGGGAATAGAGGCTGTCTACAGAGGCAACTCGCATAAGCCGAAAGAAAATATCGAGTCCCCTAGTACACTGGGAAAGGGAAAATACTCCTATTTTTGGACTCATGTGGCCGCTTATCTTACTGTAAGTAAAAGTGACTTTTAAATTGTAAATTCATAAAATCTGAAAAAAAAAAACTGTGTTAGAACTTCAAAGAAAATGAAAATTTTTTTTTAAGGATTGAAACTTAAATTTATACGAATAATTTTAAAATATTTTGAAAAATTGTGAAAACGACAGAATCTACAAAAATTTAAAATTTGAAAAAAAACTATGTGAGACCTTTTTAAAGAAAACGAATTTTTTTTGAAAATAAAAATTTGAATTTATATAAATAATTTCTAAATATTTTAGAAAAGTGTGAAAACGACAGAATTTTGGAAAATTTAAAATAAAAACTTGAAAGGAAAATTTTGTGAGAAATTCAAAGAAAACTAAAATTTTTTTTTAATAGAAAATAAAAATTTGAATTTATATAAATAATTTTTAAATATTTTAGAAAAGTGTGAAAACGACAGAATTTTGGAAAATTTAAAATAAAAATTTGAAAGAAAAATTTTGTGAGAAATTCAAAGAAAACAAAAATTTTTTTTTAATAGAAAATAAAATTTCAATTTATATAAATAATTTTTAAATATTTTGGAAAAGTGTGAAAATGACAGAATTTTGGAAAATTTAAAAGAAAATTGTGCGAGAAATACAAAGAAAACTAAAATTTTTAAGATTATAGAAAATAAAAATTTAAATTTGTATGAATAATTCTGCAATAATTTGAAAACGTGTGAAAAAACAGAATTTAAGAATTAAGATCTATACAAATAATTTTAAGGGAAAAGAAAAAAACTAAAGTAATTTTTACGAACTAGATTTATAATACTGGCATTTAGTGAGTTTAAAGAGAGAAGAATAATTATATTTTTGTAATATATCAAGTCAAAAGAAAAAAGCTACAATGGCTAACACAAGTAACCTTATCAGACCTCCCATCCTTAATGTTCCTAATCCTATTAATCCAAATCCAAATCCCAATCCCAATCATATGGAGGGTGGCGCAAGACCAGTAGATTTTGACGATGTTTTGAGAATTTGTACACAGCAGTGCCAAATAGCCGTTCGTCAATTTATGAACCCAAACGCGGACATATCGGGTGTTGATCAGGGAATCGATAACGGGAATATCGCGGACTTAGACAAAATACCCGATGTAGTTCAGTGTCTTCGCGAATTTTCAGGAAATCCATCCGAGTACAGTTCTTGGAGAAAGAGTGTGGAGCGCATTTTGAGAGTTTATGATTCAATCAAGGGATCTCCTAAATATTACGGGATTTTGAGCGTTATTAGGAACAAAATTGTTGGTAATGCGGACGCCGCTCTCGAATCTTATAATACACCACTTAACTGGGATTGCATCTCAAGATGCTTAACTTTACATTACGCGGACAAACGGGACCTAACAACGCTGGAGTACCAGATGACTACATTGGTGCAGGGCAACAACACATTCCAGGAATTTTATCAAATTGTTTACTCACATTTGTCTTTAATTATGAACAAGATTTCTAGTATGACAATGGGAAAGGAAGCATTAGACCTCTTGACCCAAACATACAGAGATAAGGCTCTGGACACTTTTGTCCGAGGTTTAAAAGGTGACTTGCCAAGGCTTCTTGGTATAAGAGAACCTACAGACCTGCCACAGGCTCTCCACTTGTGTTTGAAGTTGGAGAATCAACAGTACAGAACCCAATATGCGAATGCTAATATAAATTCGAATAAGGTGAACAAATTTTCTCACCAACTGCCTCCTCAGTTACCTCCCCGGAGAAATATTCAGAATTATACCCCGACTTATACTCGACAGGCATTTAGATCACAACCATTCCGAAATACAGGTGTGCCAATGCAACCTCATGGGCAAAGTTTTCCTAACCAGTGGCCTCAACGGCAACAGAATTATCAAATGCCTCAACGTCAATTTTTTTCACCACCGAATTTTCAACCCCAAAGACCAACCGCACCCAAACCTCAAACCCAACCAGAACCCATGGACATTGACCAATCCATACAGTCTAGAAGAGTGAATTATATGAACAGGCCTGCGCAGGACGATAGATTTGCAGGCAAAAGACCATTAATCACATCTGGTCAAGTCCGCCAACCGATGAAGATGCAGAGAAATTTTCATTTGGATACTGGCAACGAACGGGAAATGACTAATAGCGACTACGATTCAGATATTTTGGACTATGAAAATGAGGAACAGCTCCCACCCTTTGACGATTACATTAATGAATTAAATAGGGAAAACTTTGAAAGTGAACAGGACAATGCACAAGAGTTCGTTGACATCCATTTTTTAAGACTAACGAACTCGTCCCTCCCATATTTTCAATGTAGGACGAGTTCAGGTCAAATTCTAAAATTTCTCATTGACACTGGTTCAAATAAGAATTATATTCAACCCCAATTAGTTAAAAATCCCATCCCTAACGACGAAAACTTTTACGCAAATTCTGTAAACGGTAGAACCGAAATATCCCAACACACATTCATCAATCTGTTTCATAATAGTAAAATCAAATTTTTTCTGCTCCCAACTTTAAAGTCCTTTCACGGAATATTGGGAAATGATACCTTGAAGAAATTATCAGCTACTATTCATACCGCCGATAACTATATGATTATTCAAGGTAGAATAAAAGTTAACATAAAACAACAGCCATCCCAATCTGTGAACACTATAAATGTTCGAAATGATCACATGACAACAGAACAAAAGAAAAAACTCGGGAAAATAATTGAAAAATACGCACAATTGTTTAGTGACCCAAATGAAAGATTAACCTATACAACTTCAGTTGTTGGTGAAATACACACCAAAAATGAAGATGCCGTTTATTCAAGGTATTATCCATATCCAATGCACCTTAAAGATGAGGTAGAAAGTCAAATCAGGGAACTATTAGATCAGGGTATTATTCGACCATCACGGTCACCCTTTAACTCTCCAATATGGATCGTGCCAAAAAAGGCCGACGCTTCTGGCAAAAAGAAATTTCGACTTGTTATCGATTATAGGAAAATCAATAGCGTGACAGTACCCGATAAATACCCGATCCCAAATATAAATGACGTTTTGCCACAATTATCTAGGAGCAAATGGTTTTCTGTAATAGATTTGAAAAGTGGTTTCCACCAGATACCACTAAGGGAAAGCGATATGCAAAAAACTGCATTCTCAGTGAACAACGGTAAATACGAGTTCACCAGATTGCCGCTCGGTTTGAAGAATGCCCCGTCCATTTTCCAAAGAGCGTTGGACGACATTTTACGGGAGCATATAGGCAAAATTTGTTTCGTCTACATAGACGACATTATTATTTTTGCGGAGGATGAAGAAAGACACTTACAGAATATGCAAATTATTTTCAAAACTCTCGAACGGGCGAACATGAAAGTCCAATTAGACAAGTGCGATTTTCTGAAAAGCGAAGTAGAGTTTTTGGGCTTTATAATATCTGAATCTGGAATTAAGACCAATCCTAAGAGAGTAGAGGCAATCAGTAAAGTTCCGACACCGAAAACCTTAAAGGATTTGAGATCCTTTCTGGGTCTTGCTAATTTTTATAGACGATTTATAAGGGACTACGCTAAGATAGCAAAGCCCCTAACAAATCTTTTAAGAGGGGAAGGAGGACGTGCGTCTAAACATGCTTCAAGCAAAATCAAAATAAATCTTGACAGAGATGCCATTGATGCCTTTAACAAGTTGAAACAAACTCTAATATCAGAGGATGTTCTCTTGGCCTATCCCGACTTTAATAAGGAATTTCATTTGACGACGGACGCTTCTAACCATGCACTTGGAGCAGTTCTGTCCCAAGACGACCGACCAATTGTATTCCTGTCCAAAACTCTACAAAAATCAGAGGAACACTACGCGACAAATGAAAAAGAAATGTTTGCGATAGTGTGGGCCTTGAACTCATTACGGAACTACCTCTATGGTTCGGCAAAGATAAAGATTTTTACGGACCATCTTCCTTTAACTTATACTCTGAATAATAAAAACTCCAATAACAAACTCAAAAGATGGAAGGCATTCTTAGAGGACTTTAAATACGAATTGATTTATAAACCCGGTAGCACCAATGTCGTAGCCGATGCTTTGTCAAGACCTCCAAACGAAGTTGCACACATAAATTCTATGACTGCAACGCAACATAGCGACGAGAGCTCATCTCAAAATTTAATTCAATTTACAAATGTCCCTCTGAACGTCTACAAAAACCAAATAATTATCTCTTCTGACAATGATACACGATCGTATAAATTTGAGATAGTCTTTCCAACGTATCATAGACACACGATTGTAGAACCGGACACCTCCACTGAAATCTTAAAGAATATTCTAAAAACATATTTAAATCCGTCCGTAATTAATTGCATCAAGACAACCGATAATATTCTCGGCAAACTTCAAGAAATATTCCGGGAGAATTTTAGTCGGTACAAGGTAAGATACACCAGGACCATGGTAACCGACCTTCGGGATGAGGAAGACCAAGAAAAAGTGATCATTGGGGAACACAATAGGGCACATAGAAATAGCGAAGAGAATAAGAAACAAATCTTGACTAAATATTACTTTCCACAGATGAGCGCAAAAATACGACGACTGACGGGGATATGTAAAATATGCAAGGAGAATAAATACGAACGCCATCCGAACAAGATCACTCTAAGTGAAACGCCCATTCCGCAATATCCTGGACAGATCGTCCACATAGATATTTACATTACGGATAAGAATCTCGTACTAACAGCTATCGATAAATTTTCTAAGTACGTTCAAGCAAGATTGCTAAAATCGCGAGCTACTGCTGATATAAAACAACCCCTTTGTGAGATTCTACTATCATTCGGTATGCCCGAGATTGTCATAATGGACAATGAAAAATCCTTTAATTCAGCAGCAATTACCTTCATGCTGGAAAATCAATACAATATCAAAATATTCAAAATTCCCCCATACTCGAGTACTGTAAATGGACAGATCGAAAGAGTCCATTCTACGCTATCAGAAATAATGCGATGTTTAAAGTCAGAAAACGCTCACTCCACATTCTCTGAACTTCTATACAGGTCCCTATATGAATATAACAATTCCATACATTCCACAATTCACAGGAAGCCAGCGGATGCATTTTTTCGAAAAAAATAGTTTGCAGACCCTCGTGAATTGGAAAGGGACAGACTGGAAATAATTAAGAACATAAAGGATAAACAGATGACGGACCTTGAATTTCTGAATAAAAATAGGAAAACCCCGATAGATTATAAAATAGGACAGAAAATTTTCGTGAAACGAAACAGGCGGTTAGGGACTAAACTGAGCAAAACATACACCGAAGAAATAGTTCAGGAAAATAAAAACTCGGTAGTCATAACTGAATCGGGTAGGACTATTCATAAGAACAATATAAGGAACTAATAACTACCATTCATTACAGGGTAGTACTCGCTTCAGCGGGAGCAGAGGTAAAGATTCTCGATTACACCAATTCCCAAATCGTCACGATTAATATTGGCTACGCTAGACTTCAAACTGGAACATTCAAACTCGTACACGTTATCGAAACCGAAGATTATCAGGAATTGATAGACAAATTACAACTTTCCATACAGCGTAACATCAGTCAATCACATCCCCTATATCCTTTCCTCTCATATGAAATAACTCAACTTCAAAGCCATTTGAACAGATTAAAACCGAGAATTAAAAGGTCGCTAAACTTTATTGGGTCAGCATGGAGGTGGATTGCTGGGAACCCAGACCATAATGATTTCGAGATTGTTGAACAGAAAATTAACAATGTATTACAAAACGATAATCATCAAGTAATAGTCAATAAGTTATCCATTGAAAGAATAGATGAGTTGACCAAAACTACAAATGAAATAATTAAAACTATTAGAAGCAATGAAATAGTTAAAGAAGCTTTCGTTACAAGACTTAAATATAAAATTGATACATTAAAAGAAGAATTATTGAACATCCAATATGCCATACATTGGGCAAAAGTGGGAGTAGTAAACTCATTTATTCTATCAAATTCTGAAGTAAATATTGTAAAAGAGATATTCGAAAGGGAATCTATACCATATGTAAATCTTGAAGAAGTGTTTGAATTTTCAGAGGTTAAAATTGCCTCTAGCAATAATTCGTTAATTTATATCTTATACATACCAACAGCTAATGATAATTATTGTTCTAATATACTAATTAAACCGACAAAGTTCGGTAAATTTGTTAATAAAATTGATTACTCAAATGTACTAAAATGCAATAATACAATATTGAACATAGAAGAAAAATGTAAAACTTATAATAAATTAACTATATGTAAAATGCAAAATGTTAAAAAAATTGAAAATGACACATGCCTAGCAAATCTTTTAAATAGTCGCACATCCAACTGCACTCTCACAAACAATGAAGATATTCCTACTGTAGAAGAAATTTTCCCAGGAACCTTGTTAATAAACCAATTTAATGGTACTATCATCATTGATAGTGAACCACAAATTTTAACTGGAACCTTCATCTTACAATATAGTAATGCTTCAATAACGATTTTAAATAAAACTTACAATTATTTGCAAACCGTTCATGTTCAGCCTTTACCGGCCGTACTTCAACCGAGACTTCCCGGTGCATATATTGAAACCAAGGTAACATTAGAAACCCTTAAGGAATTGCACATGAACAATACTAAAGCTATTAATCTATTAGATATTAAAAATAAATTAGTTTCTGCCACTAACTTACTACTATATTTTATAATAGCCCTTGTAATTATCTTATTGAATAAGATACGAAAACATAGGAAAGAAGTTATTACCCCTCTATCCTCACATTCACCCATTATTGAGTCACCTCCACAGATGATAGTAACAACAAGAGAAGTACCCAGAATCTCCCAGATTCCATATTTCTAAATCGATCGAGGACGCTCTCATTTTAGCGGGGAAGAGTTAACAACAAATTCGTTGTCAACTGAATAAAAAAAAACTACTTGTTTGCAGTATTCGAAGCAGACAAAATTCCAAAGAATTATTTTGTTTGCTGCGGATGTGGTGGCTTGTCATACTTACGTTTTTGCAGTGTCAATAGTTTTAAGTAAAACTTTATAAGAAATAAAAATTAAGTTTAGTTTCAGTTTGGTTTTTGGTTTTAAATAAAGCAGTTGTAATAAAAAGTAAAAATGTTTTTTATTGATTGAACGTAAAAATAATTAATTTACATACATATATATAATATAACTCTTCGTTGTATAAAAATTTTACCTATGGGAAATCAAGCGTCATTACAAGAGACAGTGCTCGCAGCACCTACTGCTATCAGCGTTGATCTGCGTCATAACGACAATAATAGTGGTAGTAAGATATTTAAAAAGATTTGTAAAAAAGGAAATAAGGAGACAAGGTATAATAGCCCGATTAAAAGATGTTTAATAAAAGAAAAATTTTAATTTATAAAGAAGTACTAAAAAAAATGTTTTTTTCTTTATATATGTAAACAAAAAAAAAAGGGAAAAATTTTTTATTTTTTTTTTATTTTAAACAAACACAAATTTACATTTTGAACATAAATTACATTAAATTACATAAGATTACGGAAATGATGTGAGACGAATAAAACTAATATGAAATATAATTAAAAATTTTTTTATTGTGCTAATGGAAAAGATATTTTCAGAGTTAAATAGACAAATCTCTATCGCAAAGAATTTACTAAATAATCCATATACTGCAAAGTTCAATTAGAAGTACAAAACATATTAAGTAGTAAGGGTATTACTAAAGCCGAAGGCGAGGGTTATTAAGATCGATTTAATAAATTACAGAGAGAGAACATAAACGCGTTAAACCTACACGAGGGAAGTAGAAGCAAGGTAATGGAAAATCAGAATATACAGGCAGAGCCAGGAAATTTGATTGCAATGGAAGTCCCCCTGGACATGAGTGAATTGTCCTCAGTGGCAAAATTAGTTCCGAAATTTAGTGGCGGTAAAGAGGAAATTAATAATTTCTTAGCAAGTTAAAAAATAGTGAGTGCAGGAATAACTGCTCAAAAACAAAAGTCATTATTTAATTTTGTATTTAAGACAAGATTGGATAATAAAGTACAGAAAAGGGTAAAACAAGTAGAAGTACCGAATATTCAGGAATTAATAGTTACCCTAGGAAGAACGTACATACCGAAAAAGAACCCCAATGCACCATTGAACGAGCTAACGCGGATGGTACAGACGAATGAATCTGTTAAGAAATTTTTAAACAGAATTGAGACATTAATATCCGAACTCAATCCGGTGCAAATTAGTGTCGCGTAATAACAGCATTATAGCATTTAACTCCTTCAAAAATGGATTGAAGAACCAAGAGGTGATAAGAACAATAGAGGCGAGTCGTGTTAAAACTTTCACAGAGGCAGTAACAATAGCGGAGGAGACAGCCTCAGACATGACACAGAAGCAAATAATGTATCAGAATGTTAATAATAGTAATAACTCTAGAGGACTTAATAATGGCAAAAGAAACAACAACAACCGTTCTAACAACGGGAAAAACAATTATATTAACTAAAATAACAATGGTGGCAAAAATTATAACAGAAATTATGGTAAGAACGATAACAGCTACAATGGTGAACACAATCACAACAACAGAGGTGGAAACAGGTACCGTGGTAATAACTACAGAGGTAGTAACGATTACAATAATAGTAATCAACGTAACAATGGAAACAATTATAACGGCACAAACAGAGGTCGAAACATAAACCATGTTCGAGAACAGGGAAACTCCCAGCATCCGGAGACTGTGACATACGCGGTATCTCCGGATCAAAGCAATTTAACGTTGATAAAATATATAGCATTTCATCCGACTTAAAAAATTTCATCAAGTTGTGTGTACAAGGATCAGGCAATGTGTTGACATTTCTAATCGACACAGGAGCCGACGATTCTTTGTGCAAAGAAGATCCTTTACAGCGTTAAGGAAAAGATCCGTATGATTACTGCTGTTTAACAGGAATATCAAAGGAGAGGATAAAATCTTTGGGTTCCACCACGTTGGTAATTCCAGTAGGAGAAAATACCATAAAACAGAAAATGCAAGTTGTGAATGACGATTTTCCGATCTATACAGATGGAATAATTGGAAGAGATTTTCTGTGTAAATACAATTGCAATATTGACTACGAAAAGTACATACTAACAATTAAGGTAATGGGTGAGTTAATAACGATTCCCATACACAGCAACGTATACACCGTAAATGTTGTCAAAATCCAACCAAAGACAGAAATTATTATACCCTTTAAGTTAAAATTAGAAAAGGATGGCGTAATTTGCAACAGAGATTTTTGGCGAACGCGATAGTGCCAAAAGACGGAAATCAACATGTAAGGTTGTTAAATATTATCGATAAAGCAACGGTGATAAGAAATTTGAAAATAGATACAATCCCTTTAGAAACTTATAGCGTCTATAGAGTGAGTAATAATGGTACAAAATATACAAAAGATAAATTCAGAAGATTAATAGATGAACTAAATTTAGATCACATGGAGGTCAAGGCCAAGGAAGAGCTTATAACTGTATTTGAAAAGTACCAATCAATTTTTCATTTGGATGGTGAGGACTTAACCACCAACAATTTTTACAGACAGACAATTCAGTTACAGGACACAAGTCCATTTGGCCTGAAGATTTCTTCAAATAGTTTTCAACGTATGTTGACGATAGCACTTTCTGGTTTAGAGTCTGAAGCATTCTTATATGTGGATGACATACTAGTTTTTGGATGCAGTTTAAAACATCATAACGAGAACTTACTCAAGGTATTCGAACGATTGTCGAGATACAATTTGAAATTGAATGCTGTGAATTGTTATTTCCTAAAACCTGAAGTGGACACCTAATTACTGCAGAATATATTAAACCTGATCCAGGCAAGTTCGAAGCGATTTCGAGGTATCCGGTACCGAAAAGCGCCGACGATGTCAGAAGATTTGTAGCTTTTTGTAATTTTACAGAAGGTTTATAAAAGATTTTGCACAAATCGCGAACTGTTTGAATGAATTGCTTAAAAAGAAGGTAAAATTCGTTTGGCCAGAGCAATGCCAACCAGCATTCGATAATTTGAAAGCAAAATTAATTAGCCCCCCTATACTTCAGTATCCCGATTTTGACAAGACGTTCATATTAACTACAGATGCAACAGATTTCGCATTTGGTGCAGTTCTTTCACAGGAAATAATTGGCGAAGATTTACCAATATCTTTTGCTAGTACGTCATTGAACAAATACGAAAGAAATAAACCGGTCATACAAAAATAATTATTGGGAATCTATTGGGGAATTCACTTTTTCAGACCATACTTGTATGGGAGAAGATTCACCGTGGTGACTGACCACAGACCCCTAGTATCATTATTTTCACACAAGAATCCGAGTTCAAAGTTTACAAGGATAAGGTTGGAACTTTCAGATTACGATTTCATGATTGTGTACAAAAAGGATGTTAATAACACCAACGCGGCTGCTTTGTCAAGAATACAGATCGACCAAACATATTAAAATCAATGATACCACTGGAAAATGACGAGAGTGTAAAAAAAGCACTAATAATAACTAGAGGCATGACAAATAAAGAGAAAGCTGAGGAAATAGCAAGTAAACAAAGGATGGTACTTCGCATAGGGAGCCTGATCAACTCCATGCATGGGACTGCACATACATAAATGACATAAAGCGCGCAAGGAAGTTAAAATTCTAATTTGAAAAAGGTTTATAAATAATAAAGATAAAAATATGTATGACATAGTAGAGAATTACGATAAGAATAATGAAACACGTGTTAGATGTGGTGCTAATCCGACTTACTTACGTAAACTTCTGGAGAAACTACAATCTTATTTACATAATACAAAATACAAAAAGTTTGTACTCGCTAAGGACGATGCAATATTTAATATGATATCTGCAGATGAACTTAAAAATAAATATAATGAGCTCCATAAATTAAATAATAAAAATGTCACAATAATGCTATATAACAAGCCACACAATATAACAGATAACAATAAAAGAATGGAATTGATAAAATTATTCCAAGACACCCCACAGGGAGATCACTTCGGAGTTAGAAAAACTCTTTTAAAACTTAAACAAAGGTATGTTTGGAAAAACATGACAAAAATGATGAAAAAATATGTTTCTGTGTGTGATCTGTGCCAGAGGAATAAACATATAAGACACACCAAAGAGTCACTTTGCGTTACTGATACACCTAGTGAAAGCTTTCATACTGTTGTAATCGACACAGTAGGACCATTACGTCCATCAAATAACTATAGATACATTCTAACCACGCAATGTGAGTTAACTAAATATGTTATTCCTTGGAAACAAAGGAAGCGAGATCGATAGCGAAAGCATTGACAGAAAACGTAATACTGAAATACGGACTGTTCAAAGTAATCAAATCGAATAGAGGCACTGAATTTACGAACGAGCTAATGAGAGAGATATGTAAATTGTTGAAAATCTAACAAAATTTCTCAACACCGTATCACCACGAAACGTTAGGTACTGTAGAAAGGAACCACAGAGTTCTCAAAGTGTATTTTTTGTCTTTCGTGGAAGATGACAGGTGGGATGAATGGATACAATATTATTCATTTGCTTATAATATCACTCCTTACGTAGATACAGAGTACTCTCCATTTGAACGAATATTTGCAAAATTACCAAGTTTACCAGGCGATGAAGTCATGAATCATGAAAAGGTTAAAACTTTGAGAATAATTCAAATGAAATAAAGGTTAGGCTTAAATTCGCATTGGAAAATGCAAGAAGACTATTAAGTAATATAAAGGAGAAAAGAAGCATAGAATCTCACAAAAAGAGCAATAGCATAGAGTTAGAGATAGGAGACTCGGTATTAGTGAAAGTAAGCAATAGAACAAAAAGTGAATCATCATATCATGGGCCATATACCATAGTAGATATAGATGATCTGAATGTATTAATTAAAATTAAAAATAACATAAAGTCATTTCACAAGAACCTATTAAAGAAATATGTAAGATGAAATTTTTTTATTATAAATGATAATACCATATAATAATACCAGATATATAAAAAAAGGAAAATTTGTATATATTCAAAGCAATCCCACAATTTTCATAAAGTTTTTATGAAAACTTTAAGATTTCTCTTTAGGGCGAGGGTGTAGTATACATGAGTAATTTCAAGGTTATTACTCATCGTGCAAAAGAAAGGAAAAGGAAATAACAATTAAATAAATTTTGTAATGTGAATAGCACCAAATGCTTTCAAGGTTGTTATTCATTCACATAAATAACAATTAAATAGTTCTAAGCATAAATAAAAGACCCAAATTATAAAACAATATCGTGTTGCACTCAAGTGTCGGTATGTTGGCAGTTTTAGTGAAAACAGCACATGAGTGTTTGGTGACACTAACAAACAAACACCCAAATTATAAAACAATATCGTGTTGCACTCAAGTGTCGGTATGTTTGCACTTTTAGTGAAAACAGCACAAGAGTGTTTGGTAACACTAACAAACATATGTACAAGTAGACCTCACATGAAGGTATACGATTACTGTGTAATTCACTCACAATCAATTGTATCTTTATGGGTCAACACATATGGTATTGAGGGCGAAATATAATGTTATTTAAGTTAGTATATTTGATAATTTTTAGGTAGTCTAAGATTGGCAGTTAAAAAGAAAAGTCTAAAATATTAGTCTAAAAAAATCACAACCAAAATATACAAGTTGTTCAAAAATAATAATTTTAAATAAAATTAAGCCCACAGTGTACATAAAGTGTAAAAAATGAGAATAGACTAAGAAAATGTTTAAAATAAAGAACTTCCAAATATATCTTGTGAAATTCTTTAAATAGATATGAATGTTGTGTTTGAAAAGATAATAAGTTAAAGTGAGTATCATATGGAACACCAAACAGGACAACTATCATCACAGAACAAGTTAAAATAAATCATAAATTATAGAAGAATATTTTATAAAGTAAAGAGGTAATGGAAAATTCAGAAAGAAAGGTACAAATAATTCATGTTCACGTTAAAAGTACAAATTATTATATTTATGAAGAGAGTACAAAAAAATTTCATTGGGCTACGCTCTTCTTCTTGAGAAACGGTTTCCTTGGCCACGCTCGTCTTCTCCTTATGCATATTCGGATTCGATGTAGTCGGGGTCTTCATTATTGGTACCTTCCCCGAAGTAGGCATCGCCAAATAGCGTCTTCTGCTTTTATATTTTCCCTGACTTACCATCTTTGACACGGCGTCTGCTCCAAGGACCATAGAACAAGGGTCACGAGAATACCAACATGGGTTGACGTTGGCAACCTCCAGACTACGCACCCAATTGCTCATGATTTTATCGCCTGGAGTGAAGTGTGGCTCGAAGTCTTCGACCGCGCAGTCTAACGTTATCCGTTTGCTGTCGAACCGCCGATGGGTCAGGGTAACAATGGTGACATAGTGTATATGTGGCCGACTTTAAGGTGATGGACGAGCGAGCGGCGTTGGGATCAATCAATTTCCGAACCAGAGCATGTCGGGAGGAGTTCTGGTTTGGGTAGACCCGGACCATTGTTGTCATGGGGAACCACAGACTCCCCTCGGCGACCGGGTGCAGCAATGTGTTATGTGGTCGTGAGTGATGAAGAGCGCGTTGGCAGGAAGAGCTGATTAGTAAGTATGTTTTGAATTACGTGGCAAGAGAACTAGTTTATGGATTGGTCTAGTTATTACCCCGTTCTGAGTTTTGATATCAACCACTTGGACCCTACAGTCGGCACCACGATAAATTTTAGTGACACGACCTAGACGCCATTCCGTGGCACAGAGGGGCTCCTTTCGAAGAACTACAAGGTCGTTTTCCTGAAAGTCAAGCTGTGGGGACTTCCATTTGTTACGCTTCTGCAATTCTTTTACATATTCGTCTTTTCACCGGCGATATATTTCATGGTGCATAGATTTGATTTTTCGCCATTTATTAAAAAATTACCAGGGGTAAGCGCTGACAAATCGTCGACGTTATCAGATAGAGGACCTAGGGGGCGAGAGTTGAGACACGATTCGATAGTTGCCAGCAGAGTGGAAAATTCCTCGAAAGTATATTACATTTGACCAGCCATTTTTTGAAGTTCGTTTTGAAGCTTTTAACTCCTGCTTCCCATAGTCCGCCCATGTGAGGTGCCGCAGCCGGGATAAAGTGCACGTTAAACGCTGCTGCTCATAGTTTGACAAAGCCGTATCTCGTAGCTCCTTTACGCGTTTACCAAAGATCGCATCTGTGTCTTTCGCAGCGCCAACGAAGTTTCGACCATTGTCAGAGTATATGCGATTTGGGCAACCACGACGCGCTATAAGCCGGGCTAAACCAGCTATAAACGCAGGAGTGGATAAATCGCTAACAGCTTCGAGGTGAATCGCTTTGGTGGAGAAGCAAAAAAAGAGACACACATAGCCTTTGTTTATTTTGCAGTATCCTCCAGTGAAGCTTTTAATATCAACCGGGCCGGCAAAATCCGCCACGGTATTAGCGAAGGCCCGACTCAGGGAGGTCCGTTCCTCGGCAACGCAGCCATAACTTGTCCTTGACGCAGTTCGCGATGGACAACGCATTCCTTACATCGATTTATGCATGCTTTGATCAGTAGAGTTGCCCTGATTATCCAACAATCGTATCGAACCACACTGTGGAGTAAACTCAGGCCTCCATGATGAGTCATTCCATAAATAAACTCAACATACAAACGAGCTGACCAACTACCGTAAGCCAATATAATCGGATGTCGTCCATTGTAAGACAGATTTGTTGAGCTACTAAGGCGACCATTATACCGAATAATTGTATGGTCATCCAAAAAGGTCGTTAAGGTCAACAATGGGCTACTAGTGTCAATTTTCTGCTTGTGCGTCAAGCAATTAAAATACTTCGAAAAGTGAGCCTGTTGGGATAGTGAAATCAGCCGATTTCTGACAAATGTGAGCTCCCCGATAGATAATCTTACAGATTGATATGGGGCCTTTTCTTCAGAAGTTGGTCGAGTTCTATGACAAAACCGCAACTTATAATTTCTAACGTGAATGGCTCTGGGCAATTTAGAAAAACGGTCTGAAATATCCTCAGCATCTGCAGATCTGGCAACATGAACCTTAACCCCTTTTATGTCTTCAGTTGTTTCATACTCGTGTGGGTTTAAAGCCCACGAGGATTTTTCAAAACGTAGCCCCGCAGGGCCGCTTTCAGCTCAGACGGGATCAGCTCCCGGGTTGCTAGATCAGCGGAATTTTCCTGAGATATTACGTGGGACCACTGCCTGGTACCCACTTTTTCCAAAATGGTGGCAACTCTGTTTGCCACAAAGGTTTTCCAGCTACAAAGCGGTTTTTTTAACCACTCCAGCACTATCGCTGAATGGGACCAAAGATATGGAGTATAATCTTTCAAGTTGAATTGGGGCATTATACTATCGACCAGCTTCGCTAACAGTACTGCCCCACACAATTCTAAACGGGGAATCGATGGCTTTTTTATAGGGGCCACTTTCGATTTTGCTACCAAAAGATTTGTGTATATTTTTACGCCGATCTGAACTCTAGCATACAATGTAGCCCCATACGCCAACTCTGAAGGGTCACAAAACCCTTGATATTCTATAAGGGAAATTGGAGAATAATGAACCCACCTAGGAACCGTAATCGCATCTAAATCGTTGTAATTCGAAACAAAAGCGTGCCAATTTTGAAGATCACCTGGTTTAATTTTTTCGTCCCATTCAATCTTCTCGAGCCACATTTGCTGCATTAAGATTTTTACTGTTATTGTAACCGGGGCGAGCCAACCAGCCGGATCAAAAAGCCTAGCGATCACTGAAAGAACTTCTGTCTTCGTATATGACGATTTTAATGGAATTCTATCCGTAGTAAAATAAAAATAATCAGCTGAAGCATTCCATCGAACACCCAGAGTCTTCGCATCACTTCTATCATTTAAGCTTAAAAAGTTTTCATAAAGTAAATGGTCTGAGGGCAACCCTGCCGAAATTTCTTTCGAATTCGAAGTCCATTTCCTTAATTCAAACCCAGAAGTTTTGGGAATCTCTACAATTGATTGCGAGCCTTTAGAATGTCAGACATATTGTGAGCACCAACTGAAGCATCGTCCACGTACATGGAGTCTCGCAGAATCCTTGCGCCGAACGGAAACCGAGCCCCTTCATCGTCGGCCGGCTGCAAAAGCTTTCTAAGGGCCAAATAAGGCGCGCAGTTTACACCGAAGGTTATGGTTTTCAATTTATAGTCCCTATCTCTTCATCCGGAGATATACGGAAGACAGTTCGTTGAAAACAAGCATGCTCAGGGTTTATTAGAATCTGCCTATACATTTTAGAAATGTCCGCATTAAAAACGAACTCAAAAAACCTCCATTTTAATACCAAAAACACTATATATTTTTGAAGAATGGGGCCAACGTGTAAAATGTCGTTAAGGCTCTTTCCACTAGCCGTAGTGCTTGATGCATTAAAAACCACTCTTAATTTCGTAGTGGTACATTCTGTCTTAAAAACGCCATGATGAGGCAGGTAATAACTCGGGCCAGCTACTGGGCACTCAACTTTTCCCATATGTGCGAAAGTTAAATATTCTTTAAGAACCTCATCATATAAATTTTTATTTTCAGGTTTACGCAATTAAATTTTTTCGTTTCTAATAAATTGATTCAGAGCTATTTGCCTATTTGGACCTAGTGATGAGATTTCAGATTTAAAAGGCAAGTTAACTATATACCTCCCTTCACCATTTCTCACAGTAGTGGACCGAAATATCTCCTCACATAAGTCATCTCTTTCTGAGATGACTGGCTTATGAGAAACTTCCTCAAGCTCCCAAAATTTTGACAACTCAACCCAGTATGGTTTCTTGAGTCACCAACGCTTCAAAAACACCATGTTGAACACCACCTCGCAGAATTGTTGAATAAACGTCACCCCCTAAGAGACGATCAATAGCACCACTTTCATAGAAGCAAGGATCTGCATATATCAGATTTGGCAGCTCCATGCCAGCAAGAGGGCTAAAAGTGTGAATCGAAGTTGTAGTAAACGATGTCATTTTTTCAAACTTACTAATAATATCGCCACCCACACCTGCCACCTCAGCCGATACAGGTACAGTGGGCAATTTTAATAATTTTCGAATTTTTTCAGAAATGAAACTTTCATCAGAACATGGGTCAATCAAGGCTCTTATTTTGTAACTAGAACCACAAAATACTATATTACCCCATGCAGTAGCAAGCATCACATTTTTGGCAACAGATTGATGGTGATTTTGTACAATACTAGATGCAGCAGTGTTTCGATTGGACTGTATACTATTTGTAGGAACGCTACCTTGGGTTACAGTACCAGATGTGTTTCTTCTCTGAACAAATTCTTTGTGCAAAAGCGTGTGTTGCTTTCGTTCCCACTTTGAACAATTATTATTTGTTGAACAATCTCCAAACAAGTGACATGTTTTAAGACACGCCTCAATATCTATTTTGTATAATCTAAGGACCGACATGCAATTATTCAAACCTCTCTGAAGCCCCTTAATTTCGGTAGAAGATGTTTATGGCATGGAGCCAAATTGAATAATATCTTTAATTGGCTATGAACAAAGTGTATTGAAAAAAGGGTTTCAACTGTTGATTGGATAACTAGTGGACTGAATTTTTTAGTTGGGTGATAACTGGCAATGGTTGATGCCCAATTATTTTAGAAGTTGTTACCTATAGTTTTGAAAGGGGTTAGCTACACTTTGTGTCTCAGGTTTTATAATTTCTCCATATAGAGAAATTATAAAAAAAAAAATATGTTGGAAAACTGGGGAAGAGAAGTGAAATAAAAGATGAAGTTAGAGTATGTAATAAATTTTCTTTATTTTAGTGGATGCTCACCGTTCGGCCTGTATATCGCAAATGACCTTTTTTGCTAATTCTATTGTTGAGGTAAACTTCATTCGTTTTATGACTAAATACACTGTGTACATTTGAATACTTATTACTACGATATTTTAATTTAGTATATAATATAAGAAAAGATGAATTCATAATGATAATTTTAATTCAGTATACAATATAAAAAAGATATTTCATAATTTTTTGTTATACTTTTTTTTTATATTTGTCGAAATGTGAGTTTAGACATGCCAGCCCCATTGCACTTGTGCAATCGTAGAACTCGGTTGGGCGCAAAGCACTTGCGCAAGCGAACGAATGGCCTCGCATAAAACTTGCTTGTTTGGAACTGGTGGTTCATGGCTGTTTAATAGTTGACAATTGGTGGTAGTTCTGTTGTTGTAATTGTTGTTGTTGCTGTTGATGTGGCTGCTGCTGTTGTTGGTTTTTCTGATATTGTTGCTTCTGTTGTTGATTTTTCTGATGTTGTTGCTTCTGTTGTTGATTTGTCTGACGTTGTTGCTTCTTCTTCTTCGCCGTAGGATCATTCCTCTTAAGTCGCGTGTTGGATGAAGTAGAGTGTGGTGGAAGTTATCACATTTTCGGCATGTATCCATTGATGAGCGAGCCCTCAAGTCATGACTTCTGGCTAGGCAATTTTCACAGTAGTGGTATTTGCGAACCACATGACTTCTTTCACTTGCTCTCATCCCCAAAAATCGTTGCCAGAAGCGTAAGGCATGGAACCCTTTGCATACCATGTATTAGTAGATTTGTGGGTCCCGGGTACTATTCCTAGATGGGATTAATAAAGTAAAAATAGAAAAAACAAACAAAAAAAAAGAAAAAGAAAATATTGAGTTAGTGATGTGTTATGTGAGATATGATAATAAATGGAATTGGAAAAAAAGAGAAAGAGTTAAGCTTTAGGATGAATTATTATCAATGAGAAAGGGTAATAAACAAAGTTTTACTATAGGGCGTGTAGTAATACCAGTGGTAATTCGTATATCAGCAGCACGAACGTTGTGTTCAGAACCGATATGAGTATTTTCGATTCTACTTAGTCGCCATTCATGAGGAGGTAAGATATCATCCAAGTTAACACATATGGTGAATATCCCAATTATGTTCCTCAGTTAACACATACTTTACGGTTCACACAAATTCAATAACCCAAATACATTCTGCACACTTAACAACAAATACAATAACCCAAATATATTCTGCACACTTAACAACAAATGCAATAACCCAAATATTTAACAAAAACACATCCGACACGCTTAACAACAAACACAATAAATTCAGACACAAAGAAATGAATTAAATTACCACCTAGTTTAAGTTACCAAATAAGCATATTTTTTCAGTAAATGTTCTCACACAATTTATTAATTTTAAACAGTAAGCAAATTGTATTAAAAAAGATTGTATAAAATTAAATGTTTGGCAAATAAAATTTTAGTTCTGTTCTGAAGCGCAACAAACTCGTTTTCTGGCGCCCGAGAAAAATACCCGGATAAATTAAAAGTGTATCACTAAGTGTTTTCTAAAAGAAAAAGCAAATAACAATCTAAAATACCTTTTTAAAAAAAAAAAAAAAAAAAAAAAAAAAAAAATAATAAGAGGGAACAAAAGTTAAATAACAAGCTAAACTACCGTTTTAAAATTCAACAAAAAAAAGCAAAAACCTTAACAACGAGCTAAACTACCGTTTTACAAATTCAAAAATAAGCGGGAACAAAAGCAAAACCCTTCAACAAACAACGAGCTTAACTACCGTTTTAAAGCCGAGGAAAATAAGCGGAAGGAGGCAAATCAGACAGACTCAACAAATCAGTTACTAGTGACGTCAGCCGTACCCTAGTAGATCTTCAACTTCAAACAGGATAAATACGGACCGTACAAGCAGCATGCTGATCTTCTTATTGTAAGTTAATTAAAAAACCATTAAATTTGATTAAAAAATACATTTAATAAATATCGTAATCATAAAAAATAATTTTGGTCTTTAAAGACATTGATTATTTGAATCGAAGTTACATATCATAAAAAAGATAATTTTTCTAAAAAACAAACACTTTTGCTTTAAAAAATATTTAAACCAGAAACTCATTTAAAAAAAAAAATATTAATTAAATTTATCATTTTTACCATTGTGAAATATTTTTTAATTTTTACATAAAACCATTAAATTTGACTAAAAATTATATTTAATATCGTAAAAAAGTTATTTTTGCTTATTTAAAACTTATTTGAAAAAATTTTTTTTAATTAAACTTATCATTTTGTTACAACCATATTATTTTCTTGAGTTCTGAAATATTTTTTCATTTCTACATAAAATATATCAAATTATTGTGAAATTTGCAAGATAAAAATATTTTTGAAAAAAAAAAAATTAATTACACTACACAGTCTCACCTTGATAAAAAAAACACACACATACAATGGAACAAGTTAAAGAAGCAATTACACAACTAACTGGTGCACTGAACGCACAAATAGATCAGGTCAGACCGTTAAATAACAGAATGGTTGACTGGGAAAAAAAGATTACGGACTTGGAAATTAAGATAGGTAATCCTAATACTGAAGAACTAATTCTTGCCTTACCCAGAACCGTTAAAGACTTAGATGATATACGCAAACTCCCAGACTGCGTAAGGGACTTACAAATTTTTGAGGGTAACCCTGTTCAATACATTTCTTGGGCCCATAGCGTAGAATCTATTTTAAAGGACTATGAAATTGTAAAGGAAAAACCAATATACAGAGCAATATTGCAACATATTAGGCAGAAGGTTAGGGGACCCGCTGACACCGCCCTCATTTCCTATAACATCTTTGATGAAAGTTGGGACAAAATAAAAAATTGTTTGTCTTTGCACTATGCAGACAAAAGAGACCTCCAAACATTAGAATACGAGCTTAGCGTTATGCGTCAAAAAAATATCACTATAGACGAATTCTATGCTAGGGTAAATCACCAGCTCTCACTCATTATAAATAAATTAAAAACCGATAATTACTCAGTGGAAACCGTTGAAGCCTTAATATCCTGTTACAGGAATAGGGCCTTAGATGTTTTTATACGAGGTCTAAACGGGGATGTTTCTCGAATGTTAACTATTCAAAAACCAAGAACCTTGCCTGAAGCTTACACTTCTTGTCTTGAATTTCAAAATCTAAATTTTAGGAATAACTCTATTCACCCACGATATTTTAATAGCGTCACCACGCCAATCAATCAAATGTCTAGAAACACAAAGCCTCAAAGACCATTAAATGTTCATGAAAAACTACGAATCTACAATACGCCTATGCAGCCTCATTTACAAAACATACCACCTCCTAGGCCTACTCAACCAAAACCACCAGTACCAATGGAAATAGACCCTTCAATAAGGTCTCGACAAATAAATTATATGAATAGACCCGAGAAATCACCACTGCCATATTCTAGTAATAATTCATCAAATATACCGCGAAAACAACAGCGAGTTTATAATACTGAAACCGTAGACAGCCAGGAGAAATACCCTTCATGTGAAGATGACCAACAGGACGATGAAGACCTTTCAGAAGATAACGACTACGAAGAGGATACTGAATTTGGGCTTAATGAGTTAAATTTTACGATGGACGCCTATCCAGCGTTCCTTACCTAGAAGTGCGTTCTAAAAATGGCAAAATTTTCAAATTTTTGATCGATACAGGGGCCAATAAAAACTTTGTTTCAGAAACATTTTTACAAAATTCCAAACCTGTAAATTCTATTTTTAAAATACAGTCGGCAACAGGTCAAATTCCAATTACTCATAAAATTTATAGCACCTTTTTTAAAACACTCGGCATAAACAAAAATTTCGTCTTCTTTGTCCTTCCTGGATTAAAATCCTTCGACGGAATCATTGGGGACGATACACTTAGGCAATTAGAGGCAGTAATAGACAGGAAAAACAACACGCTGCAGCTTTACAATGGCTCTATTATAAAACTTAAATCAAAAATTTCTAAACAAGTTAACAATATAAATACTATGCAACATGAAGATAAAGAAATAGAGAATTTAATAAACGAACACCACTCACTATTTGGTCCAGTATCTGATAGTGGTGTGATTGAAACAAACGTTCGTGCAGAGATCAGGACCTCAACTGAGGAACCAATCTACTCAAAATCATATCCTTATCCAAGTCATTTGAAGTGCGAAGTGGAAAGTCAAATCAACCAAATGCTAGAAAATGGAATAATAAGACCTTCCAAGAGTCCCTACAATTCACCCCTTTGGATTGTCGCAAAAAAGCCCAAACCAAATGGCGAAAAACAGTTTAGAGTTGTGATCGATTTTAAGCGACTAAATGCGGTAACTATTGCCGATGCCTATCCAATACCGGACATTAACACCACGCTTTCTAGTCTAGGAGACTGTAAGTTTTTTACTACTCTAGACTTGACCTCTGGATTTCACCAAATTAGGATGAAGGACAAGGACATAGAAAAAACGGCATTTTCTACAAATAATGGGAAGTTCGAGTTTTTAAGATTACCTTTCGGCCTCAAGAATGCCCCTTCGATATTCCAAAGGATGATAAACGACGTACTACAACCGTTACTAGGAAAAGCTTGCTACGTCTACATAGACGATATTATCGTTTTTGGAAGTAATAGGAATGAGCACATCGAAAATTTAAAGAAGGTATTCGTTTTATTGGAAAAAGCAAACTTAAAAGTAAACCTCGAAAAGTCAAAATTCTTAAAGACTAGTGTGGAGTTTCTTGGACACACAGTATCCCAAGACGGCATTAAACCGGATGCAGGTAAAATAACAGCGATTCAAAATATTCCAGCTCCAAAAAATCTAAAAGATTTAAAAAGCTTTTTGGGATTAGCCTCATACTACAGGCGATTTATAAAAGACTTTGCTGCCGTAGCAAAACCTTTGACAAATCTAACTCGTGGAGTAAATGCTCAAATTAAGGCAAATCAATCCAAACGTGTAAACATTAGTTTGGACGATAATGCCATAAAATCGTTTAGGAATTTAAAAGAACTACTGATGTCATCTGAAATTTTAGCATACCCTAACTTTGAGAAGCCCTTTATTTTGACTACTGACGCCTCAAATTATGCAATAGGATCTGTTCTCTCGCAAGGAGAGCTTGGAAAAGATCGACCGATTATATATCTATCCAGATCCTTGAATAAAACCGAGGAAAATTACTCTACAATAGAAAAGGAAATGTTAGCTATAGTTTGGTCTCTTGACAAACTTCGTTCTTACTTATATGGAGCTAGGGAGGTAAAAATTCTTACGGATCATCAGCCGCTTACTTTTGCATTAAGCAATGCCAACAATAATGCAAAACTCAAAAGATGGAAGGCCAGGATAGAAGAATATAATTATAAACTGATATATAAGCCAGGTAAAACAAATGTTGTTGCTGATGCTCTATCACGCTTGCCAACGGAAGTAAATACGCTCTCATCAACTGACGATTGCTCTCAACATAGCGCTGAAGAGGATGGTGCACTGCTAATACCCCATTGCGAATCTCCGATAAATGTTTTCAGAAACCAAATAATATTTATGAACGGAATGAAGTCAAACTATATGGAAGTTCCTCATGACAAATTTCAACGGCATTATGTAAGACTTGAAAACCTTAACGAAAAAAGGCTTATTCAGGCTTTAAAAAGCAAATTAAACCCAAACGTAATAAATGGCATAAAAATTCCAGAAGGCAAGCTCACACTATTGCAAAAGGTGTACACGGAACATTTTTCTAAATTTAAAATCAGAATTACGCAGAGATTGGTAGAGGATATAGTTGACCCAGAGGAACAATTTACAATCATTCAAAGCGAACACAAGCGCGCACATAGAAATTTTGCCGAAAACAAGGAGCAAATTTTGGAAAAATACTATTTTCCAAAAATGGCCAAGCTAGTTAAAGACTTTACAAAGTCTTGCGAAATCTGTAGTAAAAATAAATACGACCGGCACCCACCAAATCCAGAATTGCAACCCACTCCAATTCCTTCATACCCTACAGAAATTCTACATATCGACATATTGGAAATCAAGGGCGAAAAGTTTATAACCTGTGTAGATAAATTTTCAAAATTTACGAAATTTTTTCATATAAAAAATAAATCAGTTCTACACATAAGAGATAAGATCATTAAATTACTCCATTTTTTTTCCGCACCAAACACATTAGTGATGGACAACGAAAGCAGTTTTATAAGCCCGATAGTGTTAAATTACATCGAAGGACTAGGAATCAAGACATATTTTGCGCCCCCTCAAAAGAGTGAGGTAAATGGAGCTATTGAAAGAATTCATTCAACAATTATTGAAATGCTCAGATGTCTTAAGGAAGAATTTCCGGATTTTACACTAAAAGAATTAATAAACATAACAGTCGACAGGTACAACAATACCGTTCATTCTGTCACTAAGAGGAAACCAGTGGACATATTTTTTGGACGAACTGAAAGAATTAATTACCAAAAATTAAGTGATTTTAAAGCAGTAGTAAATAACGACTTACGCAATGAAATTGCTAGGAACCAAAAAATTAAACTGTATAGAGAAAACGCAAAGAGGCAAAAGCCTAGAACATACAGCCAAGGAGATATTGTCTTTAAGAAAAATAAACAAATAAAAGGCAAAGATAAACCTGTTTTTATAAAGCAAATTGTAGGAAAGGACAATAATGTCACAATAACTACAACCGATAATAAAAGAATTCACAAATCCCATCTAAAAAACCAATAATTTTTTTGCAGGCTTCTAATCGACTGGACACACGCAACGGTTAACATTTATGAATACAACAGTCCCCTTGTCACGATTAAGCAGAGTACTGAAAAATAAGCAATGGAAATTACAGGATAATCCACACAATCGATCTAAAGGAGTACGAGCAGGCTGTTGCGGAAATCAAACCCATAATTCGCCTTCAGTCTAAGAAAACTGGTTCACTAGGGCTACAAATGGAACACCAACTCGAACAAATAGAAAATCTACTGGATCAACTCAGGATGAAAAACTCGTCTAAACATAAACGCTCAATTAACTGGATAGGATCCGCGTGGAAATGGATAGCGGGAAATCCTGACGCTACTGATTGGGACAAAATTTTGGAAAAAACTAGTGACATTATTGGAAACAACAATAGGCAGTATTCTGTAAACCAATACTTAATTAAAACTACAAATAACCTTTTAGATAATTACAATAGAATAGTTGCAGATTCCAACAGGGATAATGCACTAAGCAACGCGCAAACGCTTTTCAACAAACTCGGATTAATAAAGGAAGAAATAGCGCAGATAGTAATGGCAAGCCAGTTGGCCAAAAGAGGTATAGTACATTCTCATTTGCTCAACAGAGTCGACATTCTGAATATCTTGTCACAAACGAATACACTTCCTTACAAAAATGAGCTTGAAGCTTTGCAATTCGCAGAACCTTCAATGGTTATAAAAGACTCACTTTTGTTATACATTATTTCTATTCCGCAAACTGAAGATACACTTTTTAATAACGTTGTTCTACGTTCAACAATTAAAAATAATAAGCGAATTTTTCTTAAATTTAAAAACGTACTAATTTCCCAAAAGGAAAAGTATGGCGTAATTGGAAAGTGTTTGGAAATCGACAACGTTACAATATGCAAACAAAATCAAATAGAAAAATTAAGTAATGACAACTGTATTGTGAGGATACTCGAAGGCGAAAAAGCATCATGCGAATACCAGATTGAAAAACAACATGTGGTGGAACTTGTACTAGAGGGAACGCTTTTTGTAACTAATTTTATAGGAAATTTAGCTTACAGTAATAGCTCCCAAGAGCTCAATGGCACCTTTATTATAAACTTTTTTAACGAAACGGTTACAGTAAATAATGTCAGCTATTCGAATTGGCAGACAACATCTTTTCAAATACTTCCACCAATAATAAAAAATAATGTGACTGAAAATGAAGTCAGGCTAGATCTGCAATATCTTCATCACCTTCATGTGGGCAATATTAAACACATAAAAGACATTTCTCATAAGGGCATAATTTTTCTTAGTTCTAACTTCTTAATGGTTTTCATAGGATTTTTCATAATCATTTCTTTCCAACTTTATTCAAAATGCAAAAATAACAGGGGAGTTCTCCAAATTCCACCTATGACAAATTTTCCCGAGATAAAAATAAATTATCCATAAAATTTTAATAATTAGCGGGACGCTAATACTTAAAAAGGGGGGAGTTAACACATATGGTGAATATCCCAATTATGTTCCTCAGTTAACACATACTTTACGGTTCACACAAATTCAATAACCCAAATACATTCTGCACACTTAACAACAAATACAATAACCCAAATATATTCTGCACACTTAACAACAAATGCAATAACCCAAATATTTAACAAAAACACATCCGACACGCTTAACAACAAACACAATAAATTCAGACACAAAGAAATGAATTAAATTACCACCTAGTTTAAGTTACCAAATAAGCATATTTTTTCAGTAAATGTTCTCACACAATTTATTAATTTTAAACAGTAAGCAAATTGTATTAAAAAAGATTGTATAAAATTAAATGTTTGGCAAATAAAATTTTAGTTCTGTTCTGAAGCGCAACAAACTCGTTTTCTTCCATGACGACTACAAGATCGCCGGGTTTTAGACTGGTCATTAGATGTTTCCATTTATACCTCTTGTGCAAGGATTTGAGATAATCTTCTTTCCACCTAAGGGAAAATTGATGATGAAGAGCTTTGAGTTTTTGCCATCGATTTATGAGAGAAATGTTTTCAGAACTTGGATCTGGGAATGCCATTATGGGAACACCTCTGAGAAAATGACCCGGAGTTAATGCTGTCAAATTGGTTGGGTCCTCGGTCATTGCAGAAATGGGACATGAGTTTAGGATACCTTCAATTCGAGCGAGAATCGTAGCGAATTCTTCAAAGTTGAATCTATGAGCACCGGCTATGCGTTTTAAATGAAATTTAAAACTTTTCACGGCTGCATCCCATAGGCCGCCCATATGCGGTGCATGAGGTGGTGTAAAACTCCATTCAAACCCTTGAGTTATATACTTTTGAGAGACATCTGCTGAAGTATTTTTATTAAATGATGCGAATTCGCGACTTAACTTTCTGCCGGCCCCGAGGAAATTGCGACCATTATCAGAAACTATCCTGTGGGGGAGCCCCCGCCTCCCTACGAATCGGAAGAATGCCGCACAAGAGGCTTCTGAGGATAAATTAAAGCAAGGATCGAGGTGGATATCTTTAGTACTAAAGCACACGAATACACTTGCATAAGCTTTTATGTAAGGGGCGTTTTGAAGAGACGAGTTTTTGAGTTCAAATGGGCCCGCAAAATCGATGCCTGTAGTTTGAAATGGAAGTGATAAGTTGCATCGATCTGGAGGTAGCGGAGCCATTATTTGAGAGCATTGCGTTTTTTTGAGTATTATACAAGTTTTGCAATGTCGAATAATTTTCTTCATGCGTGGTTTTAATAAAGAAATATAAAAATCAGTTTGAAATATTCGGCACATTTGGTTGCATTCTGCATGGGCTAAAAACATCTGCAAATGAGATAAGTAGAGGTGGCAAAGTCGAGAGTAGCCAGGTAAAATTATAGGGTATCCTTCGTTATAAGGTAACGACGAATCCGATAAACGGCCATTTACCATCATACTTTTATTAGCCTATATAAATGGATTTAGCGATTTTAAAGAGCTTGAGTTGGATATTGATCGTGAATTATTGATTGAGTGGTATTCTTCTTCATAAGATGCATTTTGGGCTATAATTATGAGTCGTGTTTTTATGAAATTGACCTCCTTTTGTGTAAGGTTTAGGGTACTGGGTTGCACATAAGGTATATTTTTGGAAATACTTTTAATGAAAAATCTGAATATGAAACGCAGCACTCGTAATGATTTGTGATATGAAGAAAAAAGATCCAAAATATCGGTTTTAGGCTGTGCTGACACTAGAAATGTATCTTCTACTTGGTTTTTAGTTTGAGTAGTTGGTGGATGTAAATGATTTACTTTAGGCCATTCTGATGAGTGTTTAATAAGCCACGAAGGGTCGTGCCGCCATAAAGGGTTAATAATATGATCTTGGGACTTACAGCCACGAGTACCAAGATCAGCGGGATTATCGTGAGTCGAAACATGACGCTATGTTGCATTCGGTAGTGAGCGATGGATCTGAGATATGCGGTTGGCAATATATGTTTTCCAAGTCCAAGGGGGTTTGGACAACCATCCGAGCACATTAGAGGAATCTGTCCATAATACTACTTCCGCTTCTTTGAAATTAAGGGAAGTGATAACAAAGTTGACAAAATTAGCAAGTAGCACTGCTCCATTGAGTTCGAGCCGTGGGAGAGAAATTGTTTGTAATGGAGCTACTTTACTTTTGGCGACGAGCAATTTGAGAATGCTATGGATTCTGCAGTTTGGGACCTGATTTAACTGCTCCTTTAGAGGCATCTGAAAAGCCATGAATTTGGATTTTATTCCAAGGAGTATATTGAATACATCGTCTTATAATTATCTTTTGAACTTGAGATAAATCTGAGACTATTCCATTGACTAAGTCTTTCTGAGCTAACCTTATCGTCCCAATCGAATTTTTCTAACCATAGCTTCTGTATTAGCATTTTGGCCTGGATGGCTATGAGGTTTATCCAACCCACAGGGTCAAACAGTTCTGTTTGGGGTATAGTTGAAAAGGAGTAACTAGACGAATAAGTTAGGGCATTCCAATTAATTCCCAATGTTTTTGTTAGGCTTGATTCTTGAATTTGTAGAAAATTTGAATAATAGAGATCTTCAGATGGAATATTCGTGAGTAACTGAGAGTTATTGGCAGTGATTTTCTTAAACGGAAGGGCCTAGATATACCGAATAAGAAAATTCCTTTTTGAATGGGAGTCGAACAACATATCTTCCACTCGATTCACGTGAAGTGCTTTCTCGGAAAAATTTTCGCAATATTGATCTTCTGCAGAAATGGGTTGAGATCCGGGTAGCTCTTCTTGCTCCCAAAACTTTCGGAGAATTTCATTAAGAGCAGGGGTTTCAGAAGCCATTACAGACGTATTGAAGGCGTTAATCATTTGAGCTCTGATTGGCCCACTGAGGACCCAGCCAGATATAGTATTATAGACAGATGCTTCACCGCAAATCCCAAATTCGATTTGGGATGATTGTTGAAATTAGGATCTGCTAGATCAAGATCTAATAATTCTGACGCTTGTGGGACTTCAAAAGAAATTAATGGTTATTGTTTTGTTACATTTGGCAACACAATGGCGTTTATTGAGAATTTAAAATTACATCCTTTCGAGAATATAACGGATTCGTATTCTTTCGTTGCTGATTGAGTTTGACCACCAATTCCTACGATCTGAACTAGAGATTTTCGAAAAGGAATTTGCAGAATATTTCGAAGATTTTTAGATATGAATGTTCTTTCTGAACCTGAGTCTATAAGAGCTCTTATCGTAAAGAGTTCACCCATGTGTTCAATTTGCACTATTACTGTGCGAAGTAGAATGTAATCATTGTTAAAAGAGACATTTGCTTGAACTTGAGAATATTTCGCTTTATTTGACGTAGATGGCATTTCAGTGTTGTTCGGACTATTTTCCCGAGGTTCATATATTTTTTTGTCTGGGATAATATGTATGAGCATCGGGCTTACTAGAGATGGGAGAATTTTGTGACTTTACAAGATGTAGTAAAGTTTTATGATCCATTTTGCAAATGAAGCAAGTATTTTTGGTGGGACACGTTGCTTTGAGATGTGCAGGAGATAAGCATTTGTTACAAATTTTTTGTTGAAAAACGAAATCAACTCTTTGTTGGACTGTAAATCTCCTGAATTTGGGACATGCTCTCATATTGTGACCCTCATTGCAAAGTTTGCACAGAGTGACGAGACGCATAGGATTATATATTATTTTGAGAAAAATTGGGAAGACTGCATCGATTTTTTGTCAGTCTTATACTAGATATACAACTTCACATCTATTCATATCTATTTATGAGAAATTCATCTATATCGGGCCATTTGGGTAATTCACGATGGGATTTTAGTGATTGCTCCCAAAGCGATAGAGTTTCATTGGGAAGTTTTGCCGAAATAAAATATATTAAAATGGGATCCCAGCCTTCAATTTTAACATCCAGAGTTTTCAAAGTATCCAAGCAATCGTTGACAGTGGAGTGAATCTTTTGAATAGATTCACTGTTTTCAGATGTGGCTTCAGAGATATTGAACAGTACCTTGAGTTGGTTGTCAACCAAAACTCTTTTGTTTTCAAAGCGGGTTTTGATTGCGTTCCATGCCAATTCGATGTTGTCATCACATAAAGGGTAACGTTTAACAATTGCACCTGCTTTACCGGTAGTCTTATTACGCAAGTGGTATAGTTTTCGAGCTGGGGTGAGTTTTTTGTGATTAATGTATATGGCCGTGAACATGTCATGAAATGATGGCCAATCTTCGTACCGACCTTTGAACACTTCGGTGTCACAGGGCGGAACATTAATGCATATAGAAGAATTTTAATCTGAAGAATTATTCTGAGGATTTAGACTTAGAAGAGAGCATATACTGTAAAAACGAATTCGGCATAGTGGACCGATTGCGAGTTGCCTGGAGACGCATTAGCTAGCGGTGTATCTTGGTTAGCCATAATTTTATGGTTTCCGAATAAAAAATGTTAAAGGATGTTAAGAGGTTTAAATTGTTGCAGAGTTTAGCTTGAAATTTTAATTTCAATGTATGAGATAAACTGTAAACTTTAATTTGCAAAAGAAAAAAAAAATTTTTTTTGGTAGAGTTGTTTGATTAATTTTTTTTTTTTTTTTTGTATAGAATATAAAAAGAGTATCATTAAAAAAAATTATTTTTTGAAAATATAGCAATATATTGCTATTCGATTTGATGTTTAACCAATTATAACAATTTATCAATTTTTTTTTTGTTGTTTTTCAACAGCATTTGTTAGAATATTTGCCAACAAAATTTTTTTGTTTTTGAACAATTCTAACGTTTATTTAGTTGTATGTTTTTTGCAATTTTATGTTTGATTTTTTTTTTTTTCAATAAATGTGGAAATAAATATGGAAGATATATGCTTAGTATATATGTATGTATAATTATGTATATATGCTGTTTAAATAAAATTATATTTTGCTTTAGATATGTAAAACAAAATTTTTTTTTATTCCAAAATAATTTTCGAACACAGAGTTTATTGTTAAAGACACATCCATGAGAAAATAATTAAAATTGCAATAGCGGTTGTAGAATGCACTTGCTGAATATGAATATGATTTTAATTAAATTTATTGAAATTATTAAATTTTTAGATTTAAAAATATTTTATAATGCACGTTCCGTTTCCAAAATTTTATTGAACAATTTTCTGTAACATTCGAGGAAAAAAATTCTTGCGTGTACATACTCTCACTAACCTTAGCTATTTATACGCAATTTTGGCTATTCCCCTTTTTATCTATACGTATATATATATATATATATATATATATATATATATATATATGTACATATGCACCTTTTTGTATGACGAGCGAACTAAAAAAAATCGACCGTAGGAAACTTTATTTTAATAAAAATTAAAAAATAGTGTTATATATATGTATACCATTTTTTACCGTTTTTCTTTTTTTTTTATATAAAGGGTCCGCCAAATAACTTTTTTTTTGAAAATGCTATAAAAAAAAACTGCTGCATATTATCTCAAATTTCTTTTTTTATTTGAAAGCACAATCCTTCCGGTTAATAATGGAAAATAACTTCATTCCATTGGCTGCCTTTGCCGGCCATGCAGTAGCCTACACGATCGGTCCAATTTTTAAGCACATTATCGATTGTGTGCAGCTGTATTTCACCAATGGCTTCACAAATATTGTCCTTTAAAGCGTCAATTGTCTCTGGCTTGTTGGCGTAACTCTTATCTTTGAGGGCACCCCACAAATAATAGGCCAACGGTGTCAAATCGCAGCTCCGAGGTGGCCAAACGACATCAGCTCTGCGGCTGGTAATGCGATCTTCAAAAACAGGGCGCAAAACATCGAGTGTAGCTTCGGCTGTGTGGCAGGTAACGCCGTCCTGTTGACACCAAATGTTGCCAATATCCTTCTCTTCAATTTTTGTGAACAAAAATTCGTTCAACATGGCCCGATAACGATCGCCATTGACTGTAACGGCCACTCCTTGCTCATTTTCGAAGAAAAATGGCCCAATTATGCCTCTGGACCAAAATCCGCACCAAACAGTGACTCGTTTTGGGTGTATCGGCTTTTCAGTCTATGCGTGCGGGTTTTCTGTGCACCAAATGCGACAATTTTGCTTGTTTACATACCCGCCAAGATCAAAATGAGCTTCATCTGAAAAGATGATTTTTTTTGGCAAAATCGGCATCTTCTGTAAGTCGATCGCAGGCCCACTTCGCGAAGCGAAAACGCATTGGATGGTCAGTTGGCTTCAACTCCTGAACCAATTGGACTTTGTATGGCGTCATACCAAGGTCTTTATGCAAAATTCGTCTCAATGATGCCTCCGAAATGTTAAATTCTTGAGAACGACGCACAGTGGCTGAAAATCATTTTTCATTGGCCAAAATTCTGTAACTTTTGAACCGATCAAAATATTTTAGTACTGTTTTTTTTAATAGATAGATAGATAGTTGATCTTGACTCAGTGTGAATTTCATTTAAATTGATTGAGTACTTTTTAAGGAATTCTAGGTCAAAGTTTAACTTTTGATTTTTTTTAACTTTTAGCGTGATATATGTTTTTTTTTATTTATTTTTATTTATTAGAAAGTGTCATATTTGGAGTTAAATAATTATTATAAACATTTTTTGTAATAATGAAATTTTTTTAATGCTTACACTCAAAAAAATTTTTACACTCAAAAAAATTTTTACACGCAACAAAATAGTAAAATTCACTAGAAATTTAACTAGTATTACTAAAAAATTAAAAATGTTTGCTATCAAATTTGCAATTTGCTTACACTCAAGAAATATTATTATTACTACAGAAAAATTTATTAGTGTTTGCTGCCTAATTTGTTACACTAGCTAAATAAATCTGCTAAACATTAGCGCAATGATTCTAATTTTTTTTTTAATTTTGATATGAAAATATGGGTTCTTATTTTTTGAATCTTTCTTATCTATTAAAACATTGCATTCATATGTGGGAAACCTTTTAAGAATAAAAACTGCAATAGATTTAAATAGCATTTGTAACAATGGTAGGTTCTGTTTATTATTATTTTTTACTAATACTATGTTTTTCGTACTTAAATAACAATGAAAGGCAATTATAATTATTATTCATTAGACTCAAATATTGATTGCAAATATTCCATATTTTGTTCTGTGCTATTTCTGTTCTTTAGTAGTTTTTTGGCTTCTTCATCTAAATCCCGATGTTCCACTTTCCATTGATTTCGAATACTGGAGATGAACGGATCTGACGTTGCCAATAATATATTAAATAGATCTTCATTTGTGGAATTTCGTGACATTTTTCTAGTATTGTGCTGTCTATAAAATCTGTAATCCTTGTTCCTTTTTTCCTGAGCCTCCTCTGATAGATCTCCAAGTGGCACCAAATGATATTTAATGACATCTTCTCCATGATAAAGGATTTTGTGGACTGTTGCAGACATATTTCTCCATGGGTAGTTGGTTGTATATATTTTTGCAGTTTCCTTAGCATAATCTCCAAATTTTCTAGAGTCAATTTCTTCATTGCACGCAAGTACTTCTAGGATTATTTTAAATCTGAAAATAAGGTTTAAATCCACTCCTGTTATTTCAGATGCTGTTTCTGGATCTGAAAAGAATCTTCTTGCGGTATTGCCATCATTTGTATTGCCTGACCCTTGTTTTGGCTGATCTATAATCAATCCAAATTTGCGATATTCATCTTGAACATGTTTCTTTTTTGAACTTCTTAACTCTTTGTTGGTTTCGTTGTTTCTTATTGATCCTGAAGGCCCGAAATCCAAATCATAACTGATTTTTAGTATGTGTTCCATAAGTCGTATTCTTGCATGTAGTGGTGATAATCCAAATTCGAAGGCATCGGTATTATCGAATGATTTTGTCGGGACTTGGTTTAATTGGCTTGATGTTGCTTGGCATATAATGCAGCTGGATGCAGCCTTCGTGTTAGTCAAAGCCTGACCTACTTTTCCATCTATCATTGTCAGCACTAATTGGTAGCTTACTTCAATTTGCTGCCCATCTAACTGTAATTGTAATGGCTGTAGTGTTGCTATTTGGGCCTTGATATCACTAACTTCTTTGTTAATGGCATCATGACTTTCTTTTTTGAATTCAAATTTGATTGGCCTGCAGTATTTCGTAGAAGATGGTGTCTCATTTTTCCAAATATCCATTGTTTGCGTTGTACTACTCGAAGGCTCCGAATCTTCCAAAATCTTTTTCAATCGCAATGGTACAAATGATACCATGAACATATCTGAGTCCGAAATATTTTCACATACAACTTGTTTGTATTGTTTTTGTCCCGAAGAACCATCACATCCCCATTTACAAAATAGAATTAACTTTGTGTTTCCATATTTCTTTAACTCAGTTCCTGTTATTGATTGTAGCAAGCGTTTGGCTGTGTGATCAAGTAAAGATTGTAGTTGTACTTCTGCCGAAATTGGTGTGATTGTAATAGTGTCCTTTGATGGCAAACAGTCTATTTTAGCAGCTGTTATGTGATGATATGCTGGATACATATTTGAGCCTTTTTCAATCGCACGCAATCTGAGCTGAATATATTGGTGTTTTGTTAATTTCAAATCCAGAAATAATGCTAATGCCTCCTCATTTGTGAACTGTTTTGCATCGCTCGGAGTTGGTATACTTTTAAGAATTCGCTTTGTTCTCACTGGACTAGCATTACAAGTTTTTTCAATGATATCCACTTTTGTTAATTGGTTTTGTGCTCGTAATTGATGTAGAAAAGATTCTTTTATATTTGTAGAACCAATTTCCTCGTTAAAATTTTTAAGTTTCCGCCTCTTAGATCTATCGCTGCAGTTGTCCAATGATTTGCGTGGTCTTCCAGCCTTATCTAGCTTTGCTGTTTCTCCACCAACATTAAGTTGGCCTTCTAACCAGTTTGCACTTTTATTATAAAACTTTTGTTTACAGTAGTTAACTTCTTTCAATCGTTTTTTTAGTACTTTGACGAAATTAGATAATTGCTCTTGTATTTCGGTACTAGACGAATTTAAGTTTAATTTTATTTTAACGTAACTAAGAACATCTTCCTGGTTTTTGTTTCGAAAATACTCTTCGGCCAGTTCTTTATAACTAAAGTTCTCCATATTTTTCTCAATATTTTTATTTGCGTCTGTTATCACTTTTTTATCACTTTTTATCACTTGCGAATATACGTCCGTACACTTGAAGTATTAACTTATTATTGAGTAATCCCTTATAGAATCCGTCATTTTATACATTTTTAGGTACATGTTATTCACACATTGATCTTTAATTTCATAGCAGGTAGTACTTAAATTGAACAAAACTGCACTTGTTATCCAGACTTCAATATCAGGTAAAACTAATTAGTTTCTCGCCAATATGGGGTGGTTTTTTATCTTTAGTGGTTTAGTGCCGCGATTATTGACAAACTTATAAAATTGTTTATGACTTTGGTTGACCCTTAAATTTGACAACAGGTAAATTAAGAAAGAGATCATTTGTTTACTGTAGAACCTATTGTGATCATTTTATGACTTATTTTTTTGCTGATCAAAACAAAGCCAATAAACCCTTTCGCAGGTATTTTATTTAATTATTTTACTTTTACGTAGTCTAAAGTAAAAAAACAAAATTTTTTTTAGAGTAATTTTTTTAGAGTAATTTCATTAAAATGAAAAAAGTGTTCTACCGGGGGCTCGTGGGGGGTGCAAAAGTATATATAGTGTTAAACAGGATACATTCGCCTTTCTCCGGGTGGTATACGTTTCTTGTTCCCTTACTTCCTTTAGAAGTTCTATTCCACTAAAGTTTAAATTTGAGAAAAATATAGTGGTTTCATAAATATTTCATAACGCCCCTAATATCAAACTACTTACAAAAACTAAAGACTATAATCCTACTAACATTATAAAAAAGACCGCAGGCCAATATCGATGATAGCTTGCGAGTAGTAACCATTTATTTTTGATAAAAAACAAAAAAAAAACACCTTTTGCTGAATTAAAAAAAACAGTTGAGTTTGACAGCATGCCACGCCCACAATTATCAATAGTTTAACCTAATTTTTTGGCTACCTTAATCTGGATATATAAGCTACAAAAAGGAGTAAAAATTTTAAAAATCGATGACAAAAAAAAATTTGACTTTTGGCCAATGAAATCAAAATTTGAGCCACAGTGCGACGGTGAATTGATGTTGATGGCGCTTCACGCACACTTTCTGCCACAGCAGCAATATTCTCGGGTGTACGCACTGTTTTTGGCTTTTCACGCTTTGGTTTATCGATGAGGATGACAGTTTCTTTCACTTTTTTCACAAGATAACGAATATACGGAGCTGACGGTGCTTCTTTTCTTCCAAAATCCGTACGCAATTTTCGCACACATTCTGCAACATTACCATGCTTTTCAAAGTAATGTCGCAATATTTCCCAGCGTTGTTCAAGCGTATACACAACCATATGCGTTCAGCGGAAGGATAAAACTTAGTATCTGTCAAATCAGACATGAGCTAAGTGTTACCATTCACGAAATAAGCACTAGTTGAAAAAAAAACGTTAGATGGTGGACCCTTTATATAATAAAAAAGTATTTTACCAAAAATAAGCATTTTTTGCACAAAATGTATGTTGTCAAAACACTGTTTTCTTTTTCTCTTTAGATATAACTTTGCACCACGAAATTAACGAATTTTTGTTAAATTTTAAGCTTTTGGTATTTTTTTTTTGTTTTTTCCGTTTTTAAACTATTTTGTCAGCTTTTTTTTTACAAATTCAACTTTATTGTTGAATATAGAGAAATTATAAAAGAATATGTTGGAAAAAATGGGCAGAGAAGTGAAATAAAAGATGGAGTTAGAGTACGTAATAAATTTGGTTTATTTTAGTGGATGCTCACCGTTCGGCCTGTATATCGCAAGTGATCTTTTTTGCTAATTCTATTGTTGAAGTAAAATTCATTTGTTTTATGACGATTTATCGTTAGATAATTATAGATATTTTTTTCGTTTGGTTTTTGGTAAATTCACAATTAGGATAATGTACTAAATACACTGTGTACATTTGAATACTTATTACTACGATATTTTAATTTAGTATATAATAAAAGAAAAGATGAATTCATAATGATATTTTTAATTCAGTATACAATATAAAAAAAAAGATATTTCATAATTTTTTATTATTTTTTTTTATTTGTCTAAATGTGAGTTTAGACAGGCTATTTACTAAACGCGCTTATTTTCATACTGGGCCTTTAAATTTTCCCACGCGATATCAAACCCATCTGCAGTTAAACTTATGTTTCTGTTTATTTCTCGAGCCTCGCCTGTTGTTTTTTGAAAGAGATAATAAAGTTTTTCAACGGGTCCTAACTGCTCATGATTTATGTAAATTGCAGTAAATAAATCTCTGAAGGTGGGCCAGGAAACATAATCGCCATGAAATATATGTATATATCTACGGTTATAAAGTGGATTTGCTTTGGGTGTAACAGTAAATGTACGTAGCTCCGAAAGCTGACACGGTCTTTTACAGGTGGGACATTCCAATGCAGTTTCTAAAAAAGTTTCTATGCATGATCGATGAAACGCATGAGAACATTCTGTAATTATCAAGCACTCTTGGGTCTCACTCATGATCTCGTTGCAAATATAGCAACTGATAGCACCCATGGAACTTGCTGCCTGAAGAGGTGGTAAACTTTATGGTGGCGTACGTGAAGTTGCCATTATTGTATAATTATAAAATTTTCCCCACAGAATTTAAAAAAATGTGATAACAGACAAACTATGTATCTCGGAAAAACCCCAAAAGGTTAAACTTTAATTCAAGAATTGATTATCTGATATTTTGAAAAAAAAAATATTTTTCAAAGACATATAATTAAAAGATGTAATTTCAAATGCACTATATTCACTTACTTATTCATTAGTTACATCTCAATTAATGTATGTTAAATGTATCCATTTACAAATCATTTGAAATTGCTTAATAAACAAAAGAATGAAAAAAATATAATTGAATTTGAAATAAAATTCACCGAAAACAGAGCTTAGTTGAAAAGTATAAGATTCGTTTGTTTGTTGAAAAATTTCAAGTTTAAAACTGAAACCAACTGCAAAATTCAAAACCACAAAAACAAATTTTAATGTTTTGTATAAAAGAAAAAAAATTTTTAAAGATTATCTTATGTTCCCCTTACCAATAGTGTGATTCGAAACAGTATACAGAAGCCTTATCTATACTAATTTAATAAAAATCAAAAATCGCCAAAACCGAAAATCGCGCAAAATAAAAATCGCCAAAAAAATCTTCAAAATCAAAAATGGGCTAAATCAAAAATCGCTAAAAAGAAAAATTGCCAAATGATATTCTAAGTTCAAGGCCAATAGTTAAGTGTTGCCAGATCTAATATGGATAATCCATTTTCTTCTAATGGGCAGCTACATGTACCTTGCTCCAGAGTAGGAACACCGAGAAATCTAATAATCAGCATCAGCAAGGATTGAAATAAAAAAATCTATACTAATAATCTATACTCTGTAGGAGGTAATCTCCGTAACCACTTATCTGACCTTACTCAAATTTTCACAGGGTCTTACAGCGGATATGGGAGTGCTACAGGCTGTAATTTTTTAAAATATTTTTAGCGGGCGTGGCACCTCCCATACAAAGTAAATTTTAAATATCATATATACTAATATGATAGAGAAAGCTTTGGAAATTTGTCTCAGGCCACCTATTATTAACGTGAGTAGTCAGACAAAAAAATGGGCGGGATTGGACAAATGCGCGTGGCACCCCTACACAAATTTAATATTAAATGTGATATATATGAATAACTGTATTAGTGAGAGCCTTGGGACTTTGCGTGAGCCCTCTCAAACGATTCGAGGGTGGCAGGAGGGGGCAGGGAGGGGCAGGGGGAGGGTGTACCGAAGCACACCGGGTTACATCTAGACCAATACAGAACAGAAAAAAATTGTCTGAGTTAATTGTAGGATATTTAAATGAAATTTGGCCATATAAACAAACTCATTTTCTTCTATAGTTTACGCATGAAAATTTCACCATTAATAGAGGACATGCAATTGCAGTTAGCGAATTCATGTAATCCATTTATTATAGACAGTTTATACCAGAGTTCAACCAAATTCCCTTTAAATGCATACACCTTACCGCATAAAAATCTAATCATTTATTAAATTCCCCTTTAAGAAATAGAAAACAATAATAATAAGACTAATCGGTTAGCCTACTCAAACTGTTAGACCTCAAGTAGCTAAAAAATCCAGAAAAGCTTTTATTATTTATTCTTAAAGTTAGAAAGGACAATAAAAAAACAATCTTGGTTACAAGCCTATTAATGAAATTGAACAAATTAAATAAATTAAATGAAATTGAGCCGATAAAAACTATAAAGTTCGTATGGCCCCACGTTGAGCGCCAATTACTGTAATGATACCACCAAAAATTGATTCAAATGTTTGTGGTGTACAAACATTGAATGATGGAGAAAAAAAAAACTTATAATCGTTTTATTTTCAAATTATCTCTTTGGTTATAATTAAATTCAGGACGATGGGAGCCTTCGGTAAAACCAGCTACTCAGTCGGGTGGTGGGGGTTCTTGTCCCTCCTTAATTATTTTTGGGTCGGTCAAACAATAATAATAATTAGACTCCCGAATACAAACTCTAATGCCGTTTTCTTTTCTGAAAAAAAATGTCGCCCTTTTTCTGCCCTTTTTTAGAAAAGTGCAATTTTTTATATATTCTGAATTAAGAGCAACCTTATATTATATATAAATCGAAAGGTCTCAAAGTGCTGTGTTCATAAATGCAAAAAAATTGTATTATTATCCTCTTGGAAGTCATAGGGTGAAAATATTCAAAAAAGGGGAACATTGGGGAAATATTCTCACACTATGACCTGAAAGAAGTCAATGGCTGGAATTTTTTCTGATTTACGAGGGCTCGACTTTGAGACCTTTCGATTAATGTATAAGATAAGCTTGCTCTTAATTCAGAATATATAAATAAAATACACTATTCGAAAAAAGTGCAACAAAAGTGCGACATTTTTTGTCAGAAAAGAAAACGACATAAGATAACTAAATGGATCAATGAAAAAAACACAAAATTTTAAATGAGCCCCTCTTACGGAAAAATTAATTTTGGAATTGGGTATTGGTCAAGATCTGCCTGCATTGGTACCTCTTATAGGTGCCGTAAAGAGGTGGACGGCTCTATACCCCCCTACCTATGGTTCTACCGCCGCAGGTGTATATTTTTTTTTTACCCCAAACACAACATTACATCCGAATCACACCACTATATAAGGAGAAACACAAAAAAAAAATTATACTTAATAATGCATGATTATGGATTGTTTTATTAACAAAATTAAAAAAACCCTTTCAAATATTTAGTAGCTAATTATATTATTCCAATTTAAAAGAAGAAAATCTTTACATGATTATCGATATATATAATTACAATAACATTAATTTAAAATTGATCTTGACTACTCAGGGTTAATAGGAGGAAGAAGTTTATGTATGGATGGTGTACTTTAATTGAAATTATGTATACTCGTTAAATTTGTTGTGAAGGGTAAACGTAAGTATATACTGTAAGGTTAAGTATTAAGAATTTATATCATTATTAATTCATTTATTAGTATTTATAATACTCTTAATTGACATAATTCATTTATATTTCGTTTCTAACAAAATTTATACATTCTTTATTGAAGATATTATTATTGAGTTCATTCTTAATTCTAGTTGGTAATGAGTTGAATAGTTTGGGGCCCTTGTAGAAAAGTGATCTCTGCATTGAGGATGTTGTAACCCGCTGCAGTCTAAAGTTATTGGCATTCCGTAGTGAATATGGTTGTGTCTCAGTTGTGTGGTGCAGTCCCCTGTCGTATTTTTTGTATCAGTTTTATGGTGTTTAGTGCTAGCCGTTGTTTAATATTCATCCATTTGAGAGTATTTAGCATGGTGTTTATTGGTGTGTATCTGTTGCATTTCAAAATCGATCGCATTGCCTCATTTTGAAGTTTTTGTAATCTTATATGTGTATCAGCAGCATGTGTATAATATTATGGGCCCGAATTCAAAATGTGGTTTAATTATTGAATTGTAGACGTTTATTGCCACTAAGACGTTTATTTTATTTCTTATTCTTTTAAAGAAACCGATTTTTTTCCGATTTTTTTACATACGAACTCTATATGTTCATTAAATTTTAGCTTTTTATCAATTATGAAGCCAAGGTATTTGATACGTTCAACTTTCTCTATAATATCTCCATTTATTTCAATACTAGATGTAACCCGGTGCGCTTCGCTACACCCTCCCCCTCCCCCCCCCCTTCCGAATTGTTACGAAAAGGCTCACGCAAGTCCCAAGGCTCTCACTAACACAGTAATTCAGATATATCACATTTAATATTAAGTTTGAATAGGGGTACCATGCGCATTTGTCCAATCCCGCCCATTTTTTTGTCTTACTACTCACGTTAACAATAGATGACCTAAGATAAATTTTCAAAGCTCTCTCTATCATAGTACTTTATATATATGATATTAAAAATTTACTTTGAATGGGAGGTGCCACGCCCACTAAAAATATTAAAAAAATACAGCCTGTAGCACTTCCGATATCCGCAGTAAGAATCAGTGAAAATTTCAGGAAGATCAGATAAGTCGTTACGGAGATTACCTTCTACAAACAAACAAACACATTACCTCTTTAATTCTTTTTTTTTGATACTTACTGATATAAAATTTTTTTTGTTTGTTTTCGCGATTTTTGATTTTGACAATATATTTTCCACGACAAATCACATTGATGACTAATGTACTTGTCAAAAGACTGTTGCTTTCGTAGTACATCATATTTTTGATATAGGAGGTGCCACGCCCACTTATCCCATTCCGCCCAATTTTTATTGGACTACTCATATTAATATCTGAGGGACTCGTGCAAAATGTCGAGCCTTTCCCAGTTATATGATATAAGATATCTACTTTGCATGGGCGATGCTACGCCCACTGCTTCTATCACGCCCATTTTTTTGTTCGACTAATCACACAAAGAACCTATGGGCTCACGCAAAGCCACAAAGCTGTCTCTTTTACAGTACTCCAAATATTTGACATTTAATAGTTACTTTGCATGGGCAGCTCCACGCCCATTGGTGTGAACTCTCCAATTTTTTGTCTGACTACTCATACTAAGATCTGATGGTGTCGTGCAAAGTGTCAAAGCTTCCCTCTTTTAGTACACCAGTTATATGATATCATATATTTACTCTGTACGGGCGGTGCCACGCCCACTGCTCTGATCACGCCCATTTTTTGTCTAACTAATCATATGAATAATTTATGGGTTCACACAAAGTCCCAAGACTCTCACTATAACAGTATTCCAGATATATGGCATTATATATTTTATTTGTATGGCAGGTGCCACGCCTATTGGTCCGATAGTGCCCATTTTTTGTCCGACTGCTCACATTAATAATAGGTGCCATCAGACAAATTTTAAAAGCTCTCTCTATCATAGTACTCGAGATATATAACATTGAATTATTACTTGTATGGGAGGTACCACGCCCACTTCTCCAATCAGGCCCATTTCCGGCGCGGCTACTAATATTAACAATAGGTGACCTCACACAAATTTGCAAAGCTCTCCCTGTCATGGTACTCAATATATGTATATGATATTAAAAATTTACTTTGTGTGGGAGGTGCCACGCCCACTAAAAATATTAAAAAAATTATAGCCTATAGCACTTCCCATATCCGCAGTAAGACTCTGTGAAAATTTCAGGAAGATCAGATGGCTAGTTACGGAGATTACCCCCTACAAACAAACAAACAAACAAACAAACACACATTACCTCTTTATTATATTAAGTATAGATTCATTTCACTTATCATATTTATTTCCATAGTTTTCGTTTTTTTTTTCATTTAATTTTAGTTTATTCATTTTTAACCATTTACCTATGTTATTCATATCTGTTGTTAAGTTGTACTGACATTGTTCAGGGTTACATCCTTCTGTGAAAATAAGTGTATCGTCTGCGTATAAAACCATTTCGCTTTTTTTCAATACATTCGGCATATCATTTATATATATAACTAGATGTATCCCGGTGTGCTTCGCTACTCCCTCCCCCCCCCCTTCCGAATCGTTATGAAAGGGCTCACGCAAAGTCCCAAGGCTGTCACTAATACAGTTATTCACATATATCACATTTCATATTAAGTTTGTGTGGGGGTACCACGCGCATTTATCTAATACCGCCCATTTTTTTGGCTGACTACTCACGTTAATAATAGATGACCTGAAACGAAGTTGCAAAGCTTTCTCTATCATAGTAGTTAATATATATGATATTAAAAATTTACTTTTTATAGGAGGTGCCACGCCCACTAAAAATATTTAACAAAATTAAAGCCTGTCACAGTCCCATATCCGCAGTAAGACTATGCGAAAATTTCAGGAAGATCCGATGAGTAGTTACGGAGATTACCTCCTACAAACAAACAAACAAACAAACAAATATTAGCTATTTATTATGTTAGTATAGAATATTAGTATAAATTTTTTTATTTAAATGCTTGCTGATGCTGATATACAATGTTTTTTGTTTTTTCATTCGGTACAACAATTATCAGATTTTACGGCGTTCCTACCCTGGAGCAAGGTACATGTAGCTGCCCATGAGAAGAAGATGGATTATCCATATTAGATCTGGCAACACTTAGCTATTGGCCTTGAACTTAGAATATCATTTGGCAATTTTTCTTTTTATCGATTTTTGATTTTGCCCATTTATGATTTTGAAGATTTTTGTTTTTTGGGCGATTTTAATTTTTCGCGATTTTTGGGTTTGGCGATATATTTTCCACGACAAATCACATTGATAACTAATGAACTTTTCAAAAGACTGTCGCTTTCGTAGTGCTTCATATTTTTTACATAGGAGCTGCCACGCCCACTAATCCCATCCCGCCCAATTTTTATTGGACTACTCACATTAATATCTGATGGACTCATGCAAAATGTCGACTCCTTCCTTTTTAAAGTACACCAGTTGTATGATATAAGATATCTACTTTGCATGGGCGGTGCTACGCCCACTGCTCCGATCACGCCCATTATTTTGTTCGACTAATCACACAAAGAACCGATGGGCTCACGCAAAGCCACAAAACTCTCCCTTTTACAGCACTCCAGATACATCACATTAAATAGTTACTTTGCATGGGGAGTGCCACGCCCATTGGTGTGAACCCGCCAATTTTTTATTCGACTACTTATACTAAGATCTGTCAGGATCGTGCAAAGTGTCAAAGACTCCGTTTTTAGCACACCAGTTATATGATATCATTGTCTAAAATACTTATTTTAGACAAATTATTTGCATCTAGTTTTTTATTTTAATCAAAAACAAAAATAATTACTTTAAAAATTTTAATTATTTCCTAATGAATTATTTCCTAATAAATTATTTATCTAATGAATTATTTGTAACCATTTATTTATATTAACATACATTTATTGTGAATGAAGAAAATAATGTGAAATATATAAAATTTCCCTCGCATTTATCTAATGAAAATGTAAATGTAAAGAGAGAAAAAGGGAACTTGTCGGCTTAACATATTTGTAACTTTACTTGACTTCTTTTTGAAACCCGAAACGGTGAGCAACATCAAAATAAACAGCTTCAGCGACATTATTAAAATTTAACAATTCCTTGCGTTTTTTTATTTCTTTTACACGCTACGCCTCAACTTGGTTTAATAATTCCTTTGGAGGAATTATTAAATTTCAAACCCAACTTACATCCCAAGTGTCCATCCCAAACGCACATCTAAACAAACCAAACCAGTTTGTTCAATCATATATTTACTTTGTATGAGCGGTGCCACGCCCACTGCTCCGATCACGCCCATTTTTGTCTAACTTATCAAATGAATTACTTATGGGCTCACACATAGTCCCAAGACTCTCACTATAGCAGTACTCCAGATATGTGACAATTTATATTTAATTTGTATGGCAGGTGCCACGCCTATTCGTCCGATACTGCCCATTTTCTGTCCGACTACTCACATTAATAATAGGTGACACCAGACAAATTTGAAAAGCTCTCTCTATCACGGTACTCGAGATATATAATATTGAATTATTACTTGTATGGGAGGTACCACGCCCACTTGTCCGATCCCGCCCATTTCCGGCGTAACTACTAATATTAACAATAGGTGACCTCACACAAATTTGCAAAGCTCTCCCTATCATAATACTCAATATATGTATATGATTTTTAAAATATACTTTGTGTGGGAGGTGCCACGCCCACTAAAAATATTAAAAAAATTATAGCCTATAGCACTTCCCATATCCGCAGTAAGACTCTGTGAAAATTTCAGGAAGATCAGATGGCTAGTTACGGAGATTACCCCCTACAAACAAACAAACAAACACACATTACCTCTTTATTATATTAAGTATAGATTCATTTCACTTATCATATTTATTTCCATAAAAATTTTAATAATGTCGCTGAAGCTGTTTATTTTGATGTTGCTCACCGTTTCGGGTTTCAAAAAGAAGTCAAGTAAAGTTACAAATATGTTAAGCCGACAAGTTCCCTTTTTCTCTCTTTACATTTACATTTTCATTAGATAAATGCGAGGGAAATTTTATATATTTCACATTATTTTCTTCATTCACAATAAATGTATGTTAATATAAATAAATGGTTACAAATAATTCATTAGATAAATAATTTATTAGGAAATAATTCATTAGGAAATAATTCAAATTTTTAAAGTAATTATTTTTGTTTTTGATTAAAATAAAAAACTAGATGCAAATAATTTGTCTAAAATAAGTATTTTAGACAATGATATCATATAACTGGTGTGCTAAAAACGGAGTCTTTGACACTTTGCACGATCCTGACAGATCTTAGTATAAGTAGTCGAATAAAAAATTGGCGGGTTCACACCAATGGGCGTGGCACTCCCCATGCAAAGTAACTATTTAATGTGATGTATCTGGAGTGCTGTAAAAGGGAGAGTTTTGTGGCTTTGCGTGAGCCCATCGGTTCTTTGTGTGATTAGTCGAACAAAATAATGGGCGTGATCGGAGCAGTGGGCGTAGCACCGCCCATGCAAAGTAGATATCTTATATCATACAACTGGTGTACTTTAAAAAGGAAGGAGTCGACATTTTGCATGAGTCCATCAGATATTAATGTGAGTAGTCCAATAAAAATTGGGCGGGATGGGATTAGTGGGCGTGGCAGCTCCTATGTAAAAAATATGAAGCACTACGAAAGCGACAGTCTTTTGAAAAGTTCATTAGTTATCAATGTGATTTGTCGTGGAAAATATATCGCCAAACCCAAAAATCGCGAAAAATTAAAATCGCCCAAAAAACAAAAATCTTCAAAATCATAAATGGGCAAAATCAAAAATCGATAAAAAGAAAAATTGCCAAATGATATTCTAAGTTCAAGGCCAATAGCTAAGTGTTGCCAGATCTAATATGGATAATCCATCTTCTTCTCATGGGCAGCTACATGTACCTTGCTCCAGGGTAGGAACGCCGTAAAATCTGATAATTGTTGTACCGAATGAAAAAACAAAAAACATTGTATATCAGCATCAGCAAGCATTTAGATAAAAAAATTTATACTAATATTCTATACTAACATAATAAATAGCTAATATTTGTTTGTTTGTTTGTTTGTTTGTAGGAGGTAATCTCCGTAACTACTCATCGGATCTTCCTGAAATTTTCGCATAGTCTTACTGCGGATATGGGACTGTGACAGGCTTTAATTTTGTTAAATATTTTTAGTGGGCGTGGCACCTCCTATAAAAAGTAAATTTTTAATATCATATATATTAACTACTATGATAGAGAAAGCTTTGCAACTTCGTTTCAGGTCATCTATTATTAACGTGAGTAGAGAGCCAAAAAAATGGGCGGTATTAGATAAATGCGCGTGGTACCCCCACACAAACTTAATATGAAATGTGATATATGTGAATAACTGTATTAGTGACAGCCTTGGGACTTTGCGTGAGCCCTTTCATAACGATTCGGAAGGGGGGGGGGAGGGAGTAGCGAAGCACACCGGGATACATCTAGTTATATATATAAATGATATGCCGAATGTATTGAAAAAAAGCGAAATGGTTTTATACGCAGACGATACACTTATTTTCACAGAAGGATGTAACCCTGAACAATGTCAGTACAACTTAACAACAGATATGAATAACATAGGTAAATGGTTAAAAATGAATAAACTAAAATTAAATGAAAAAAAAAACGAAAACTATGGAAATAAATATGATAAGTGAAATGAATCTATACTTAATATAATAAAGAGGTAATGTGTGTTTGTTTGTTTGTTTGTTTGTTTGTTTGTAGGGGGTAATCTCCGTAACTAGCCATCTGATCTTCCTGAAATTTTCACAGAGTCTTACTGCGGATATGGGAAGTGCTATAGGCTATAATTTTTTTAATATTTTTAGTGGGCGTGGCACCTCCCACACAAAGTAAATTTTTAATATCATATACATATATTGAGTACCATGACAGGGAGAGCTTTGCAAATTTGTGTGAGGTCACCTATTGTTAATATTAGTAGCCGCGCCGGAAATGGGCCTGATTGGAGAAGTGGGCGTGGTACCTCCCATACAAGTAATAATTCAATGTTATATATCTCGAGTACTATGATAGAGAGAGCTTTTAAAATTTGTCTGATGGCACCTATTATTAATGTGAGCAGTCGGACAAAAAATGGGCACTATCGGACCAATAGGCGTGGCACCTGCCATACAAATAAAATATATAATGCCATATATATGGAATACTGTTATAGTGAGAGTCTTGGGACTTTGTGTGAACCCATAAATTATTCATATGATTAGTTAGACAAAAAATGGGCGTGATCAGAGCAGTGGGCGTGGCACCGCCCGTACAGAGTAAATATATGATATCATATAACTGGTGTACTAAAAGAGGGAAGCTTTGACACTTTGCACGACACCATCAGATCTTAGTATGAGTAGTCAGACAAAAAATTGGAGAGTTCACACCAATGGGCGTGGAGCTGCCCATGCAAAGTAACTATTAAATGTCAAATATTTGGAGTACTGTAAAAGAGACAGCTTTGTGGCTTTGCGTGAGCCCATAGGTTCTTTGTGTGATTAGTCGAACAAAAAAATGGGCGTGATAGAAGCAGTGTGCGTAGCATCGCCCATGCAAAGTAGATATCTAATATCATATAACTGGGAAAGGCTCGACATTTTGCACGAGTCCCTCAGATATTAATATGAGTAGTCCAATAAAAATTGGGCGGAATGGGATAAGTGGGCGTGGCACCTCCTATATCAAAAATATGATGTACTACGAAAGCAACAGTCTTTTGACAAGTACATTAGTTATCAATGTGATTTGTCGTGGAAAATATATTGTCAAAATCAAAAATCGCGAAAACAAACAAAAAAAATTTTATATCAGTAAGTATCAAAAAAAAAGAATTAAAGAGGTAATGTGTTTGTTTGTTTGTAGGAGGTAATCTCCGTAACGACTTATCTGATCTTCCTGAAATTTTCACTGATTCTTACTGCGGATATCGGAAGTGCTACAGGCTGTATTTTTTTAATATTTTTAGTGGGCGTGGCACCTCCCATTCAAAGTAAATTTTTAATATCATATATATAAAGTACTATGATAGAGAGAGCTTTGAAAATTTATCTTAGGTCATCTATTGTTAACGTGAGTAGTAAGACAAAAAAATGGGCGGGATTGGACAAATGCGCATGGTACCCCTATACAAACTTAATATTAAATGTGATATATCTGAATTACTGTGTTAGTGAGAGCCTTGGGACTTGCGTGAGCCTTTTCGTAACAATTCGGAAGGGGGGGGGGAGGGGGAGGGTGTAGCGAAGCGCACCGGGTTACATCTAGTATTGAAATAAATGGAGATATTATAGAGAAAGTTGAACGTATCAAATACCTTGGCTTCATAATTGATAAAAAGCTAAAATTTAATGAACATATAGAGTTCGTATGTAAAAAAATCGGAAAAAAATCGGTTTCTTTAAAAGAATAAGAAATAAAATAAACGTCTTAGTGGCAATAAACGTCTAACTACGTCTAAAACGCGTAACTACTAATATTAACAATAGGTGACCTCACACAAATTTGCAAAGCTCTCCCTATCATAATACTCAATATATGTATATGATTTTTAAAATATACTTTGTGTGGGATGTGCCACGCCCACTAAAAATATTTAAAAAATTATAGCCTATAGCACTTCCCATATCCGCAGTAAGAATCTGTGAAAATTTCAGGAATATCAGATGGATAGTTACGGAGATTACCTCCTACAAACAAACAAACAAACAAACACACATTACTTCTTTATAGTATTATTATAGAAGTATAGATAAACAAAAACGCTCATAATATTGACCCTTGGGGAACTCCATAGTTATTATTTATTTTCTCTGATTTTGCATTGTTAAGCTTTGTAAATTGTTTTCTGTTAGATAAGTATGATTTAAACCACTCTAGTTCCTTATCTTGAATACCATACATAAATAGTTTGTTTATTAATATTTCTCTATCGATGGTTTGATGGTTTTTTTTTATTCTTCTCTATATTTTTCCACCGGTTGATAACATAATTCACGGTAGCCTCACATGAAAAATTTTTTCGGAAGCCTGATTAATATTTATTTAGTATCGAACATGATTCAATGTATTTTACTAATTGTTCCTTCTCGACCATCTCTAGTATTTTTTCAAAAGTTTTTAAGGCATTTATGGGCCGGAATTCATCACATTTCTTTGTCTTTGCTACCTTTCGACCGGAGTTATCATGGTATCCTTCCAATTTTCTGGAAATATTCCAGATTTTAGTGCGTCATTTATGATTTTTAACAGTATATTGCCAGTTGGGATCCAGTTATTCAGTATTATTTTTGGTGTTATTTTTTCAAAGTCTTTTTTATTTTTTAAGTTTTTTACGATATGTTTAAGTTCTGCAAGAGTGATTACTCGGAATTTGAATTTTTTTTCGGGAGTACTTATATGGTTTATATAATGCACGTTATCAATCGATTCTCTTATACCATTAATACTATTAACAAAGTATCCATTAAAATGACTAGCTACTTGCTTGTTTTCCTTATGTTCACCGTCACTGAATATCACAGATTTGATCACATTTTGCTCTTTTTTCATCACTAAGTTTTTTATTGTGTTCCACATTTGCTTTGGTCTTTGGTTCTGTTTATTTGGTCAGTTGTGTACTTAAATTTTGCGTTCTCAATTTCTACTTTATTTCTTATTTCGGTGTAGTTTTTCCATGCTTCGATTGTATTTTCATACTTGGCCTTATCATGCATTACAATTTTATTTTGTTTCATTCTATTGAGATCATCAGTAAACCATTGGCCAGAAAAAACTTGCTCCTTTACCGTTATTATTTTAGAGAATTTCCGCACAGTTTCCTCATAACATCTGTCCAAATAATTGGCGTTATCATTGATGTCTTTGCCTCCATCGTATTCCAATATTGCGCTCAGTTCTCGGTTAAAAAGCCCCGGCTCATATTTAAAAATCTCTACTTTTTTATTGCACTTTGTTTTCTTTTTATCACATTTAATCATTATATTTATTACTTCATGGTCTGATATAATAAATGCTGAATTCATTTCCACCGATACTTTATGGCTACTTGTTATAACATAGTCAATAATTGTTTCTGATAAATTTGTGACTCTGGTGAATTGAATAAGTATTTGCCTTAGACCATTGCCATGCACTGAACTTTGAATTTTCATTTTGTAAAACTATTTTTTGACCAGTCTATGTTAAAATCACCCTTTATCAAAGTATCACAGTTCTTCTCACTCATTACCTCGAGGGTTTCTGGAAACGCTACGCAAAATTCTGCTTCACTACCACTAGGAGATCTGTATATTGCACCCATTAATATAATATTATTTTCGCATTGGGCCTCGCAAACTAATATCCAGTAGTTAGACTTCACAACTTTCTCATATAATATTTTTATTGTCCATTCTTGTTTGTAATAAATAATTACTCCTCCTGTTCGCGCTGAACTTGAGTAGCTAATAATTTGATTATAATTTGCTAGCAAAATTTCATTTTCTTGAATATCTTCGGTCAAATGCGTTTCAGATAACACAAGGAAATCCAGATTTTCTTTGGCGATTAGTACCTCAATTTAGTTGTAGTTATTCGTTAAACCTTGAGCATTTGTAAACATTGCACTTATTGTATTTGGTTGTTATTGCGTTAGCCCTAGTCTTTTCTTTTTACTGGCCAATTTGTTTTGGTACACAGGACATTGTTTTTCGTTAGTCACATAATTTTCATCTAATCCCAGATTTAGTCTTCTATTTTCGCGTATACAATTTATACATTTTATCATTTGCTCATTATTACACTCGTTTGGTTTATGATAACCATGACATTTTATGCAAGTTTCCATATTTTTGCACTCATTTGCTATATGGTTATAGCCTTTGCACTTATAACATTGTTTTACAGACGTACCATCATATACTCCACATCTTTCCCAACCGATGTTGACCCTTTTTGTGCTCTCATAATATTTTCATATGTTTTATTGTCTATATTTAATTTAAAATTGTGTATCGTTCTATTATTTCGTTTTATTTCAAAAGTACTTATTATTTTTATGTCTTTATTACCGATCAGCGGGTTCTGCTTCCTTTATTTTGTTATTATTTCATTTTCCGTGTATTTGTATGAGATATCTGTTACTATAACATCCAAATTTAAAGGGGTTGCCACTCTTATTTCATAGTTTTCACCCATTTCGACTTCCTTTGTTACTAACTCTGAGTACCCTGTTGTTACTTACTCTGAGTACAGCGGTTTATTTTGGTTGACGTTTATGTCTATAATTGTTTCCTTTATTTCATTGCACATCTTCTCGTTCTCCTCTCGTAAATCACTACACAGTTTGTTGTTTTTCACTTCGCTTACATTTTAACACAACTTGCCAACGTCTTTTATATTACTTTCACAACTTTTTTGTACATCACCGAGTTTCTTCATTCTCATTTCATAGCGTTTTTCATTAGCCTCCAAAAGCTTCTTCATTTCTACCGCATTACTAGATATACTAAAGGGTCTGCCATCTAACGTTTTTTTCCAGCTAGTGCTTATTTCGTGAATGGTAACACTTAGCTCATGTCTGATTTGACAGATGATTAGTTTTATCCTTCCGCTGAATGAATATAGTTGTGTATATGCTTGAACAATGCTGGGAAATATTGCGACATTACTTTGAAAATCATGGTAATGTTGCAGAATGTGTGAGAAAATTGCGTACGGATTTTGGAACAAGAGAAGCACCGTCAGCTCCGTATGTTCGTTATCTTGTGAAAATGTGAAAGAAACTGACATCCTCATCGATAAACCAAAGCGTGAAAAGCCAAAAACAGTGCGTTCACCCGAGAATATTGCTGCTGTGGCAGAAAGTGTGCGTGAAGCGCCATCAACATCAATTCACCGTCGTTCTCAAGAATTGAACATTTCGTAGGCATCATTTAGACGAATTTTGCATAAAGACCTTGGTATGACGCCATACAAAATCCAATTGGTTCAGGAGTTGAAGCCAACTGACCATCCAATGAGTTTTCGCTTCGCTAATTGGGCCTACGATCGACTTACAGAAGATGCCGATTTTGCCAAAAAAAATCATCTTTTCAGATGAAGCTCATTTTGATCTTGGCGGGTATGTAAACAAGCAAAATTGTCGCATTTGGGGCACAGAAAACCCGCACGCATACATTGAAAAGCCGATACACCCAAAACGAGTCACTGCGGATTTTGGTCCAGAGGCATAATTGGGCCATTTTTCTTCGAAAATGAGCAAGGAGTGGCCGTTACAGTCAATGGCGATCGTTATCGGGCCATGTTGAACGAATTTTTGGTCACAAAAATTGAAGAGGAGGATATTGGCAACATTTGGGTTCACCTGGACGGCGCTACGTGCCACACAGCCGAAGCTACACTCGATGTTTTGCGCCCTGTTTTTGAAGATCGCATTGTCAGCCGCAGAGCTGATGTCGTTTGGCCACCTCGGAGCTGCGATTTGACACCGTTGGACTATTATTTGTGGGGTGCCCTCAAAGATAAGAGTTACGCCAACAAGCCAGAGATAATTGACGCTTAAAGCATCGTTCACAATGCAAGCGGCAGTTACATTTTTCATGCCATCTCGTTCTCACACACAGAATTTCACATAAGTGCCACTCATTTTTTTTATGAAAATGTAACTCACATTTGTCGCTGAAGTTGGTCTATTCCTGCTCCAGCAACATATTTGTTCGAAAATAGTTGTTTCCATTTGGTACTAGATAGCGTTTCTTTCGAAATTGACATTTAAACTAAGAATTATCAAGGAAAATTAAAATTGTTTGTTAAAAAAATGTCATTTATGTTATAATATTATCTGTACAATATTATAATTATAAATATTTCACATATTTCTACATTTTATTAATATTCAAAATACAACTCTGTCGGTTGCATTCGAAGAAAACATAAGTTAAAAAACATATGCATTCGAAGAAAACATGTGTTATTGTTTGCTTGTTTTTTGGTCAGCAATTAAAATTTGAAAATGAATGAAGCCGACACATTCAAGTTTATTGAAATAGATCAAGGGCACGAGAACTTGTGGAATATTAGTTCCCATGGATACAAGGACATGGTACAGCGAAACGTGGTCTGGGATGAAGTTGGGAAAACATTTGGTCTAACCGCTAAGTAATTATGTTCGTTGTATAAAGAAGTAACACAGAGTACTTTTTTTAATAATTTTTTTTTTTTGTTAATATAGGTAAAAAGGCTAAAAACAAGTTTAAGGCATTGAGGGACAAGTATAGGAGGCAAAAGGAACGTGAAAATGCTGCTAACAGAAGTGGTGCTGGAGCTTACGGTAAGGAAAAATGTGTGTTTTTTAAGCACTTACAGTTTTTGGACAATGCTTTCGAAAAACGAAGGTATGGACATATTTGCAAAATAGAGTGAGAGTGTAATATTTTTATACATAATTTTTCCTCAAGAGTCACTGATTCTCTTGCGTGGTCTGCTGACAACACTGGAATTTCTACAGACAACTGTGGTTTCTTCTCCCTAGAATCACAGGATGGGAGTATTATAGAAAACGAATTGTTTAGCACAATTGAACAACAAGGATCTCAACAAACTACATCAACCCCATTGCCGTCTCCCGTAATTGATTGCAGCACATCGTAGCCTACATTTTCCGAAACCAGAGCGCCAAAAAAGGCAAAAAGATCTGTCGAGGACATATTTGAAGACCTAACAAATAAACTAATGTCTTGTGTAGAGCCACCTGTGTCACAGTCAGTAGAGCCGACTTCGTCTCCCAAATATCACTCGGCAGTTGTTTATTATATAGTGGAAACCTTGGGCAAATTAAACAAGGATGGAGCCGCGGCATGTGAGAAGGAGCTTGTGAAAGTGGCCACAAAGTTTCGATTTAATTATTAGTTTATTATATTTACTTTTTTAATAAAAAAAATGAATTAAATAGTCGATTATTATTGTTGAGTTAAATGTGTGTGTTATATAAATATTCCTTATGAGTTTCTCGTAACAGTTGTACCTCGTGGACAGCGTGATTCGATCCCAGTTGATATTTACATTTTCGATATTTACATTTTCACTGAAGGAAGTAGTGGTAGCTTTTGTTTTTAAAATGAAGTTATGAAGAACCACAGTGCAGCGAACGATGGAAGATGCAGTTTCGCAACTTGCATTTATGACAGTGTGGTAGATTCTAAATTTACTGGCTAATATCCCGAAACTGTTTTCTATTGTTCTTCTAGCAGATGATAAGTGCGTGTTGAAGTGGCGTTTAGCGGACGAAAGTTCTCTTCCACCACATGGACGCATCAAATGCCGTTTTAGGGGAAAAGCTTCATCGCCAACAAAATAAAATGGAAATTTTATAATACTATCTGGTAGCTCTGTGTCTTGGGGCAAATTCAAACGATTATGTAACAAATCTTGGCCAAAATCAGTCCGTTTTAGAACTCCTCCTATGAACAAAAAGTTTAACAATTTATTATATATTATATTAAAAAACATATCATCAGATTCAGATCCATACGCGCCCACATTAACATATGTAAAGTTGTAGTCTGCATCACAAACTGCTAGGAGAATAATTGAAAATGTCTTATTGAAATTAAAGAATAATTATCCACTATTCGGTGGACATTGAATTACGCAATGCTTTCCGTCTATGGCTCCAATACAGTTTGGCATTCCAGTTTTTGCCAAAAATTGTTCGGCTATAAACTTCAGTCCTTCGTTGTTAGGTTTCGGAATAACTTCTGCATTAAGTGCTACCAATATTGATTCCGTTGTTTCCTTTATTATATTATGTATAGTCGACTTTCCGATACGGAAGGCGTAGGACAGAGATGAGTAGCTCATACCTGTGGCTACAAATCTATAAAATAATTTTTTTTCATATTATTTTCATTTCAACCACAATCACTTGCAAAATGCGCATGCTAGTCTTTACCTTAGAGTTACCAGTAGCCTCACACGCTCACTTATTGGTCTACGGATAGATTTCTTGCTTAATAATGGACCAACTTTATATAGAAGCAAATCAAATTGGACGTCAGTCATCCTAACAAAGTTATAATAAATTTAGCTGTCTTTCAACCTCATTTCCCGCACCAGATTAGTGCCATCTCCAAAGGTTCTCTCTTTAGAAGTATATCGCGGACCCACCAGCGTCTTTTATTTTCATTGTTTTTTAACAATATCGCGGATAGACCCACTAACTGGGACACAACAAAAACGCGCATGTTGTGTCTTGAAAGTGGTAGTTGTTGCTGGGTACGATTTGCAACAGCCTATAAATATATTTGGTTTACTTATTAGTTAGAATATAAGGTTTTTTTTTATAATTACCACTTCTTCATTTACACCACAATTTTCCATTTCTTGCTGTTCACAATTTATTTACTTTACAAAATGTAAACAATCTGTCAGTCAGCTGTTTATTCGAACTCATTTCCGAATATATGTTGCTTGCATTGTGAACGGATTTTGAAAATGTCGCTTGCATTGTGATTTCCGCTTTAAAGGACAATATTCGTGAAGCCATTGGTGAAATACAGCTGCACACAATCGATAATGTGCTTAAAAATTGGACCGATCGTGTAAGCTACTGCATGGCCAGCCGAGGCAGCCATTTGAATGAAATTATTTTCCATTATTAACCGGAAGGATTGTGTTTTCAAATAAAAAAAGAAATTTGAGATAATATTCAGTAGTTTTCTTTTATAGCATTTTCAAAAAAAAAAAGTTATTTGGCGGACCCTTTAGATATATTAACATAATTTTAGATTAAGTTACAATTTCTGGGTTCCCATGGTATTCTTAAAAAAAAATTTTCCAAAGTATAATTCAAATTAACTTTCCCACTTGATATTATGACAAAAAAAAAACTGACAGTAAAATTTAGGAGATTTTACATATATGTGCTTGATATAAAGTTTAGTCAGACTAAGCAATTAAATTCAAACTCTTGTTAAAATTTGTAATGAAACTATGAGAACAATATGGATTACTATATATTTTTTTCCTTTCTTGATTAGGAACAAAATTAAATTATCAATCAATATTCTTACGGACTGCTCCATCCCCACAATTGCTTCAATTAACACAATTATTAAATTGTTAATTAAAAAAAAAAACAAGGAAATGTTTTATTATACATATACAGGTTTTAAATGACCTCAGTGTGCGTTATATCTTATATATAAAATTCTTCTGTCGCGGTGTTTGTGGTAAAATTCCGCCGAAACGGCTTGACCGATTCTCATGAAATTTTGTGCGCATATTGGGTAGGTCTGAGAATCGGACAACTTCTATTTTTTTTTTGATAGGGCCACTGGGAGGGGTACCCCCATACAAGGTGAACTTTTAAAATCAGATATCTGGAGTACTATGATAGCCATAAGTGCCACGCCCGCTTGAGATATCAAAAAAGAAAATACCTGTTGTCTGTTTCTGAGACCTACCCAACATCCACACAAAATTTCATGAGAATCGGTCAAGCCGTTTCGGAGGAGTTCAATTACAGAGACCGCGACACGAGAATTTTATATATAAGAAGTTAAACTCCTCCTTTTTTGTTTTTCATTTTATTTTTTTGTTTAGAGCGATTTGACTGCAATTCAGAATATATGTATGTTTTATCATAGGAAATTTTTGTATGTATAAATGGACCCGATAGGTGGCGCTGGGGTAAAGTCATTTCGAATATTCTTATTAACGGTGCGATTTTACTGAAGCTAAGAATGTACATATATGTATGTTAGATGATGGCAAAATTTTTTTTGTTGGACCCGGTAGATGGCTCTGGCGTTCGAAAAATAATGAGTTGTCAAATTTATTTAAATTTTATAAGTTCCAAAATTCACAAACGTTTTTTTATACAAATATTCTAACCAAAAAGGAAGGAAAAATTGCATTGGCTATTGCTTTATCCGGAATAGCCGCAACATTATTGCATGGTGGTCGCACAGCTCATTCAGCACTCAAATCACCGTTAAATGTACAAACGAATGAGAATGCCGTATTAATATAAAAAAACATTCCGGTATGGCAAAAGTTCTGCAAAAATGCAATATTATTATTTGGGATGAATATAACATGGCTTACAAACATTCCTTAGAAGCACTACATAGAACTTTAAAAGATTTGAAAGGCAATGAAAGACTTTTTGGTGGAGCTCTCATTTTATTATCCATGATCCAACGGCTGACCAGTTTTCAAAACAACTGCTTGGTTAAGGGAAAAAACTGTTTAAGCCGCAAAAAATTTTGATGTCGATAATATTAATGTTATTATTCAAGACATGATTTATTCCGAAAGTGTTATTTCAAATCTATGGATAGTGTTGTTGAAGAAAATGAAGCAGTCAATTATCCAACAGAAGTTTTGAATTCACTTAATGTACCTGATCTACCTCCACATTTATTAAAATTAAAAGTTGGTTCTCCAATAATTTTGCTACGTAACCTCAACGCTCCGAGACTATGTAATGGCACCAGGTTAATTGTTGAGAGGATAATACTCAATTCTCAAAGCCAAATTTAAATGAGAACATGTCTTGCTGCCAAGAATTCCTATGATTCATACCGACACACTGATAACATTCAAAAGATTGCAATTTCCGAACAGATTGGGCTTTACCATGACCATCAATAAATCTCAACGACAATCATTGCAAATATGTGGTTTGGACCCTGAAACCAGTTGTTTTTCCCGTGTCGGAAAGCCAGCAAATTTATTAATTTACTGCCAGAATAAGGAAAATAAAAATATTGTATACTCTATTTAGAATTACAATGATAGAAATATATTGGTCATTCTTATACATACGTATGTTACAATAAATATTTATTTTAATTTTCATAAATAAAACATGGTTTTTCTTTAACAGTTTTAATATTAACAAATGCACAAACGTTTTTTTATATAGATATATACAGATTCTAACTAACATTAAAAATTCATTGAGGACAAAACAACGTTTGCCGGGTCCAGCTAGTATATATATATATATTATATATTATATATATATATATATATATATATATATATATATATATTATATATATATATATTGTTCCAGATGTTTTTTTTTCTGGTTATGGGAGTTTACAATATTGATTGATACTTTACTTCAATTGGCAAGGGTTTAATTTCCGCTAGAACAATTTTTAGAGCCTATTTTTATCAATTTGTGAATAATATATTAAGAATTTTATTAACCTTTTACGCCTGTCCTTAGGATTAATAAACAATTTTGAAAAAAAGAGAACTTATGAAAATTACAAGAAATTGAAAAGCATTTTTTTTTCTTTACTAAAAATTTTACTTAATATTTATCATGACAAAATGGTTTATGACAAATTTGACTTAAAAACAAATTGCTCAATTTTAACGCTGTCCAGGTCATTTAGAAAGGTTTGAATAAATATGCCAAACTTACCCCACATGCCGGAAACTCGAAAAAGGCCTTAATCGTTGTTCTGGATGCTGGTGGATGATGGATAAAGTGCGAAATGAGGTGTTACAAAATGTTATGAAATGATGTCATGAAATGTCAGTAGCTATATAGTTTTCTTAAACAACTTTTCTTTCTTAGGCTAAATTTCAAAAAAATATATAATTAGCAAGGTTATATATATATGAATAAAAAAAAAAAACTTGGTTTATAGGGAATAGAAATTAAGAGATGTACACTTATTAAGTATATTTCCTTTTGATTTGGGTTTCGTATTTTGCTGTTGTTCTCCTATTGTCGAGTTAGTGATTTTTTTCCTTTTATCCTTATGGGGAGGTGAAATCTCCAAAAAAAAAAAAAAATTAAACTGGTTGTTGGTGATGGTAACATGCCCATTCAAAACTAGTTTTGACGCAGGTTGCTGTGCGTAATGTTGCTGTTGTTGCATCGGTAGCAATGTGGTTGTTGGAATTTTCTAAAAATTACCATTGATGGGTTTTTTCTCTTTCCTTTCTTTCTTTTCCTGTAGCTGTGGTTGTGATTGAAAATATCTAGTTGGGTTATGGGAGGTGCTGTGGCGATGTTTGGTATTATTCATAGAGGTCTTTGCTTATGTCGCTTTTGTAATAACAAAATTTTTGGGTAATTGTTTGTTGAATATCTACCGAAGTATTGTTAGGAATTGTGGTTGATGAGGTTTTTTGGTGACAATTGAGGCTGTTTGAGTTTTGTTAATACTGGTGGGATGCTGTAAGGTGTGCGAGGTACGTCTTCGGGTCTAACCTCGGCTGCTAATACTGCTGTAACATGAACAGGATCCTCGTAAAGAAAATTTTACATTCCAGTTCGGGGTACTGAAGAACTAGATTTTGTCACCCTTTGAGCTGGGTGTTTAGTTTACACAATTTTTATGAGGACGAGTGTATTCTCACTGTTAAGCAGCACGAGGTGATGAAGTTATTTCCATTTATTTAATTAGAAAATTTTATACCCCAGATAGATGTGAGGCGTCGCTATATAATTTCGGAAAAAAATTGTTCGAAGCCCGCCTACATAAAAAACAGAAATGATGCAACACCGTTTAATATCTTGCGTTTGCACTTTTAATTTTAATCCGTGACACATACCTGTATTTGCGCACTCAGTTCAGGACGTCTGCCTCGCTACACGTTTTGTGAAAGAAAAGAATATGTCGAAACTTTACCGAATGCTTAAAGACGCTTATAAAAACTTGACGTACATAGGTACCAACTTTTAAATATTCGACGTGAGGGTGGCAACGCCTCCTACTACAATACCAACAGCAATTATTTAAATAACGTGTGAAGATAACAACAAACTCAAACAGGTTAAACTATCCCATTTAAGGAAATCTTAGAATGTTCCTCACAAAACCAAAACATTCGGATTTTAGTTCGAAAATACCGGAATTAGTTGGAGACAAATTTTCAAGGACGTATATCTTTCGCATGAAAGGTTCCTTGTAGTTTCCCTTGCAAATCCTCTAAAATGTAAAAATGATTACCCAGTTTTCCTCTTATGCGCGCTTTGATAAACAGTGGAGCTAGTTTTGCATTGAAATTCTTTGTCGCATTGCTTTGTGCAAAATTCCGGCGAAAAACTTCCTGACCAATAATGAAATTTGGGATCCTATTGTTGTTGATTCGTAGTATAGGCTTCGTGGATATGTTTTCTGGTGTCGTGCCGAAGTATTTGTATGCTATCCTCGTTAGGAAGTTTGGCTGAAGGTTCATCGAGCAGTTGTAGATTTCTTAAAAGGGTGTATGAAGACCCATGAGTTATCATGTTAAAGCCAAATAACGCATGATATGGAGATCCATTTATTAACTGGTGGCATGAATTCCGAAGAGCACAACTAATTGCGTTAATATTTGAGTCCTGAAGTCGTTGGTCTTGCTTATGGTATGATCGAATTCCTGCGATCAGTGACCTTTTTATTCTCTCAGAGGCGTTTGATTGCGGAGAGTACAAAGCAGTATAGTTATGGGTAACTCCATGTTTGGTCAAAAATGCATTAAATTCACCTGATTTAAACTGACTACCATTGTCGCTAACAATAACTTCCGGTATTCCATAAGTGCAGAATATTTGATTTTCCAAATAATCTATAACAACACTGCTAGTAAATTTTCGAAGAGGGCATAACCAATGAAACTTTGAGTGGTGGTCTAACACAATTAATAAACCAATGTTTCCCTTTATACTTCTAGGATATGGTCCAAGGAAATAGATGTAGAGTCGTTGAAAAGGACGAGTGGAGATTGCAGCGTTTCCCATAGGTGGTTTCATAACGAAATTCGGAGCTTTAGTAAATTTGCAAACCTCGCATTCTTTAATGTAGTTCCTCACGTCACGTACCGTTCCAGGCCAAAAGAAGTGCCTTCGCAGAAGTTCTAAAGTTTTACAAATGCCTCCATGTGCAGTTATAGGTAGATCATGTGATCTAGAGATTGCAGCTTTTCTTAGTTTCAACGGTATCCAAAGTTTCCAAGTGTTTCCTTCTTGTTGTTCATCACCAGTGTAGTGGTTCGTTCGTATATATACATATTTGTCAACGATCTTAATGTCGGGATATTTCTCAGGGTTGGTATTAATTTTTGTTTTTAGTTCTTCATATTCAGGTTCGTTGAGAAACGGTGAATTAGGTCAACTTCCGGTTCCATTTCACTAAAGCCGCGACTTCTTCCACAGGTATTCGGGAGAGGGCGTCAGGAACGATGTTGTCCTTACCTTTTCGATGGCTGATGGTAAATTTATATGATTGTAACTTAAACACCCACCTCGCTAATCTACCACTTAGATCGGTGTGTCGCATTAGCCAGACTAAACTTGAATGGTCTGTAATTACTTCAAATTTTTGCATCTCTAGGTAACATCTGAATCTCTTAATTGCCTCCAAAGCTGCTAAACATTCGCGTTCAGTGACACTATAATTGCGCTGTGCGGAATTTAACTTCCTACTCATGTATGCAATGGGTTTCTTTTGTTCGTTTTCATCCAATTGCACCAGAACTGCACCTATGCCGAAGTCACTAGCGTCGCAATGGAGAAAAAATTTCTTTCCAAAATCTGGATTGGTTAATACGGGGCGGTAGTAAGAAGAAGTTTAATTTTTTCGAAAGCCTCTTGGGCATTAGAAGTCCACATAAATTTTTTCTTTTTAGACAATAACTCGGTGATTAGAAAAACTACTGTAGAAAAATTTTCTATAAATCGACGATACCATCCTGCAAGTCCTAGAAATCCTCTCAACTGTTTTAAATTTTTAGGAACCGGCCATTTTTGTATAGCACTACTTTCTCGGGGTCGGTTGTGATACCTCCGTCACCAATAATGTAACCTAAATAGTTTGCCCTAATTACACAAAATTGACTTTTTGATACATTCAAAGTAAGATTCGCTTTTCTGAATTGCGATGCCATAGCATAAGAATTTCTAAATGGATGGAAAATTCTTCCGACACTATGACTAAGTCATTTAAATATCCGAAGACCCAGTGACGTAAATCAGGTGGTATGATTTCATCCATAAGTCTAAACATGGTCTGAGGAGCATTACATAGCCCGAACGGCATTACAACGCATTGGTAGAGAGGTTTTCCCGGAACTGTGAACGCATCAGAGGTTAGGACGTGTCGTCTAAAGATATTTGCCAGTAAGCATCCTTAAGATCCAGCTTTGAAATAATATTGGCTTTTAGGAGTCTAGCGAAAATACCTTTGATGCTTGGGAGTGGATATGCATCTTTCTTTGTTTCTATATTAACTTTCCTAGCATCTAAACATAACCGGACCTTATTTGGTTTTACTACCAATCGCATTGGTGAACTCCAGGCCGATGTTGATGGTTCAATTACCTCTAACGTTAACATTCGGTCAATCTCATCGGGCATTAGTCTCTCGACTGCTGGTGAAACCGGATAAAAGCGCTGTTTGATCGGTGTGGCATTACCTACATCTATTGAATGTTTAATTAGACTGGTTCTTCCTAACCCTTGAATTTAAAAATTTGGAAGAAGTGAAATAATAGCATTCATCTGTTGATGTTGGCTTTGGTTTAATGGATACTTCAGGATTTCTGACTGAGCAGACTCCTGATCTAAATCGGATAAATTTGAAAATTTATTTTCCATCACAGGTAAATCGGACAGACTATTGGACACTTGATCAAAGTTAACAATGTCTACCGAGCCAACAACATCCGAAAGTAGCTTAAACGACTTCCAGAAGTCAATACCTAAAACCAATCGCTGGGATATTGATGGAATTATAAAAAGTTTCATAGAACAAGTTTGGTCTTTATACCTTATCTCGACATTTATCCAACCGATAACTGACTGACGACTGCCATCTGCAGTCTTCACAAACGAATTGCATTTCTCAAAACAAGAAAATGACGAAAAATCGAATTCAGCTAAATCCGAACCTATGCAGCTAATGTTAGTACCAGTGTCTAGTAAACCATATTCATTAAATTTTAAAAATGACACCTTAGCATAATACCGAAGATCTTTGGGGTTGTTAACTATGGTGGAAACTAAAAATGTTTGACAAATTTTCCGCGTTTTGGTTTACCGGGGAAAATGTTAGTACACACATCGACATTAAAAATTTCATTGCGTTTTTGCACATACAGTTCCCACCGCTTATGAAAAGGTAATTTTGGGTAAGGTCTATTATGGCTGAAACTATATTCAGAATTTTCCACCGACAAATCTGACTTATCAGGTCGTTTTAGAATTGCTAAGGGATTTGAAGTTACGTCGTTCGAGGATGTTAATAAAATCGGGTTTGTGTCATATTTCCTAATCGTAGAGTCAAGTTCAGAGTCCTTGTTTTCGGGGTTGATAGTGGTTGTTAAAGTATTATTTAGATTTACTAGGGGTCCTTCAGGGGGATCGACGAACGAACAAAGTTTTTTTTGCCGAATTTGATCTTTTGGATGTGCATTTAGTGCAGTTGGGTTTGAAAATATTTTTCTCCCCACATCCGTAACACAATATGCGTCGCTCTTGTTGAGAATTTTCCCAATGATGTCCCTTCTCCTCACTATTCCAACAGTTAAAATGGGTTTGTCCTTGGATTGCATTTATCGAAATATCGTTATTTGTCAGTGGATCTTCATCCAAAGTTATATCAGGGCTATTCATTTCAGCCACGTAACGACGAGAAGCAAAGTTAGCATTACTTCGTGCTGCTAGATTCCGGTCGACATAATCGTCTTTCAGAAAGTTTTCTCAGATTTGAACAAGTTTTCTTAAACGTGTAATTGACGATATAGGCACATAGAGAAGTTCTTGCCGAATTTCTGGTCTTAAATTATGAACAAGAATGTCAATGAGGGTTTTATCTTCCATAGAGGATCTCAGTTTATCCATAATAGATGAAATTGATTCTAAAAGTTCATCAAATGATTCACCCGGTTTTTGTTTTCGGTTTCTTATCTCTTCATTAATATCATATGGGGTTTTTGAATTTTGGTATTGGCACCGAAGAGCATCACAAAAATCATCCCAATCGATATACCGAACTTTTTTATGGTGACCCCAATACGAGTCTCTAGCTTTACCAGCTAATAAGATATTAAGGTTTTTACATATGATTGAAAAATCACCATTAAAAGTGTCATACGTTAAAGCTCGAACGCGGTATAAAAATTTTTCTACATTTAAACCGGATGACAAACTTAAGATTCCAGTTTTGGATAATCGAAGTGATCTTATGGTTAGTAACTGAACCAGAAGTATGTATGGAATTTTGAACACTATCGTTGCTGTGTGTCGGAACTTGAAATTGGTTAGCAACAATATTCGGTGGATATGGATTATTGGTTTGCGGAGAGGTATTGTGGCTTAAATTAGGCCCGTTATTCACTTGTACTGGATTACCATATCGAAGGTTAACATTGCCTGTATTCTCAGGAAGAATATCTAAATTTTGTAGCACACGGGTTATGTTGCTTTCAACCAATCGAGCCAAATGATCTTCATCAATGGGATTTGGTGAAGGGTTAATAGTACGAGGTGGAGATAAGTTCGAATTGTTGTCGTTTGACGACGGATTATCTCGGGCCGATGCATGAATCTGGTCGTCTGGTATGCCAGTACTAAAGTTAAGTAAATTATTTTGGGATTCCCGAGCAAGGTTGGTCGTAAAACTACGGGTACCATAATGATGGGCTCTAACCCCACGACTTTTCCCTTTCACTGGTTTCCCCAAACTTTGACTGGGTTTAAAAAGTGGATTTGCTTTGGGTGTAACAGTAAATGTACGTAGCTCCGAAAGCTGACACGGTCTTTTACAGGTGGGATATTCCAATGCAGTTTATAAAAAAGTTTCTATGAATGATCGATGAAACGCATGAGTACATTCTTTAATTATCAAGCACTCTTGGGTCTCACTCATGATCTCGTTGAAAATATAGCAACTGATAGCATCCATGGAACTTGCTGCCTGAAGGGGTGGTAAACTTTATGGTGGCGTACGTGAAGTTGCCATTATTGTATAATTATAAAATTTTCCCCACAGAATTTAAAAAAATGTGATAACAGACAAACTATATATCTCGGTAAAACCCCAAAAGGTTAAACTTTAATTCAAGAATTGATTATCTGATATTTTGAAAAAAACAATAATTTTCAAAGACGTATAATTAAAAGATGTAATTTCAAATGCACTATATTTATCCACTTACTTATTCATTAGTTACATCTCAATTAATGTATGTTAAATATAACCATTTACCCACCATTTGAAATTGCTTAATAAACAAAAGAATGAAAAAAATATAATTGAATTTGAAATAAAATTCACCGAAAACAGAGCTTTGTTGTTTGTTTGTTGAAAAATTTCAAGTTTAAAACTGAAACCAACTGCAAAATTCAAAACCACAAAAACAAATTTTAATGTTTTGTATAAAAAAAAAAAATTTTTTTTAAAGATTATCTTGTGTTCCCCTTATCAATAGTGTGATTCGAAACAGTATACAGAAGCCTTATTACCAAAAAAAATTGTCTGAGTTAAGTGTAGGATATTTAAATGAAATTTGGCCATATAAACAAACTCATTTTCTTCTATAGTTTACGCATGATAATTTCACCATTAATAGAGGACATGCAATTGCAGTTAGCGAATTCTTGTAATCCATTTATTATACAAAGTTTATACCAAATTCCCTTTAAATGCATACACCTCACCGCATAAAAATCTAATCATTTATCAAATTCCCCTTTAAGAAAGAGAAAACAATAATAATAAGACTAATCGGTTAGCCTACTCAAACTGTTAGACCTCAAGTAGCTAAAAAATCCAGAAAAGCTTTTATTACTTATTCTTAAAGTCAGAAAGGACAATAAAAAAACAATCTAGGTCCCAAGCCTATTAATGAAATTGAACAAATTAAAAAAATTAAATGAAATTGAGCCGATAAAAACTATAAAGTTCTTATGGCCCCACGTTGAGCGCCAATTACTGTAATGAGACCACCAAAAATTGATTCAAATGTTTGTGGTGTACAAACATTGAACGATGGAGAAAAAAAAACTTATAATCGTTTTATTTTTATATTATCTCTTTGGTAATAATTAAATTCAGGACGATGGGAGCCTTCGGGAAAACCAGCTAATCAGTCGGGTGGTGGGGGTTCTTGTCCCTCCTTAATTATTTTTGGGTCAGTCAAACAATAATAATAATTAGACTCCCGAATACAAACTCTAATGCCGTTTTCTTTTCTGACAAAAAATGTCGCACTTTTTCTGCCCTTTTTTAGAAAAGTGCAATTTTTTATATATTCTGAATTAAGAGCAACCTTATATTATATATCAATCGAAAGGTCTCAAAGTGCTGTGTTCATAAATGCCAAAAAAATTGTATTATTATCCTCTTGAAAGTCAAAGGGTGAAAATAATCAAAAAAGAGGAACAATGGGGAAATATTCTCACACTATGACCTGAAAGAAGTCAATGGCTGGAATTTTTTCTAATTTACGAAGGCTCGACTTTGAGACCTTTCGATTAATGTATAAGATAAGCTTGCTCTTAATTCAGAATATATAAAAAAATACACTATTCGAAAAAAGGGCAAAAAAAGGGGCGACATTTTTTGTCAGAAAAGAAAACGACATAAGATAACTAAATGGATCAATGAAAAAAAACACAAAATTTTAAATGAGCCCCTCTTATGGAAAAACTAATTTTGGAATTGGGTATTGGTCAAGGTCTGCCTGCATTGGTACCTCTTATAGGTGCCGTAAAGAGGTGGACGGCTCTATACCCACCCTACCTATGGTTCTACTGCCGCAGGTGTATATTTTTTTTTACCCCAAACACAACATTACATCCACTATGTAAGGAGAAACACAAAAAAAATTTATATTTAATAATGCATGATTATGGATTGTTTTATTAACAAAATTAAAAAAACGCTTTCAAATATTTAGTAGCTAATTATATTATTCCAATTTAAAAGAAGAAAATCTTTACATGATTATTGATCCTGACTACTCAGGGTTAATAGGAGGAATAAGTTTATGCATGGATGGTTTACTTTAATTCAAATTATGTATACTCGTTTAGATTTGTTGTGAAGGGTATACGTAAGTATATACTGTAAGGTTAAGTATTAAGAACTTATACCATTATTAATTCATTTATTAGTATTTATAATACTCTTAATTGACATAATTCATTTATATTTCGTTTCTAACAAAACTTATACATTCTTTATTGAAGATATTATTATTGAGTTCATTCTTAATTCTAGTTGATAATGAGTTGAATAGTTTGAGGCCCTTGTAAAAAAGAGATCTCTGCATTGAGGTTGTTGTAACCCGCTGCAGTCTAAAGTTATTGGCATTCCGTAGTGAATATGGTTGTGTCTCACCAACATACCTCGTTTGTTCACTTAAGTAGTCTGGTGCAGTCCCCTGTCGTATTTTTTGTATCAGTTTTATGGTGTTCAGTGCTAGCCTTTGTTTTATATTCATCCATTTGAGAGTATTTAGCATGGTGTTTATTGGTGTGTATCTATTGCATTTCAAAATCGATCGCATTGCCTTATTTTGAAGTTTTTGTAATCTTTCTATATGTGTATCAGTGCAGCATGTGTATAATATTGTGGACCCGAATTCAAGAATTAAGACGTTTATTTTATTTCTTATTCTTTTAAAGAACCCGATTTTTTTTCCGATATTTTTTCATATGTTCATTAAATTTTAGCTTTTTATCAATTATGACGCCAAGGTATTTGATGTGTTCAACTTTCTCTATAATTTCTCCATTTATTTCAATATTCATTTCACTTATCATATTTATTTCCATAGTTTTCGTTTTTTTTTTTCATTTAATTTTAGTTTATTCATTTTTAACCATTTAAAAATGGTAGGTAGCGTGCCCGCCTATCATGCGGGGGACGTGGGTTCGATTCCCAGTAGAGGCTTTGGTGGTGGGAAAAAAATAAAAAAATAGCCAAAAATTAGAATCTGCAGACATGCCCTCGGCTTCGCGGAACTAGGCTTAAAAAAACGGTACTTTAAAAAAAAATAAAAAAATTTACCTATGTTATTCATATCTGTTGTTAAGTTGTCCCGACATTGTTCAGGGTTACATCCTTCTGTGAAAATAAGTGTATCGTCTGCGTATAAAACCATTTCGCTTATTTTCAATATATTCGGCATATCATTTATATATATAATAAACAATAATGCTCCCAATATTGACCCATGTAAATTATTTTCTGTTAGATAAGTATGATTTAAACCACTTTAGTTCCGTATCTTGAATACCATACATAAATAGTTTGTTTATTAATATTTCCCTATCGATGGTTTCAAATGCTCTTTTAAAATCCAAAAAGATTGCCATTATTTTTTTATTCTTCTCTATATTTTTCCACCGGTTGATAACATAATTCACGGTAGTCTCACATGAAAAATTTTTTCGGAAGCCTGATTGATATTTATTTAGTATCGAACATGATTCAATGTATTTTACTAATTGTTCCTTCACGACCATCTCTAGTACTTTTTCAAAAGTTTTTAAGGAAATTATGGGCCGGAATTCATCACATTTCTTTGTCTTTGCTACCTTTTCGACCGGAGTTATCATGGTATCCTTCCAATTTTCTGGAAATATTCCAGATTTTAGTGAGTCAAATATGATTTTTAACAGTATATTGCCAGTTGGGATCCAGTTATTCAGTATTACTTTTGGTGTTATTTTTTCAAAGTCTTTTTTATTTTTTAAGTTTTTTACGATATTTTTAAGTTCTGCAAGAGTGATTACTCGGAATTTGAATCTTTTTTCGGTCATATTTATATGGTTTATATAATGCACGTCAATCAATTCTCTTATACTATTAATACTATTAACAAAGTATTCATTAAAATGACTAGCTACTTGCTTGTTTTCCTTCTGTTCAACGTCACTGAATATCACAGATTTGATCGCATTTTGCTCCTTCTTCATAACTAAGTTTTTTATTGTGTTGCGCATTTGCTGTGGTCTTTGGTTCTGTTTAGTTGGTCAGTTGTGTACTTAAATTTTGCGTTCTCAATTTCTACTTTATATTTATTTCTTATTTCGGTGTAGTTTTTCCATGCTTCGATTGTATTTTCATACTTGGCCTTATCATGCATTACAATTTTATTTTGTTTCATTCTATTGAGATCATCAGTAAACCAGTGGCCAGAAAAAACTTGCTCCTTTACCATTATTATTTTAGAGAATTTCCGCACTGTTTCCTCATAACATCTGTCCAAATAATTGGCGTTATCATTGATGTCTTTACCTCCATCATATTCCAATATTGCGCTTAGTTCTCGGTTAAAAAGCCCCGGCTTATATTTAAAAATCTCTACTTGTTTATTGCACTTTATTTTCTTTTTATCACATTTAATCATTATGTCTATTACTTCATGGTCTGATATAATAAATGCTGAATTCATTTCCACCGATACTTTATGGCTATTTGTTATAACATAGTCAATATTTGTTTTTGATAAATTTGTGACTCTGGTGAATTGATTAACTATTTGCCTTAGACCATTGTCATGCATTGAACTTTGAATTTTCATTTTGTAAAAACCATTTTTTGACCAGTCTATGTTAAAATCACCCATTATCAAAGTATCACAGTTCTTCTCACTCATTACCTCGAGGGTTTCTTGAAACGCTACGCCAAATTCTGCTTCACTACCACTAGGAGATCTGTATATTGCACCCATTAATATAATATTATCGCATTGGGCCTCGTAAACTAATATCCAGTAGTTAGACTTCACAACTTTCTCATATAATTTTTTATTTTTATTGCCCTCATTGAGTGTCTTTTTCTTTACATTACAGTGATCACAAGAACTTTTCGTATTGGTAGTAATATTCAATAAAATCGCGTATTTAGTTTGTTGTAAAAATGTCGGTATCTCCCTACTTGGGGGATAACCGCTATTCGGCTTTAGCGGAAATCCCTCCACGCGCAAAAAAGAAACGCATACACCAAAACAATTTCGAAATATTTCCAGAGTTGCCCACCATACAAAAACCGGATTATAAATACGTCATTCTCTCTGCAATTGGCGATAAAAATATACAAGAATATTCGTACTTTTCTGTTCACCGATCGTTGAAATTAATTTGCACAGACATTTTGTCAGTTTCGGAGCTAAGAGACGGAAACCTCTTACTGCTTATTGGTAATAAAAATAGTGCCAACAAATTAATAATGACTAAAACGTTACCAGGTGTGTGTTCCATTAAATGTGAGTATCATTCCAAACTTAACTACTCCAAAGGTACCATTTATGCCCCTTACCTAAATAATGTTTCGGAAAACGAAATTATTAATGAACTAAGTTCACAAGGAGTAGTTGATATATACAAATATCAAAAGAAAAATTCCGAAGAGAAACTAGCCCCATGTGGTGTTTTGCTTCTAACTTTTGATCGATTCTCAACCCCAGAAAAATTAGATGTTTCATGGCATAAAGTAAAAGTGAGACCATATTTCCCCAACCCCAAATCTTGCCAACGTCTTGGTCATACCAATAAATGGTGCAAAACCAGTCCACTATGTGAAAAATGCGCATTGCCTCCTCATACACCAAATGACTGTACACGAACATTTTGCATTAACTGTTCCGAAGAACACCCCTCCACCTACAAAGAATGTAAAGTCTTTAAGCAGCATAAAGAAATTCTAAAAATTAAAACTATTGAAAAATGCACTTTAAAAGCTGCCAAAGAAAAATATGAAGCACAAACAACAACACCATCTTTAGTGCAATCATACTCTGATGTGACAACCAACAACAAACCTGTTCCTCAATCGACAGCACGATCATCCTCTGATGATACAACCAGCAAAAACATTAACAACACAACTAACAACAATAAAACTATTAAAAACAACACAGAACTTACAGAAAACAATTACACAAGTACTCCTACAACAACATCTTTACCAAATAAAACAGAAATTACGAAAAACACAAACAATATTACTTGTACACCTAAAACAAGTTCACAAGAAAAAAAAAACTTTAAAACTAACATCTAACAACAATAACTCTGAAACAGTATCACAATATGAAACACGATCAACAAAAGCTTTAGCAAACAATCCAACTACAACAACCAACTTATTTAAAAAAAAAGAAGCACTCAATTTAACACAAGACAAAAGTCTTGATATACATAAAATATTACAAAATACTGCATACACTGATAACGAGGAAATATTGTTCTTAGACGAAGAATTATTTTTACACTATCTTTCGATATGGATTTGAAAATTATACAGTGGAACTTAACGGCCTTATAAATAATTACCACGAACTACAACTTATTATCAAAGATCTAAACCCCGACATTATCTCCATTCAAGAGACTCATATCCCAGCTAACCATACAAATATTGTTTATCCGAAACAGTACAACGGCATCTTCCATAATATATCCTGCAACACATCAGCCAAACAAGGAATTGGCATTCTCGTCAAAAAACAATACCACACAAGCTTAAGTACACCAACTACGAAGTAGCTGCTATTGCTATTGAAATTGATATTGGTATGAAACTTACTGTAGTGTGCACATATATTCCCCCTCATCAACACTTCACTGAAAAAAAAATAAGTACAATAATAAACAACTTAAGTACTCCACTCATCATTACTGGCGACGTTAACGCTTGGAGTACCCTTTGGGGCTCCATTAACACTAATCCTCGCGGCAAAATATTTGAAAACATTATCTTGAATGAAGATCTAATAGTCTTAAACAATGGCTCCCCTACACATTTTACCACCCATAACACTTTCACAAACGTTGATATTTCATTATCCAATTCCCAACTTGCGCCACTGTGCACATGGAAAACACTTCCCAACCTTCACGGTAGTGATCATTACCCAATATTAGTAACGATTCAAAAAAGTGCTTGTGCTACAAAAACGAAACTCACACCTAAATATAAAACCGATTTTTCAAACTGGACTTTGTATCGAAATAAATGCGATGAATATATATCCAATTTTAAAAGCAATACAAACGTCAACCAACAGGCTGCGTCCATAGTTAAATGCATCGGGTCAGCAGCAAACGTCAGTATTCCCGAAACTAAAGGAAACGTTGTTAGATCCCATGTAATATGGTGGAACTCTACATTTGACGCATTACGCAAACAAAAACAACGTCTTTGGCATAATTTCAAGCGTTCTAGAAGCGATTCAAACTTGATACTCTATAAAAAACATAATGCAATCTTCAGGAGATCTGTCAAAGAAAGCAAAGCTGCCTCCCTACAGAAATTTACTGCAAATATCAAACCTAGCTCAACATCTCAACGTATGTGGAATGATATAAAGCGCATTACAGGAGCAAAATCTTCAAACATTATAAACATTTTAGAGTCAGGACCAACTACGCTCACTTCATCAATTGATATCGCTAACTGCTTTGTAAAACATTGGTCAGAAGAATCTGATGACAAAAATTTTTCTCAGTGCTATCGACAATACAAATCCAATTCCATACACCAAACATTTAATCTTCCATATTACAATAAAAATGCTACGAAAATTGAAACACAAATCAATATAACAGAGTTGGAAGAAACTTTACATTTTGACAAAGGTAAAACACCTGGTGATGATCGCATTCCATACCCAATGTTAAAAAATTTAAGTTTTGCAGCAAAAAACCACATTCTCTCACTTTTCAACAACATATTTATATCCAGTGTTTATCCTCAAGCTTGGAAAACTGCAGTTATTATCCCTATTCCAAAGCCAAATAAAGACCATTATACAGTAACTGGATTTAGACCGATATCTCTTTTACCTTGTATAGGTAAAACGCTAGAAAAAATAATCGCCAGACGGCTTATGTGGTTCATAAAAACGAACAACTTTATCACTCCCAACCAAGTCGCGTTTATGAAAAAACAAGGTACCGACGATATACTGCTCTACCTTCAACATTTCATATCAAAAGCTTTATCTACCAGAAATCAGGTCAGCATTTTATCCACCGATTTTGAAAAGGCCTTTGATCGCATTGGTATCCACGTCATCTTGCAACAGCTAGCCAGTTGGAACATAGGGCGAAGTATGTATTATATTATTAAGAGCTTCCTGAGTAACCGGAAAATAAAAGTTTCAGTTAACGGCCAGCTTTCTAAAACATTACCTCTAGATAATGGCGTACCCCAAGGATCGCCATTATCTATCGTATTATTCGAAATTGCTTTTAACCAATTCAGTAAAATTATCTCCACACCAAAACACATCGAACATGCAATTTATGCTGATGATGCGATTAATTTTACAAAACTTCAAGATAACAACAAAGTCAGGGAGATTTTTTCTTACACCTTGAAAAGCATTAATAAATGGTGCTCATCTTCTGGAGCTAAGCTTTCTATTGAAAAGTGCAGTCTTTTACATATCTGCAAAAAACGCAACTACTCTATTTCCGACGTAGAATACAACAATATTAAAATCAAACGAGTGGATCATCTTCGCATACTGGGAGTTATTTTTGACAAAAGTTTTACCTTCAAACAACATTGTCAACAACTTAGGAAAAACTTAAATACAAGACTAAATATTGTAATATATCTAACATCCAAAAATGTTATGATTCACATATCAACTATGATTAATATTACACGATCTATTTTACTCTCAAAAATCGACTATGCTCTCCCCATTAATGGTTGGTGTGCACCATCTCATATAAAACTAATACAGGGTCCTTACCATGCAGCAATCCGTCGTAGCATTACAGCATTCCCTACCAGTCCCACCGAAAACATATTAGCTGAAGCTGGAATGCCATCTATTAAGGAACGAACTATATATCTAACGTACAAACTTATACCCAAAATTTTTATCTGCCGAAACAAAATTTTGTATCAAGAGTTCATCAAAACTATAAGCAGTAGACGTATACCTAAACTTGAATCTACAATTGTTCGATGTATAAATTTTTCTCGTAATATCAACTCAGATATTCGCCCTATATATATAAAACAACAACCAGAACCATCATCGATGATTGAAAACTCATCTTTTTTATTATCAATCGTTGATTTTCCGAAGTCCACTACTCCATCTGATGTTTATAAGCAAACATTCTTAAACATTTCCGACCACTTAATCGGCCAAATTGGAACTTATTGTACACTGATGGATCTAAGTCCAATGGTTCCACCACCCTTGCTGCAGTAAAGCAAGATGGCGATCTCATTTATATTGGTTTCGTCAATGATTACTGCTCCAATTTACAGCAGAAGCCTTAGCCATCCTCGTAGCCATAGAATTTGCCTCAGAAAACGATCAGAAATATAAGTTAACAAACAAAACATTTTGTTTAGTTAATTCTAAATACTCCCTCCCATTCTCTTTAATTTCTCATGTTTGCTGTGTTCGCTTTGTTAATCAATTTGTTTAAGTTCAATAAATTATGTTGTGGCTCAAATTGCATTGTGTGTCGCAGCTATAGAATATTTTGTCACAAGCCAATCGATAATATGCTTTGTGGGCGAAAGAACAAAATTCAATGTAAACAATAATTGTTGCGTCTCATATTGCATTATGTGTCGCAACAGTACTCTGTTCTTTCGATTGGTAAACTAGGTCATTAATGCAGACGATAAAATGTTTAACTTATTATTTTTAACAAAAAGTCCCAAAAATTGTCAAGTGGGCAATAAACTATTGAGAAAGACCCAATGTTGTCAAATGGGCATTAATTATTGTATTCCATAGTTTTAAGTTTAAATAAGAAAAACAATTCAATAAAGAAAGCAGTTGATTAGTAACAATCACACAAAACACATCATGTTTCATTTATGAAATATAAAAAGGAAATAACTGGCGCCCAACAAAAAAACTGACAGATTACCTAATCCTTAAAAAGCCCTAAAGTAGTGCATAGGATTATGGTAGTAAAAGTGTTTTTATAAAACTTAATCCTTTAAAAGCCCTAAAGTAGTGCATAGGATAAAAAGTGTTCTAATTAATTTAAAAACCCTAAAGAAGTGAAAAATTAATTTAATAAAATCTAAAAAGCCCTAAAGAAGTGCAGATTTAATTTAATAAAATTTAAAAGCCCTAAAGAAGTGCAGAATTAATTTAAAACCCTAAAGAAGTGCAGATTTAATTTAAATTAAAAGCCCTAAAGAAGTGCAGAATTAATTAAAAGCCCTAAAAGAAGTGCAGAATTAATTTAATAAAATTTAAAAGCCCTAAAGAAGTGCGGAATTAATTTAAAACCCTAAAGAAGTGCAGAATTAATTTAATAAAATTTAAAACCCTAAAGAAGTTCAAAATTAAAAAACTCTACAAAAATTTAAATAAAAACTCTAATTTATACGAGACTATCAAAAACTATAATTCCAATAAATTTTTAAATAAAAGAAGAACTCTAATTTACACGAAACTGTCAAATTATAATTACAATAATTTTTTTTTAAATAAAAGAAGAACCCCAATTTGTATACGAAATTGTCAAAACTAATAAATTATAATCCCAATAAATTGTTGAAAAATAATATTTCAATTAATTACAAACTCAACTTGAAGTGGAAAACAACATTGTCACCAGGCAACGATTTTGTCTGGGCAGCAAAGAGGATACAAATTACGAATCAACACCATCACCAACATCGACACAAAATTCAACAATGAAGTATTTATTGACTATTCTAAAGTAAGTCAAACAAATAGCTGTAAGCATCCAAAAATATATATTGCGCTCAATTTAAACATTTTAAGAAGCAAAAAAAAAAAAGAAAAAAAAAAAAGAAGGATTTTCTATATTTAAATTTAAGAATAAATTTTGGATTCTTTTCAAAGATACATTTAAGAAAATAACAAAACAAATTTTTTTTTGGAATTAAAATATATTTTAAGAAGAATTTTTTTTTGACAATAAGACATTAAAAATTCTGTGTTTAAGTTTAAAAATAAAATTTTTTTTTCAATACTTTTTCTTAAAAAGGAAAAAAAACATTAAATTTTTTTTTTATAAGCTAACAAAATTAAAGGGGAAATTAATACTTGGATATGGCCAACCCAAATAATCTGATTAGACCCCCAGTCCTAGTTCGCAATCCCGAAATAAATCCCCCTAACATAAATCCACAACTAGAAGCCACTGTAACAGACATAGTGACTAGGTTATGTAGAGAACAATGTGATAGCCTGGTTAGGGAACTCTTAAATCCCGGCGCATCTATGACAGGTATAGACCAAGTTATAGAGGATAGGTATATGGAGAATTTGACTGACCTAGACAAGGTACCGGATGTGGTACGATGTCTGAGGGAATTTTCAGGCAATCCTTCCGAATTTAGCTCGTGGAGGAAAAGTGTGGAACGTGTACTTAAATTGTACGAATCAAGCAGAGGGACACCAAAATACTACGGAATCCTCAACGTAGTAAGAAATAAGATCATAGGCCCAGCAGACGCCGCTTTAGAATCGTACAATACTCCCCTTGATTGGACTTGCATATCAAAATGCCTTACTCTGCATTACGCAGATAAACGAGACCTTGGAACATTGGAGTATCAAATGACAACCTTGATTCAGGGAAACACCACAATCCAGGAATTTTACCAACAGGTCTATACTCATCTTTCACTTATAATGAACAAACTCGCCTGTATGGACATTGGCAGAGAAGCTATGGACCTTTTAACCCAGACATACCGAGATAAAGCACTAGACACCTTCGTCCGTGGACTCAAAGGAGACCTGCCACGTTTGTTGGGAATTCGAGAACCAGCGGATCTTCCACAGGCATTGCACTTATGCCTCAAACTGGAAAACCAAAACTATAGAGCTCAACATGCCTATACCCATAAGGTTACCAAAATCCAACAACCTTTACCTCCGAAAAGTTACAAACCACTATTCCCACAATCAACCTTTACAAGACCTCAATTCTACCCACACCTCGCACACATGCCTTCAACATCCCAAAATTTCTACAGACAACCACAACAACAATATACTCCCAATCAAAATTTTAACAGACAGCAACGACAATTTATGCCATCAAATTCATTTAACCAACCCAGAAATTTCAGTTCTAATACTCCACCACAGAGACCAGTTGCCCCAAAACCATTACCAAGACCAGAGCCTATGGACATAGACCGCTCAATGCAAACCCGAACGATCAATTACATGAATAGACCACGACCAAATAACGATTTCGCAGGAAAAAGGCCACCAGACAATACATACCAACAACCCCAAAAGTTTCAAAGAAACTTTCATATAAACACCGATAACTGGGAAACGGATGGTCAAAATGTTAACCTTTACAGCGAAGACGATTTCGAATCGTATAACAATCATGTACTAGCTAGCGGCACTGAAGAAGATCTTCAGGAAATGCAAGAATATCTTGACGGTCAGAACGACGAACATAATGAAAAAACCTTCATCGAGGACCATGACTTCACTGACATTCATTTTTTAGATTAGCGAACTCGTCTTTGCCATATTTCGAAGCTAAGACGAGCTCCGGAGAAATACTTAGAATACTTGTCGACACAGGATCGAACAAAAATTATGTACAAAATTCCTTAATAAAAAAAGCAATACCCAACGAGGTCAATTTCTATGCTAACTCCATTGGAGGCAAAACCTCCGTAACTCACCACACCTTTATAAATCTCTTCGGCTCAGATATTAAATTTTTCTTATTGCCTTCGTTGAAATCATTTCATGCGATATTGGGTAATGACAGCCTTAAAGAACTGTCAGCAATTGTTCACGCAGCAGGAAGTTATATGATCGTTAAGGACCATATCAAAATAAAATTGAAACAGAAAATTTCCCAATCTGTTAATTCAATACAAATAAGGACACAACACATGACAATAGAACAAGAAACAAAAATCGGAAACATAATAGCAAAACATCCCAATTTATTCTCAGAACCAAACGAAAGTCTTACCTACACGACATCAGTAAAAGGTGAAATTAGAACCACCACCGATAACCCTATATATTCTAGATGTTATCCATATCCTATGAATTTGAAGGACGAAGTAGAAGCTCAGATTAAAGAATTGTTGGATCAGGGTGTTATAAGACCTTCAAAGTCACCTTACAATTCACCAGTATGGGTTGTCCCCAAAAAAATGGATGCTTCAGGTAGGAAAAAATACAGAGTAGTTATCGATTATAGGAAATTAAATGCGGTCACAATCGCCGACCGATACCCTATACCAGAAATAAATGAGGTGCTTTCTCAGCTAGGAGAGAATAGATATTTCTCCGTTCTGGATCTGAAAAGTGGGTTTCATCAGATTCCTCTGAGAGAAAAAGATATGGAAAAAACTGCATTCTCGATCAACAACGGCAAATACGAATTTACGAGGCTTCCGTTCGGATTGAGAAACGCACCCTCAATATTTCAGAGAGCCCTTGATGATATTCTGCGGGAACACATCGGCAAAATCTGCTATATTTATATAGACGATATCATAATATTCGGCAGAGATGAGAAATCGCATCTGGAAAACATCGAGCAGGTATTCCACACCTTAGAGATAGCCAACATGAAGGTTCAGCTTGATAAATGTGAGTTTTTGAAGACGGAAGTAGAATTCTTGGGGTTCTTAATATCCACAACCGGAATACAGGCTAACCCTAAAAAAGTAGAAACGATAAACAACTTTCCGACCCCAAAAACGCTTAAGGACCTCCGATCATTCCTTGGCATGGCAGGCTTTTATCGCCGTTTCATCAAGGATTACGCCAAACTGGCAAAACCTCTAACGGCTCTTTTGAGAGGGGAAGAGGGACGAATGTCCAAAAATGTTTCAAAAAAGATAAATATATCACTAGATGACAACGCCATAGAGGCACTGAATAAAATCAAAAGAACATTGACATCAGCAGATGTTATGTTATCCTACCCTAATTTCGAAAAAGAATTCCGACTGACAACAGATGCTTCCAACTATGCGATCGGAGCTGTATTGGAACAAGATGGTAGGCCCATAACATTTATTTCAAGAACTCTCAACAAAGCCGAAGAACATTACGCTGCAAACGAAAAAGAAATGTTAGCGATTGTTTGGGCCCTTAAGAGTTTGAGAAACTACCTTTACGGAGCAGCAAAGATAAAAATTTTTACAGATCACCAACCGTTGACACACGCTCTGAGCAACGGAAATACTAATAGCAAACTTAGGCGATGGAAAGCAATATTGGAGGAGTATAATTACGAATTATCGTACAAACCTGGTAATACTAATGCTGTGGCGGACGCACTCTCTAGACCTCCACAGCAAATATTTGAGATCATCTCGACAGACGCCACGCAACATAGTGACCATAGCCTACCTCGAAACCTTATCCAACATACAAATGCTCCAATAAATGCTTTTAAAAATCAACTGTTTATAGAACAGAATGAAACTCAATCATATGAATTTCAAATTGTGTTTCCAACATACCACAGACATATCATATCAGAACCAGACCTCTCCAAGAAAAGACTAAACGAAATATTCACTAAATACCTAAACCCATCAGTAACGAATTGTGTGAAAACAACCGACGAGATATTGGGAAAAGCACAAGAAGTGTATTCCGATAATTTTTGCAAATACAAATTCCTTTACACAAGAAACATGGTAGCCGACATTCTTAACGAATCAGATCAGGAAATAGAAATTATAAATGAACATAACAGAGCTCACAGAAATGCCAATGAAAATAAAGCTCAATTACTCGAGAGATGTTATTTCCCACAGATGAATGCAAAAATAAAAAAAATAGTAACATCATGCAAGGTTTGTAAGGAGAACAAATATGAAAGACACCCTAACAATATTTCTCTGCAAGAAACCCCTATCCCACAATATCCTGGTCAAATAATACACATCGATATTTATATTACGGAAGGTACTTCTATTCTGACAGCAATCGATAAGTTGACAAAATATGCTCAGACAAAAAAACTTAATTCAAGAGCGACGGAAGACATCAAACAACCACTTAGAGAAATACTTTTGAACTTTGGTATGCCAGAAATTGTCGTGATGGATAATGAAAAGTCATTTAATTCAAAGGCCATCATATTCATGTTGGAAAATCAATTTAACGTAAAGGTTTTCCGAATTCCACCATACGCCAGTACGGTTAACGGACAGATAGAAAGGTTTCATTCTACTCTTTCCGAGATCATGCGATGTATAAAATCGAAAGGAATTCATAATAACTTGTCCGAACTTTTGGATAAATCTACTTACGAGTATAACAACACTGTTCATTCGACCTTAGGAAGAAAACCGTACGATGTATTTTTTGGTAAACGGTCATCAAGAGACCCTGAAGAACGGGAAAAAGACAGGATCAAGTTGATAGAAGATTTTAAGAACCGACAACTATCGGACTTGGAATACCATAATCGCGGTAGAAAAGTCGCCAGGGATTATAAAATAGGAGAAGTGATTTTTGTCAAACAGAATAAAAGGTTGGGAACAAAGCTCAGTAAGAACTATAAGCAGGAGATAGTCAAGGAAAATCGACATACAACGGTGGTGACAGAAAACGGAAGAATTGTTCACAAAAACAACATTCGTAACTGAATGAATTCAAATTTTGGTTAAAGAACTTTTTCTTTTTATTTTTTCTTTTTTTTTAGTATAATTTTGTTGCCCTTAGTCCGACCTGAGGTAAAGATCTTGGACTATACTAATTCGCGAATTGTAGCAATTGATACAGGTGTGGCAAAACTCCAAATGGGGTCTGTAAGATTGATACATGATGTGGACTTAAACGATTACCAGATGTTTATTGACGATATGAAGGCAACAGTGATTTCAAAAGTGGTTACATCCCATCCCTTACATCCCTTTTTAATCCATGAAATATCCGAATTACAAGAGAAGCTAAACCAATTGAAACCAAGATCAAAACGATCCCTAAATTTCATAGGTTCGGCATGGAAATGGATAGCAGGTAATCCTGACCATGACGACTTTGAAATAATAACACAAAAAACAAATAATATATTAAAAAATAACAATAAACAGGTTATAATAAACAAATTATCTTTAGACAGAATCAACGAATTGACCTCAAAAATGAACCAGGTAATAAAAGTCGTGCAAGAAGATGTACAGACCTTCCGGAATTTAGATATTACCGAATTGAAATACAAACTGGAAATAATAAAGGAAGAAATAATTAATCTACAATATGCCATCCATTGGGCCAAAGTAGGTGTAATTAATTCGTTTATTCTGTCTCATGATGAAATAGAAACCATTAGGAAATTGTTCGAAAATAATAAAATTCCATACCTCAACATAGAAGAGATACTGGAATTTAGTGAAATAAAAATAGCTACTAACAATAGTTCCTTAATTTATATTGTCAGCATTCCTACAACAAATGATATATTGTGCAATAAGCTACTTATAAAACCTGTGAAAATTAATAGAACTGCTACTAAAATTATTTTTAATGAAATTTTGAATTGTAATGAAAAGATGTTTGGAATAAAAAATGATTGTAAGAACTACAACAAATTGACAATATGCAAAGAGGACAGTATTGAGGACATCAGCGGATCTGAATGCCTCCCCAATTTAATCCACAGCAAACCCTCTAATTGTACCTTGACAAGTAACTTCCATATACCCACAATACAGGAAATATTCCCTGGAACACTTTTACTGAACCAATTTAACGGTACGATTCTGATAAGTCAAGAGCCATATGATTTAAATGGCACTTTCATCATTAAATTCCATAATGAAACTGTATCAATCGGTGATAAAGCTTTTTCATATTCTGAAATTAATTTTTCTAACATTCTCCCAGCCGTAGTGCAACCAGTCATGGGAAACACACACGTGGAAGAAATTCTCACCTTGGAACTAATCAAAGAAATGCATGTGAACAATACTGAAGCAATAGAACTTCTGAATGTGGAAAGTAGATTGGGTGACACTATCACTTACGTACTAGTGGTTCTCATAATCATCTTAATGTTATCTGTCTGTCTGAAAAAAATGTGTAATGGAAGTGGCTCTAAATGCTCAGGAATAATTAATATCAATACTCCATTACCACCGCAGAATATTACCTTGAATGAAAACGAGCCGAGAGGGTACCCTATATCAAGGATCTCTCAAATACCCTATTTTTGATTGAGGACAATCAAAATTTTAGTGGGGAAGAGTTAACAAACAAAACATTTTGTTTAGTTAATTCTAAATACTCCCTCCCATTCTCTTTAATTTCTCATGTTTGCTGTGTTCGCTTTGTTAATCAATTTGTTTAAGTTCAATAAATTATGTTGTGGCTCAAATTGCATTGTGTGTCGCAGCTATAGAATATTTTGTCACAAGCCAATCGATAATATGCTTTGTGGGCGAAAGAACAAAATTCAATGTAAACAATAATTGTTGCGTCTCATATTGCATTATGTGTCGCAACAGTACTCTGTTCTTTCGATTGGTAAACTAGGTCATTAATGCAGACGATAAAATGTTTAACTTATTATTTTTAACAAAAAGTCCCAAAAATTGTCAAGTGGGCAATAAACTATTGAGAAAGACCCAATGTTGTCAAATGGGCATTAATTATTGTATTCCATAGTTTTAAGTTTAAATAAGAAAAACAATTCAATAAAGAAAGCAGTTGATTAGTAACAATCACACAAAACACATCATGTTTCATTTATGAAATATAAAAAGGAAATAACTTATATAATATGCACTGACAGCCTCTCTTCTATTCTTGCCATAAAAAATTCCCTGCACGATTCACCATTAATAAATAAAATCAGAAACAAAAAAATAAAATTAAAATAATGTGGGTGCCTTCACATGTAGGTATAGTCGGAAACGAATATGCTGACTTAGCGGCAGAAGAAGCCAAACGTCGACAACTTCTTAAATATCCCACCTGGGAGCCTCGGGACATACTAAACACCATCTCTACTTATTTGAATAATTCACAATCACAAAAATGGTTAAGCTATCAACATTATTATAAGACTTTTAATCCACTGGGAATGAAAGCAATCTACCCGGAAAACTGTACTAGAAAAGATATTAGCACTATTGTACGCCTTAGAATAGGCCACTGCAAATTTTCACACAGATATATTTATGAAAAATCAACTCCACCTATGTGTACATCATGCAATACACAACTTAACGCTGAACATATTCTAGACGAATGCACCCCCTTTAATTCATCCAGAATCAGTATTTTCGGGTCTAACAAACCCACTGATATGCTAAAAAATATATGTGAAATTAATATTAAATTAATTAGTAAATTCATACTCGAAAATAGTTTACAAAACCTCATTTAAAATGAAAATGCTCAGAGTCGAAAGCCATTGCAGCTAGTACTCCTTATCCCAAATTAATTATTGTAATTGTATTATTGTAATTAATAAATAAATAAATAAATAAATAAAAATAATTACTCCTCCTGTTTGCGCTGAATTTGAGTAGCTAATAATTTGATTATAATTTGCTAACGAAATTTCATTTTCTTGAATATCTTTGGTCAAATGCGTTTCAGATAACACAAGGAAATCCAGATTTTCTTTGGCGATTAGTACCTCAATTTGGTTGTAGTTATTCGTTAAACCTTGAACATTTGTGTACATTGCACTTATTGTATTTGGTTGTTATTGCGTTAACCCTAGTCTTTTCTTTTTACTGGCCAATTTGTTTTGGTACACAGGACATTGTTTATCGTTAGTCACATGATTTTCATCTAATCCCAGATTTAATCTTCTATTTTCGCGTATACAATTTATACATTTTATCATTTGCTCATTATTACACTCGTTTGGTTTATGATTACCATGACACTTTATGCAATTTTCCATATTTTTGCACTCATTTGCTATATGGTTATAGTCTTTGCACTTATAACATTGTTTTACAGACGTACCATCATATACTCTACATCTTTCCCAACCGATGTTGACTCTTTGTGCTCTCATAATATTTTCATATGTTTCATTGTCTATATTTAATTTAACATTCTGTATCGTTCTATTATTTCGTTCTGTTTCAAAAGTTCTGCTTCCTTAATATTGTTATTATTTCATCTTCCGTGTACTTAATGAGATATCTGTTGCTATAACATCCAAATTAAAAGGGGTTGCTGCTCTTATTTCATAGTTTACACCCATTTCGACTTCTATACCGCTCTTTATTTTATCTCACTCCTCGTTATTTTCACTTCTAATAATTATTGTTCCATTACTTCTATTTTCCACGTTGGTAATTTTTAAATTCACTGGATCTACTTTCTTGTTTAGCTGCTCCTTTGTTTTGTCAACTCCTTGTTTTTCCCTTGATTTCACAATTAATGGCAACTGTTTGTTGATTTTTGGCAACACTGTTGTTACAACTCTGAGTACAGCAGTTTATTTTGGTTGACGTTTATGTCTATAATAGTTTTCTTTATTTCATTGCACATCTTCTCGTTTTCCTCTCGTAATTCACTACACAGTTTGTTGTTTTTGCTTCTCACTTCGCTTACATTTTCACACAACTTGCCAATGTCTTTAATATTACTTTCACAACTTTTTTTACATCACCGAGTTTCTTCATTCTCATTTCATAGCGTTTTTCATTAGCCTCCAAAAGCTTCTTCATTTCTACCGCATTACTAGATATACTAAAGGGTCTGCCATCTAACGTTTTTTTCCAGATAGTGCTTATTTCGTGAATGGTAACACATAGCTCATGTCTGATTTGACAGATGATTAGCCCATTTCGGCCCGCTACCCGATCCCGTTGGAATTTTTTCATGATTTTTGGAATACTACCTCTTATTGACCTCATTAAGAAAAATTATAAAAATCTTTGAGTTATCTCAATTGGTTTCCGAGATATGGCGTGGGTAGTTTTCTACCCCTTGGGCCGTTGCATATACATAATATGCGTAAAACTAATAATAACAATAAAACAAATTTAGTAGAGAGATCATCAAGATTTATTCAAAAATTATTATTATATACAATGAATAGTAAAAAGATATAATTGAATAGATATTTTATTGATGTTTATAATATTTACCAAAACATTTGGCGTGTAAATTTACGTTACATTTGACGCATATGAAGGGAGTCTTTAACGAACATACTTTGCATCATCTGGGTGGCACATCGTCACCACGCTTGCCTGGAAAGTGCTTAGTATCATTGATATTAGCCGCATCGCTATGTCTAGAAGCATTGCTAGTACCAGGAACATTATTCAAATCCTGGTCAGTCTTCTCCGATGATAAAAGAGCTCGAGTGATTTGGCATCTGAATTACAGTCGTGGCATTATATTACTTTTCTCAGTTTTTGCAACCAAGCAATGCAATTTCCATGCATTAACCATCATGTTGGATTGGGTATTTGTAAAAAGAGGCCACCACCATTTTTTCCTCCGTATGCCAATACGATAATTACCTAAAGCATTATCATGGAGGTCAACACCCCCCATACCTATGAGATATACATACATCGATTATTTTGTATCCTTATCTTCATTATACTCCTTTGCCATTCGGGGAACGTTTATGTTTATATGTTTTTTTTTTGCTTGCGGTCAAACCGCTTTGCTGTAGCGAGTGGTTCTATTGATGAATGATTTGATAACATCGTAACAGCTGCATTACCTATCCATCTTATTACAACGAGCTCCTTGTCATGATCATACATTGCTGCATATTCGCCTTTTTTCATATTTTCAGGCAGCATGGCTTTTCCAGTTCTATTTGCCCGAACAGTTCCTGTCGCAAAGAATCCACGATCACTTAGTAGGCACATTAGATGAAGAGAAGTGAAAAAGTTATCGAAGAATATTCTGTGAGACGATGGTGATGAAATATTCTCCAATAGTTTGAGAACAACATCCGCTCCAAGTCCAATGGTTTTGTCGTGTGGAGTTGCTGCTCCTCCATATAGTATGGACTGATACAAATATCCACTTGATGAGCACAAGCACCAAGCTTTAAACCCAAATCGAATAGGTTTGCCACGGATGAACATTTTGCAGGAATTTCTTCCAAAGTAGGGGATCATCTGTTCATCAACTGATAAATTATGAGCCCAAATTCCAAACTGCATAAATCTTTGTTGCTTGCGTCAAAAAATGGCCTAATCTTTGAATATTTATCAGACGTATCCAAACTGTTGTTATCCGACAAATGGATGAACCTCTTGATTGCCTCAAATCTCGTTCGAAGTAGCGAATTGCGAACAATCGGGACTTCCAAGTCTGGTTGAATTGACCAATATAACTTCCATTGTGGAAGGACATGGTAACCACTTAGAAATCAAATACCGATGAATCGCTTCCATTCATATTGTTGGAGTCCAAGGCTTGCATTTTGCTGACCAGCATATTTGTCACTGAGCTCAATAATCATTGTACACAAGTCTTCATCTAAGAAAAGGGCAAAGAGCTCAGCAGGTGATTTTCCACCTACAACAAGAGAACAATTTATGGACATAATTTTATTATTAATTCTAATAATATTTACCTAATTCTTGTACAATGCCCTCGATTTTTGTAGCTTCAACGTTAGCTGGTTCTTTGGAATATTTAAAGAGACGCTTACGCCAAGAAGCTGGGCCATATTCAGCTTGTGATTTAAATTTTTTTGGAGGTGGTTCGAGGCTTCTTTCAGTTTCTTCTTGATCTTCAGGGTAATTTTCGACGACTTCGTATTCTAATTCGAACGACCCAGCGATATCCATTGCAAGTGCCTCGTTAAATTCGATAATTTCATCGTTAATTTGTTCAGTATCACTTGTCTCAACTACTTCTGGTGGAATGTATACAACATTAACCTCTGTTGATCTGTGAACAGCTGTAGTGACTTCATCTTCTTCGTCCGATGAATTCAAGATTCCCATAATTTCATCCATTTTTAAAAATTTGTGTCGCATCATTTTCTATAAAATGTATACTTACCAAATAATATGTATGGTTACAAAATATTAATTATTATACTTACCAATATTTAACGCAAATCAAACACAATCGAAAAACTTATATCAACGATGCAGTAAACAAACAGAACTGAACCACACTGACCAAAACCATGTGATATAAAGTAATAGTTGTTATGACATTGGCCCAAGGGGTAGAAAACTACCCTTGCAATTTCAACGTAAGAAAGCACCATTATGTCAATAGTATACTGTATAAATCTATTTATATTTGCATAGAACAAACCTTTTGCAGTATTGTACTACAGACAATTTATCAAATTGAAGTGATATCACAATTGTAATATTTAATTCAAAACATGTCCTTTTTGGGAGTTTATTGTTTTATGAGGGGGTGGTGGGAGCTCGGCTGTTCATAGGGGAGTGGTTGATAGTAAATCACAGAAATCATTCTAAATATTTACAAAGTATCGACCAGTACTTTTTACTGTGTCTAGTTTCGCAGAAATCTCGGTTTTAGTTCAGGGGTAGAAAACTACCCGTCTGGGCCAAAATGGGTTAGATTTATTCTTCCGCTGAACGAATATGGTTGTGTATACGCTTGAACAACGCTGGGAAATATTGCTTTGAAAATCATGGTAATGTTGCAGAATATGTGAGAAAATTGCGTACGGATTTTGGAAGAAGAGAAGCACCGTCAGCTCCGTATGTTCGTTATCTTGTGAAAAAGGTGAAAGAAACTGGCATCCTCATCGATAAGCCAAAGCGAGAAAAGCCAAAAATAGTGCGTACACCCTAGAATATTGCTGCTGTAGCAGAAAGTGTCCGTGAAGCGCCAGCAACATCAATTCACCGTTGTTCTCAAGAATTGAATATTTCGGAGGCATCATTGAGACGAATTTTGCATAAAGACCTTGGTATGACGCCATACAAAGTCCAATCGGTTCAGGAGTTGAAGCCAACTGACCATCCAATGAGTTTTCGCTTCGCTAATTGGGCCTACGATCGACTTATAGAAGATGCCGATTTTGCCAAAAAAAATCATCTTTTCAGATGAAGCTCATTTTGATCTTGGCGGGTATGTAAACAAGCAAAATTGTCGCATTTGGGGCACAGAAAACCCGCACTCATACATTGAAAAGCCGATACACCCAAAACGAGTCACTGTTTGGTGCGGATTTTGGTCCAGAGGCATAATTGGGCCATTTTTCTTCGAAAATGAGCAAGGAGTGGCCGTTACAGTCAATGGCGATCATTATCGGGCCATGTTGAACGAATTTTTGTTCACAAAAATTGAAGAGGAGGATATTGGCAACATTTGGGTTCACCTGGACGGCACTACGTGCCACACAGCCGAAGCTACACTCGATGTTTTGCGCCCTGTTTTTGAAGACCGCATTATCAGCCGCAGAGCTGATGTCGTTTGGCCACCTCGGAGCTGCGATTTGACACCGTTGGGCTATTATTTGAGGGGTGCCCTCAAAGATAATAGTTACGCCAACAAGCCAGAGACAATTGACGCTTAAAGCATCGTTCACAATGCAAGCGGCAGTTACATTTTTCATGCCATCTCGTTCTCACACACAGAATTTCACATAAGTGCCACTCGTTTTTTTTTACGAAAATGTAACTCACATTTGTCGCTGAGGTTGGTCTATTCCTACTCCAGCAACATATTTGTTCGAAAGTAGTTGTTTCCATTTGGTACTAGATAGCGCTGTTTTCGAAATTGACATTTAAACTAAGAATTATCAATGAAAATTAAAATTGTTTGTTAAAAAAAATTTCATTTATGTAATAATATTATCTGTACAATATTGTAATTATAAATATTTCACATATTTCTACATTTTACTAATATTCAAAATACAACTCTGCCGGTTGCATTCGAAGAAAACATAAGTTAAAAAACATATGCATTCGAAGAAAACATGTGTTATTGTTTGTTTGTTTTTTGGTCAGCACTTAAAATTTGAAAATGAATGAAGCCGACACATTCAAGTTTATTGAAATAGTTCAAGGGCACGAGAGCTTGTGGAATATTAGTTCCCATGGATACAAGGACATGGTACAGCGAAACGTGGTCTGGGATGAAGTTGGGAAAACATTTGGTCTAACCGGTAGGTAATTATGTTCGTTGTATGAAGAAGTAACACAGAGTACTTTTTTTAATATTTTTTTTTTTTGTTAATATAGGTAAAAAGTCTAAAAACAAGTTTAAGGCATTGAAAGACAAGTATAGGAGGCAAAAGGATCGTGAAAATGCTGCTAATAGAAGTGGTGCTGGAGCTTACGGTAAGGAAAAATGTGTGTTTTTAAGCACTTACAGTTTTTGGACAATGCTTTCAAAAAACGAAGGTATGGACATATTTGCAAAATAGAGTGAGAGTGTAATATTTTTATATATAATTTTTCCTCAAGAGTCACTGATTCTCTTGCGTGGTCTGCTGACAACACTGGAATTTCTACAGACAACTGTGGTTTCTTCTCCCTAGAATCACAGGATGGGAGTATTATAGAAAACGAATTGTTTAGCACAATTGAACAACAAGGATCTCAACAAACTACATCAACCCCATTGCCGTCTCCCGTAATTGATTGCAGCATATCGTAGCCTACATTTTCCCAAACCAGAGTGCCAAAAAAGGCAAAAAGATCTGTCGAGGACATATTTGAAGACCTAACAAATAAGCTAATGTCATGTGTAGAGCCACCTGTGTCACAGTCAGTAGAGCCGACTACGTCTCCCAAATATCACTCGGCAGTTGTTTATTTTATAGTGGAAACCTTGGGCAAATTAAACAAGGATGGAGCCGCGGCATGTGAGAAGGAGCTTGTGAAAGTGGCCACAAAGTTTCGATTTAATTATTAGTTTATTATATTTACTTCTTTATGGTTTTGTTTTTAAATAAAAAAATGAAATAAATAGTCGATTATTATTGTTGAGTTAAATGTGTGGGTTATATAAATATTCCTTAAGAGTTTCTCGTAACAGTTGTACCTCGTGGCCAGCGTGATTCGATCCCAGTTGATATTTACATTTTCGATATTTACATTTTCACTGAAGGCAGTAGTGGTAGCTTTTGTATTTAAAATGAAGTTATGAAGAACCACAGTGCAGCGAACGATGGAAGATGCAGTTTCGCAACTTGCATTTACGACAGTGTGGTAGATTCTAAATTTACTGGCTAATATCCCGAAACTGTTTTCTATTGTTCTTCTAGCAGAAGATAAGTGCGTGTTGAAGTGGCGTTTAGCGGACGAAAGTTCTCTTCCACCGTATGGACGCATCAAATGCCGTTTTAGGGGAAAAGCTTCATCGCCAACAAAATAAAATGGAAATTTTATAATACTATCAGATAGCTCTGTGTCTTGGGGCAAATTCAAACGATTATGTAACAAATCTTGGCCAAAATCAGTCCGTTTTACAACTCCTCCTATGAACAAAAAGTTTAAGAATTTATTATATATTATATTAAAAAACATATCATCAGATTCAGATCCATACGCGCCCACATTAACATATGTAAAGTTGTAGTCTGCATCACAAACTGCTAGGAGAATAATTGAAAATGTCTTCTTGAAATTAGAGAATAATGATCCACTATTCGGTGCACATTGAATTACGCAATGCTTTCCGTCTTGGCTCCAATACAGTTTGGCATTCCAGTTTTTGCCAAAAATTGTTCGGCTATAAACTTCAGTCTTTCGTTGTTAGGTTTCGGAATAAATTCTGCATTAAGTGCTACCAATATTGATTCCGTTGTTTCCTTTATTATATTATGTATAGTCGAATTTCCGATACGGAAGGCGTAGGACAGAGATGAATAGCTAATACCTGTGGCTACAAATCTATAAAATAATTTTTTTTCATATTATTTTCATTTCAACCACAATCACTTGCAAAATGCGCACGTTATTCTTTACCTTAGAGTTACCAGTAGCCTCACACGCTCACTTATTGGTCTACGGATAGATTTCTTGCTTAATAATGGACCAACTTTATATAGAAGCAAATCAAATTGGACGTCAGTCATCCAAACAAAGTTATAAAAACTTTCGCTGCCTTTCAACCTCATTTCCCGGACCAGATTAGTGCCATCTCCAAAGGTTCTCTCTTTTGAAGAATATCGCGGACCCATCAGCGTCTTTTATTTTCATTGTTTTTTAACAATATCGCGGATAGACCCACTAAGTGGGACACAACAAAAACGCGCATGTTGTGTCTTGAAAGTGGTAGTTGTTGCTGTGTACGATTTGCAACAGCTTATAAATATATTTGGTTTACTTATTAATTAGAATATAAGGTTTTTTTTTATAATTACCACTTCTTCATTTACACCACAATTTTCCATTTCTTGCTGTTCACAATTTATTTACTTTACAAAATGTAAACAATCTGTCAGTCAGCTGTTTATTCGAACTCATTTGCGAATATATGTTGCTTGTATTGTGAACCGATTTTGAAAGTGTCGCTTGCATTGTGATTTCCGCTTTAAAGGACAATATTCGTGAGGCCATTGGTGAAATACAGCTGCACACAATCGATAATGTGCTTAAAAATTGGACCGATCGTGTAGGCTACTGCATGGCCAGCCGAGGCAGCCATTTGAATGAAATTATTTTCCATTATTAACCGGAAGGATTGTGCTTTCAAATAAAAAAAGAAATTTGAGATAATATTCAGTAGTTTTTTTTTTATAGCATTTTCAAAAAAAAAAAAAGTTATTTGGCGGACCCTTTAGATATACTAACATTATTTTAGTTTAAGTTACAGTTTCTGGGTTCCCATGGTTTTCTTAAAAAAAAATTTTCCAAAGTATAATTCAAATTTACTTTCCCACTTGATATTATGACAAAAAAAAAAAACTGACAGTAAACTGACATACATATATGTGCTTTATATAAAGTTAAGTATATGTAAGACTAAGCAATTAAATTCAAATTCTTGTTAAAATTTGTAATGAAACTATGAGAACAATATGGATTACTATATATTTTTTTCCTTTCTTGAATAGGAACAAAATTAAATTATCAATCAATATTCTTACGGACTGCTCCATCCACACAATTGCTTCAATTAACACAATTATTAAATTTTTAATAAAAAAAAAAAAAACTAGGAAATGTTTTAATATATACAGGTTTTAAATGACCTCAATGTGCGTTATATATATAAATATATATAATATATATAATATATAATATATATATAATATATAAGTATATATAATATATATATATATATATATATAATATATATATATATCTGTGGCAATAAATAATAATGGCTTAAGTTGACATAAGTGCTTTTTCATTTTATTACATATTCTTATTCTCCTCTTCAAGATCTATCACTCAGCTAAATTTCAAGTATAAAATGTTATCTATACTTAATATAATAAAGAGGTAATATGTGTTTGTTTGTTTGTTTGTTTGTTTGTTTGTTTCTAGGGGGTAATCTCCGTAACTAGCCATCTGATCTTACTGAAATTTTCACAGAGTCTTACTGCGGATATGGGAAGTGCTATAGGCTATAATTTTTTTAATATTTTTAGTGGGCGTGGCACCTCCAACACAAAGTAAATTTTTAATATCATATACATATATTGAGTATTATGATAGGGAGAGCTTTGCAAATTTGTGTGAGGTCACCTATTGTTAATATCAGTAGCCACGCCGGAAATGAGCCGGATCGGAGAAATGGGCGTGGTACCTCCCATACAAGTAATAATTCAATGTTATATATCTCGAGTACTATGATAGAGAGAGTTTTTCAAATTTGTCTGATGTCACCTATTATTAATGTGAGCAGTCGGACAAAAAATGGGCAGTATCGGACCAATAGGCGTGGTACCTGCCATACAAATAAAATATATAATGCCATATATCTGGAGTACTGTTATAGTGAGAGTCTTGGGACTTTGTGTAAACTCATAAGTTATTCATATGATTAGTTAGACAACAAATGGGCGTGATCGGAGCAGTGGGCGTGGCACCGCCCGTACAAAGTAAATATATGATATCATATAACTGGTGTACTAAAAGAGGCACTTTGCAAGACACCATCAGATCTTAATATGAGTAGTCAGATAAAAAATTGGCGGGTTCACAACAATGGGCGTGGAACTCCCCATGCAAAGTAACTATTTAATGTCATATATTTGGAGTACTGTAAAAGAGAGAGCTTTGTGGCTTTGCGTGAGCCCATAGGTTCTTTGTGTGATTAGTCGAACAAAAAAATGGGCGTGATCGAAGCAGTGGGCGTAGCACCGCCCATGTAAAGTAGATATCTAATATCATATAATTGGGAAAGGCTCGACATTTTGCACGAGTCCATCAGATATTAATGTGAGTAGCCCAATAAAAATTGGGCGGGATGGGATAAGTGGGCGTGGCACCTCCTATATCAAAAATATGATGTACTACGAAAGCAACAGTCTTTTGACAAGTACATTAGTTATCAATGTGATTTGTCGTGGAAAATATATCGTCAAAATCAAAAATCGCCAAACCCAAAAATCGCGAAAAATAAAAATCGCCCAAAAACAAAAATCTTCAAAATCAAAAATTGGCAAAATCAAAAATCGCTAAAAAAAAAATAAAAATTGCCAAGTGATATTTTAAGTTCAAAGCCAATAGTTGAGTGGTGCCAGATCTAATTTGGAAAATCCATGTTCTTCTCATGGGCAGCTACATGTACCTCCAGGGCAGGAACGCTGAACAATCTGATATTTGTTGTACCGAATTAAAAAAAACAAAAAACATTTTATATCAGCAAGCATCAAAATAAATGAATCTATATTAATGATCTATACTTAGCATAATAAAGAGCTAATGTGTTTGTTTGTTTGTAGGAGGTAATCTCCGTAACGACTTATCTGATCTTCCTGAAATTTTAACTGATTCTTACTGCGGATATCAGAAGTGCTACAGGCTGTATTTTTTTTAATATTTTTAGTGGACGTGGCACCTCTTATACAAAGTAAATTTTTAATATCATATATATTAAGTACTATGATAGAGAGAGCTTTGAAAATTTATCTCAGGTTATCTATTATTAACGTGAGTAGTCAGACAAAAAAATGGGCGGGATTGGACAAATGCGCATGGCACCCTTTACAAACTTAATATTAAATGTGATATATCTGAATAACTGTGTTAGTGAGAGCCTTGGGACTTTGCGTGAGCCTTTTCATAACAATTCGGAAGGGCGGGGGAGGGGGAGGGTGTAGCGAAGCACACCGGGTTACATCTAGTTATTAATAAAACTATACGCATTTATATTTTAACTTAAGTCTTTGTGGAAAATAATACATAAGCCATAACATCTTAACTCAACTTAATTTTTTTTAAGGTAGCTACATCAATATTAAAATGTTTTAGCATTAAAGCTTCTATACACTTAATTTCAATAACTAACATTCAAATTATTCCTCATAAAAAAAACCTTATATTTAACTAAGCTTTTATAATACGAAAACCCCTTTTAATATTGTCTACTTAAGAGAACATGAGTTCCTATAACAGAATTGAATTTTTACGATATTTTAAATCTTTATTTTTGCAAAACATCTTAACTCTACTTAGGCTATTATGTTAAAAAGCAGTTGAAAAATAACGGTTCTTAACTGCTGTTAGGTTTATTTTAGTGTGTGTGCTTATGGAATTTTTTCAAAACATAAGCTGTTGTGTTCACTTTGCAGACAGTGTTGGCGCGAATAACATCATAGAGAAATGGATAATACAAATAATATTATTGAAAGTGTGTCTCCTACTTCAGATTTAATTAATGCTATATTAAGTGATAATACATTTGCTGATAATAATACTAATATAGAACTTGCATTTTGTGATGGTGATCTGAATTCAATTTCAAGTAACACTGTTGATGATATTCTTATGATTTTACACATTTACTGTTTAAAATTATTAAAAATTTAAATAAAACAGAGCACATCAAGTGTTGCGGATACTGCAGTATCGTCAAGGAAACATGCAAACAAATTGAGAAACGAGGGAAAATCTTATATTTCAAAGTCCGGAAAAATAGTTCCCGAGCTTGTATTGCGTAGGTTGGAACCATGCAGGAAAAACTGCGTTGATAAAATATCTTACGAACAGCAAAAGGAAATACATAAGAATTATTGGTCGCACGGGTCATATCGTTTGCGTAGAGCAGCTGTTGCTGGATTAATGGAAGTGCAGCAGACTAAAACTATTAAGAGGTTTAAGACCGATGTGAATTCAAGAAAACGAGATCATTCTTACAATTATTTCTTAGAAATTAAAAGTGAAAAAATATCGGTATGCCAAAAATGTTTTAGATTTACTTTGTGCGAGTCAGAACAATTTATTAAATCAGTTGCAAAAGCAAAAATTAATGGAACTGAATTTATGGATAAGCGTGGGAAACATCGAAATGCCAGAAAATTATCATCTGAAAATGAAATTTATGAATTCATACAGAGTTTTCCATCATATGAGTCACACTATAGTCGTCGTGATACTTCATTACGTTATCTTCCAAGTGATCTATCTGTGGCAGCAATGCATCACTTATATTGCGAGAAATACGACCATTCTGTGTCGTTATCAACTTTTTCGACGCTGTTTAATAAAATGGGATTGAAATTTAAAAAACCTAAGCTGGATGCTTGCCATAAATGTGACTTATTTAACCATAAGATAAGTATTGCTACACCTGAAGAGGTTGATTCTCTAAAGGCAGAAAAAGAAATCATCACAATGAAGCACAACAAACATATGACTCGAAAAAAGCTGATAAGACAAAAGTTATGAATGATGTTCTACTTAAGGTATTTTGTTTTGATCTTCAGCAATGTCTGCCGACACCAATGTTGAGGACTTCGTTATCGTTTTACAAACGACCATTATGGACATTCAATTTAACTGTACATGACATTGTGTCTAATCAACCAATATACTACATGTGGCATGTAGCTTTAGCAAAAAGAGGTGGTAATGAGATAGCTTCCTGTGTTTTCAATCATCTTTTAAATATGGACTCTAATACAAAACACGCAGTTTTTTATAGTGACTGCTGCCCAGGTCAAAATAAAAATAGTTACGTTGCAACTATGTTTGCAATTTTTCCGCAAATGGATAACAATTTAACTACTGTAGATCACAAATTCTTGGTGCCTGGTCACACTCATATGGATTGTGATAGCGACCATGCTCTAATAGAAAAAAAGAAAAAAAACAATGATAAAAATCCACCATCCTCATGATTGGTATCAGTTTGTTCGATCTACTGGATTAAGGAAACAATTTTTAGTTACGGAAATGGGTCAAAGCAATATATTTGATTTTGGAAACGCTTCTAAACAGTTATTTACTTGGCGGAAAGTTGACAATGATGGAGAAAAATATAATTGGAATGAGATCAAGTGGTTCAGATTTACCAAAGAATTTGGGAAAGTATATTTTAAAAAATCGCTCAATGAAGAAGATCCATTCAAGTTCATCAATATAAAAACAAGTAAGAAAATTAAAGTCGGTCTAGACCAACTATACGATACCCTATACCATGCGTTTAGAACACTATCTCTTAGGCCCAACTAACTGGAAATAGAAAATAAGCAAAAACCAAATTTAAGTGGGATTTTTATTAATTTTTTTGGCTGCAGATATGAAAAAGTTCATATCGGATGCTATATTTATATGGGGACTAGGTCCAAAAATGGACCGATCCTGATCATGTTTGGTAAAGTCTCTTGTATTTTGCAAAAATATAAACAAACAAAATTTGGGAAGAATCAGTGCAATATTTTTGTCTTTTAATAGATTTAAGTGAAGATCGGGAAGCAGCTCTATAGGGGGCCAAAGGTATCATTTTTGGACTACTCATTCATGGATGTAATGAACGCAAATAAACCCAATTTGAGTAAGATGTATGTGACAATATGGATATTATGACATTTTATTTCGATTTCATAGGGGTAATTTGTGTGGGGGCTAGGTCTGAACATGGACCGATTCTCACCAATTTCAATAGCGTTGATCCCATGGCCGATAAAAGCTTGTTTACCAAATTTCGTCGAAATATATTCATATTTGCGACCTGCCGTTTGATTACAAGATTTACATGGACACACAGACGGACGGACGGACGGACGGACGGACATTGTTAAATCAACTCAGAAAGCGATTCTGGTTCGATCGGTATAATTAAAGATGGGTGTAGGTCAAATACTTTTGGTTGTTACAAACAGCAGCACAAAGTCATTATACCCAAACCACATAGTGGTATAGGGTATAAAGAGGGGATTCAATAGTGTGAAAATTATTGATTTAAAAGTATGTTATGCGGGACCAATACAAATAAACGCCAATAAGAAAAAGGATTTATTAGGTATGTTACCTCTTGTTGACGAAATATATAGAGACTTCTATAAAAATTTAAATACAGTAAATACGCTAGAATTTCATCCAGATTTAACTGAATATGATGATAGTTATGGGTGATTACTAATATATTATATTTATAAATGTGACGAAATCTGAAATAGTTAACTTATTATTTTATAAAAATTGTTTATTTTCAATGAATTATATTTTTGTTTTTTTCTTATATTTCTAATAAAGCTTAAAAAAATTATCTTGTCTCAGGTTTTCTGCATTTTTTAATTTAACCTAAAGCACTTATATCGACTTACTAGCAATAAAAATTATTTTGCATTTCAATATAGTAGCTTAAGTTCACTTTAGTTTTTATTTTTCTGGAAATGGATTTTTTCATAACATCTTAACTAAAAAACAACGAATATTTACTAATAACACGTTTTTTTTTTATAAAATGAACAGTTTTGTTCTAAGTAAATGTGCATCTTTTTCTGTGGCTAAAAATTTTATATAAAAACCGAACACAATTTATTTAAGACAAAACCCTTAATATCTCAAAACACGAAATTTCGACTTAAGCCATTATTATTTATTGCCACAGATATATATTGTTCCAGATTTTTTTTCTGGCTATGGGAGTTTACAATATTGATTGATACTTTACTTCAATTGGCAAGGGTTTAATTTCCGCTAGAACAATTTTTAGAGCCTATTTTTTATCAATTTGTGAATAATAGATTAAGAATTTTATTAACCTTTTACGCCTGTCCTTAGGATTAATAAACAATTTTGAAAAAAAAGAGAACTTATGAAAATTACAAGAAATTGAAAAGCATTTTTTTTTTCTTTACTAAAATTTTGACTTGATATTTATCATGACAAAATGGTTTATGACAAATTTGACTTCCACGTGCCGGAAACTCGAAAAAGGCCTTAATCGTTGTTCTGGATGCTGGTGGATGATGGATAAATTGCGAAATGAGGTGTTACAAAATGTTATGAAATGATGTCATGAAATGTCAGTAGCTATATAGTTTTCTTAAACAACTTTTCTTAGGCTAAATTTAAAAAAAATATATAATTAGCAAGGTTATATATATGAAAAAAAAAAATTGGTTTATAGGGAATAGAAATTAAGAGATGTATACTTATTAAGCATATTTCCTTTTGATTTGGGTTTCGTATTTTGCTGTTGTTCTCCTATTGTTGAGTTAGTGATTTTTTTCCTTTTACCCTTATGGGGAGGTGAAATCTCCAAAAAAAAAAGAAAATTAAACTGGTTGCTGGTGATGGTACCATACCCATTCGAAACAAGTTTTGACGCAGGCTGCTGTGCGTAATGTTGCTGCTGTTGCATTGGTAGCAATGTGGTTGTTGGAATTTTCTAAAAATTACCACTGATGGGTTTTTTCTCTTTCCTTTCTTTCTTTTCCTGTAGCTGTGGTTGTGATTGAGAATATCTAGTTGGGTTATGGGAGGTGCTGTGGCGATGTTTGGTATTATTCATAGATGTCTTTGCTTATGTCGCTTTTGTAATAACAAAATTTTTGGGTAATTGTTTGTTGAATATCTACCGAAGTATTGTTAGGAGTTGTGGTTGATGTGGTTTTTTTTGGTGACAATTGAGGCTGTTTGAGTTTTGTTAATACTGGTGGAATGCTGTAAGGTGTGCGAGGTACATCTTCGGGTCTAACCTCGGCTGCTAATACTGCTGTAACATGAACAGGATCCTCGTAAAGAAAATTGTACATTCCAGTTCGGGGTACTGAAGAATTATATTTTGTCACCCTTTGAGCTGGGTGTTTAGTTTACACAATTTTTTTGAGGACGAGTGTATTCTCACTGTTAGGCAGCACGAGGTGATGAAGTTATTTCCATTTATTTAATTAGAAAATTTTATACCCAAAATAGATGTGACGCGTCACTATATAATTTCGGAAAAAAATTGTTCGAAGCCTGCCTACATAAAAAACAAATATGATGCAACACCGTTTAATATCTTGGGTTTATATTTTTAATTTTAATCCATGACACATACCTGTATTTGCGCACTCAGTTCAGGACGTCTACCTCGCTACACGTTTTGTGAAAGAAAAGAATATGTCGAGACCTTACCGAATGCTTAAAGACGCTTATAAAAAGTTAACGAAACTTGACGTACATAGGTACCAACTTTTAAATATTCGACCAACAGCAATTATTTAAATAACGTGTGAAGATAACAACAAACTCAAACAGGTTAAACTATCCCATTTAAGGAAATCTTAGAATGTTCCTCACAAAACCAAAAAATTCGGATTTTAGTTCGAAAATACCGGAATTAGTTGGAGACAAATTTTCAAGGACGTATATCTTTCGCATGAAAGGTTCCTTGTAGTTTCCCTTGCAAATCCTCTAAAATGTAAAAATGATTACCAAGTTTTCCTCTTATGCACGCTTTGATAAATAGTGGAGCTAGTTTTGCATTGAAATTCTTTGTCGCATTGCTTTGTACAAAATTCCGGCGAAAAACTTCCTGACCAATAATGAAATTTGGGATCCTATTGTTGTTGATTCATAGTATAGGCTTCGTGGATATGGTTTCTGGTGTCGTGCCGAAGTATTTGTATGCTATCCTCGTTAGGAAGTTTGGCTGAAGGTTCATCGAGCAGTTGTAGATTTCTTAAAAGGGTGTATGAAGACCCATGAGTTATCATGTTAAAGCCAAATAACGCATGATATGGAGATCCATTTATTAACTGGTGGCATGAATTCCGAAGAGCACAACTAATTGCGTTAATATTTGAGTCCCAAAGTCGTTGGTCTTGCTTATGGTATGATCGAATTCCTGCGATCAGTGACCTTTTTATTCTCTCAGAGGCGTTTGATTGCGGAGAGTACAAAGCAGTATAGTTATGGGTAACTCCATGTTTGGTCAAAAATGCATTAAATTCACCTGATTTAAACTGACTACCATTGTCGCTAACAATAACTTCCGATATTCCATAAGTGCAGAATATTTGATTTTCCAAATAATCTATAACAACACTGCTAGTAAATTTTCGAAGAGGGCATAACCAATGAAACTTTGAGTGGTGATCTAACACAATTAATAAACCAATGTTTCCCTTTATACTTCTAGGATATGGTCCAAGGAAATAGATGTAGAGTCGTTGAAAAGGACGAGTGGAGATTGCAGCGTTTCCCATAGGTGGTTTCATAACGAAATTCGGAGCTTTAGTAAATTTGCAAACCTCGCATTCTTTAATGTAGTTCCTCACGTCACGTACCGTTCCAGGCCAAAAGAAGTGCCTTCGCAGAAGTTCTAAAGTTTTACAAATGCCTCCATGTGCAGTTATAGGTAGATCATGTGATCTAGAGATTACAGCTTTTCTTAGTTTCAACGGTATCCAAAGTTTCCAAGTGTTTCCTTCTTGTTGTTCATCACCAGTGTAGTGGTTCGTTCGTATATATACATATTTGTCAACGATCTTAATGTCGGGATATTTCTCAGGGTTGGTATTAATTTTTGTTTTTAGTTCTTCATATTCAGGTTCGTTGAGAAACGGTGAATTAGGTCAACTTCCGGTTCCATTATCACTAAAGCCGCGACTTCTTCCACAGGTATTCGGGAGAGGGCGTCAGGAACGATGTTGTCCTTACCTTTTCGGTGGCTGATGGTAAATTTATATGATTGTAACTTAAACACCCACCTCGCTAATCTACCACTTAGATCGGTGTGTCGCATTAGCCAGACTAAACTTGAATGGTCTGTAATTACTTCAAATTTTTGCATCTCTAGGTAACATCTGAATCTCTTAATTGCCTCCAAAGCTGCTAAACATTCGCGTTCAGTGACACTATAATTGCGCTGTGCGGAATTTAACTTCCTACTCATGTATGCAATGGGTTTCTTTTGTTCGTTTTCATCCAATTGCACCAGAACTGCACCTATGCCGAAGTCACTAGCGTCGCAATGGAGAAAAAATTTCTTTCCAAAATCTGGATTGGTTAACACGGGGCGGTAGTAAGAAGACGTTTAATTTTTTCGAAAGCCTCTTGGGCATTAGAAGTCCACATAAATTTTTTCTTATTAGACAATAACTCGGTGATTAGAAAAACTACTGTAGAAAAATTTTCTATAAATCGACGATACCATCCTGCAAGTCCTAGAAATCCTCTCAACTGTTTTAAATTTTTAGGAACCGGCCATTTTTGTATAGCACTACTTTCTCGGGGTCGGTTGTGATACCTCCGTCACCAATAATGTAACCTAAATAGTTTGCCCTAATTACACAAAATTGACTTTTTGATACATTCAAAGTAAGATTCGCTTTTCTGAATTGCGATGCCATAGCATAAGAATTTCTAAATGGATGGAAAATTCTTCCGACACTATGACTAAGTCATTTAAATATCCGAAGACCCAGTGACGTAAATCAGGTGGTATGATTTCATCCATAAGTCTAAACATGGTCTGAGGAGCATTACATAGCCCGAACGGCATTACAACGCATTGGTAGAGAGGTTTTCCCGGAACTGTGAACGCATCAGAGGTTAGGACGTGTCGTCTAAAGATATTTGCCAGTAAGCATCCTTAAGATCCAGCTTTGAAATAATATTGGCTTTTAGGAGTCTAGCGAAAATACCTTTGATGCTTGGGAGTGGATATGCATCTTTCTTTGTTTCTATATTAACTTTCCTAGCATCTAAACATAACCGGACCTTATTTGGTTTTACTACCAATCGCATTGGTGAACTCCAGGCCGATGTTGATGGTTCAATTACCTCTAACGTTAACATTCGGTCAATCTCATCGGGCATTAGTCTCTCGACTGCTGGTGAAACCGGATAAAAGCGCTGTTTGATCGGTGTGGCATTACCTACATCTATTGAATGTTTAATTAGACTGGTTCTTCCTAACCCTTGAATTTAAAAATTTGGAAGAAGTGAAATAATAGCATTCATCTGTTGATGTTGGCTTTGGTTTAATGGATACTTCAGGATTTCTGACTGAGCAGACTCCTGATCTAAATCGGATAAATTTGAAAATTTATTTTCCATCACAGGTAAATCGGACAGACTATTGGACACTTGATCAAAGTTAACAATGTCTACCGAGCCAACAACATCCGAAAGTAGCTTAAACGACTTCCAGAAGTCAATACCTAAAACCAATCGCTGGGATATTGATGGAATTATAAAAAGTTTCATAGAACAAGTTTGGTCTTTATACCTTATCTCGACATTTATCCAACCGATAACTGACTGACGACTGCCATCTGCAGTCTTCACAAACGAATTGCATTTCTCAAAACAAGAAAATGACGAAAAATCGAATTCAGCTAAATCCGAACCTATGCAGCTAATGTTAGTACCAGTGTCTAGTAAACCATATTCATTAAATTTTAAAAATGACACCTTAGCATAATACCGAAGATCTTTGGGGTTGTTAACTATGGTGGAAACTAAAAATGTTTGACAAATTTTCCGCGTTTTGGTTTACCGGGGAAAATGTTAGTACACACATCGACATTAAAAATTTCATTACGTTTTTGCACATACAGTTCCCACCGCTTATGAAAAGGTAATTTTGGGTAAGGTCTATTATGGCTGAAACTATATTCAGAATTTTCCACCGACAAATCTGACTTATCAGGTCGTTTTAGAATTGCTAAGGGATTTGAAGTTACGTCGTTCGAGGATGTTAATAAAATCGGGTTTGTGTCATATTTCCTAATAGTAGAGTCAAGTTCAGAGTCCTTGTTTTCGGGGTTGATAGTGGTTGTTAAAGTATTATTTAGATTTACTAGGGGTCCTTCAGGGGGATCGACGAACGAACAAAGTTTTTTGCCGAATTTGATCTTTTGGATGCGCATTTAGTGCAGTGGGTTTGAAAATATTTTTCTCCCCACATCCGTAACACAATATGCGTCGCTCTTGTTGACAATTTTCCCAATGATGTCCCTTCTCCTCACTATTCCAACAGTTAAAATGGGTTTGTCCTTGGATTGCATTTATCGAAATATCGTTATTTGTCAGTGGATTTTCATCCAAAGTTATATCAGGGCTATTCATTTCAGCCACGTAACGACGAGAAGCAAAGTTAGCATTACTTCGTGCTGCTAGATTCCGGTCCACATAATCGTCTTTCAGAAAGTTTTCTCAGATTTAAACAAGTTTTCTTAAACGTGTAATTGACGATATAGGCACATAGGGAAGTTCTTGCCGAATTTCTGGTCTTAAATTATGAACAAGAATGTCAATGAGGGTTTTATCCTCCATAGAGGATCTCAGTTTATCCATAATAGATGAAATTGATTCTAAAAGTTCATCAAATGATTCACCCGGTTTTTGTTTTCGGTTTCTTATCTCTTCATTAATATCATATGGGGTTTTTGAATTTTGGTATTGGCACCGAAGAGCATCACAAAAATCATCCCAATCGATATACCGAACTTTTTTATGGTGACCCCAATACGAGTCTCTAGCTTTACCAGCTAAAAAGATATTAAGATTTTTACATATGATTGAAAAATCACCATTAAAAGTGTCATACGTTAAAGCTCGAACGCGGTATAAAAATTCTTCTACATTTAAACCGGATGACAACCTTAAGATTCCAGTTTTGGATAATCGAAGTGACCTTATGGCTAGTAACTGAACTAGAAGTATGTATGGATTTTTGAACACTATCGTTGCTGTGTGTCGGAACTTGAAATTGGTTAGCAACAATATTCGGTGGATATGGATTATTGGTTTGCGGAGAGGTATTGTGGCTTAAATTAGGCCCGTTATTCACTTGTACTGGATTACGATATCGAAGGTTAACATTGCCTGTATTCCCAGGAAGAATATCTAAATTTTGTAGCACACGGGTTATGTTGCTTTCAACCAATCGAGCCAAATGATCTTCATCAATGGGATTTGGTGAAGGGTTAATAGTATGAGGTGGAGATAAGTTCGAATTGTTGGTCGTAAAACTGCGGGTACCATAATGATGGGCTCTAACCCCACGACTTTTCCCTTTCACTGGTTTCCCCAAACTTTGACTTGGTTTATAAAGTGGATTTGCTTTGGGTGTAACAGTAAATGTACGTAGCTCCGAAAGCTGACACGGTCTTTTACAGGTGGGATATTCCAATGCAGTTTATAAAAAGGTTTCTATGCATGATCGCTGAAACGCATGAGAACATTCTTTAATTATCAAGCACTCTTGGGTCTCACTCATGATCTCGTTGCAAGTATAGCAACTGATAGCATCCATGGAACTTGCTGCCTGAAGAGGTGGTAAACTTAATGGTGGCGTACGTAAAGCTGCCATTATTTTATAATTATAAAATTTTCCCCACAGAATTTAAAAAAATGTGATAACAGACAAACTATATATCTCGGTAAAACCCCAAAAGGTTAAACTTTAATTCAAGAATTGATTATCTGATGTTTTGAAAAAAACAATAATTTTCAAAGACGTATAATTAAAAGATGTAATTTCAAATGCACTATATATATCCACTTACTTATTCATTAGTTACATCTCAATTAATGTATGTTAAATATAACCATTTACCCACCATTTGAAATTGCTTAATAAACAAAAGAATGAAAAAAATATAATTGAATTTGAAATAAAATTCACCGAAAACAGAGCTTTGTTGTTTGTTTGTTGAAAAATTTCAAGTTTAAAACTGAAACCAACTGCAAAATTCAAAACCACAAAAACAAATTTTAATGTTTTGTATAAAAAAAAAAATTTTTTTTTAAGATTATCTTGTGTTCCCCTTATCAATAGTGTGATTCGAAACAGTATACAGAAGCCTTATTACCAAAAAAAATTGTCTGAGTTAAGTGTAGGATATTTAAATGAAATTTGGCCATATAAACAAACTCATTTTCTTCTATAGTTTACGCATGATAATTTCACCATTAATAGAGGACATGCAATTGCAGTTAGCGAATTCTTGTAATCCATTTATTATACAAAGTTTATACCAGAGTTCAACCAAATTCCCTTTAAATGCATACACCTCACCGCATAAAAATCTAATCATTTATCAAATTCCCCTTTAAGAAAGAGAAAACAATAATAATAAGACTAATCGGTTAGCCTACTCAAACTGTTAGACCTCAAGTAGCTAAAAAATCCAGAAAAGCTTTTATTACTTATTCTTAAAGTCAGAAAGGACAATAAAAAAACAATCTAGGTCCCAAGCCTATTAATGAAATTGAACAAATTAAAAAAATTAAATGAAATTGAGCCGATAAAAACTATAAAGTTCTTATGGCCCCACGTTGAGCGCCAATTACTGTAATGAGACCACCAAAAATTTATTCAAATGTTTGTGGTGTACAAACATTGAACGATGGAGAAAAAAAAACTTATAATCGTTTTATTTTTATATTATCTCTTTGGTAATAATTAAATTCAGGACGATGGGAGCCTTCGGGAAAACCAGCTAATCAGTCGGGTGGTGGGGGTTCTTGTCCCTCCTTAATTATTTTTGGATCAGTCAAACAATAATAATAATTAGACTCCCGAATATAAACTCTAATGCCGTTTTCTTTTCTGACAAAAAATGTCGCCCTTTTTCTGCCCTTTTTTAGAAAAGTGCAATTTTTTATATATTCTGAATTAAGAGCAACCTTATATTATATATCAATCGAAAGGTCTCAAAGTGCTGTGTTCATAAACGCAAAAAAAATTGTATTATTATCCTCTTGAAAGTCAAAGGGTGAAAATATTCAAAAAAGGGGAACAATGGGGAAATATTCTCACACTATGACCTGAAAGAAGTCAATGGCTGGAATATTTACGAAGGCTCGACTTTGAGACCTTTCGATTAATGTATAAGATAAGCTTGGTCTTAATTCAGAATATATAAAAAAATACACTATTCGAAAAAAGGGCAAAAAAAGGGGCGACATTTTTTGTCAGAAAAGAAAACGACATAAGATAACTAAATGGATCAATGAAAAAAAACACAAAATTTTAAATGAGCCCCTCTTATGGAAAAACTAATTTTGGAATTGGGTATTGGTCAAGGTCTGTCTGCATTGGTACCTCTTATAGGTGCCGTAAAGAGGTGGACGGCTCTATACCCACCCTACCTATGGTTTTACTGCCGCAGGTGTATATTTGTTTTTACCCCAAACACAACATTACATCCACTATGTAAGGAGAAACACCAAAAAAGTTTATATTTAATAATGCATGATTATGGATTGTTTTATTAACAAAATTAAAAAAAACGCTTTCAAATATTTAGTAACTAATTATATTATTCCAATTTAAAAGAAGAAAATCTTTACATGATTATTGATCCTGACTACTCAGGGTTAATAGGAGGAATAAGTTTATGTATGGATGGTGTACTTTAATTCAAATTATGTATACTCGTTTAGATTTGTTGTGAAGGGTATACGTAAGTATATACTGTACGGTTAAGTATTAAGAACTGATATCATTATTAATTCATTTATTAGTATTTATAATACTCTTAATTGACATAATTCATTTATATTTCGTTTCTAACAAAACTTATACATTCTTTATTGAAGATATTATTATTGAGTTCATTATTAATTCTAGTTGATAATGAGTTGAATAGTTTGAGGCCCTTGTAGAAAAAAGATCTCTGCATCGAGGATGTTGTAACCCGCTGCAGTCTAAAGTTATTGGCATTCCGTAGTGAATATGGTTGTGTCTCACCAACATACCTCGTTTGTTCACTTAAGTAGTCTGGTGCAGTCCCCTGTCGTATTTTTTGTATCAGTTTTATGGTGCTCAGTGCTAGCCTTTGTTTTATATTCATCCATTTGGGAGTATTTAGCATGGTGTTTATTGGTGTGTATTTGTTGCATTTCAAAATCGATCACATTGCCTTATTTTGAAGCTTTTTTAATCTTTCTATATGTGTATCAGTGCAGCATGTGTATAATATTGTGGACCCGAATTCAAAATGTGGTTTATTTATTGAATTGTAGACGTTTATTGCCGTTAAGACGTTTATTTTATTTCTTATTCTTTTTAAGAACCCGATTTTCTTTTCCGATTTTTTTACATATGAACTCTATATGTTCAAGAGTTTGATGTGTTCAACTTTCTCTATAATTTCTCCATTTATTTCAATATTCATTTCACTTATCATATTTATTTCCATAGTTTTCGTTTTTTTTTCATTTAATTTTAGTTTATTCATTTTTAACCATTTAAAAATGGTAGGTAGCGTGCTCGCCTATCATGCGGGGTCATGGGTTCGATTCCCAGTAGAGGCTTTGGTGGTGGGGAAATAAAAAATAAAAAAAATAGCCAAATATTAGAATCTGCAGACAAGCCCTCGGCTTCGCGGAACTAGGCTTAAAAAAACGGTACTTTAAAAAAAAAATAAAAAAATTTACCTATGTTATTCATATCTGTTGTTAAGTTGTCCCGACATTGTTCAGGGTTACATCCTTCTGTGAAAATAAGTGTATCGTCTGCGTATAAAACCATTTCGCTTATTTTCAATATATTCGGCATATCATTTATATATATAATAAACAATAATGCTCCCAATATTGACCCATGGGGAACTCCATAGTTATTATTTATTTTCTCTGATTTTGCATCGTTTACCTTTGTAAATTATTTTCTGTTAGATAAGTATGATTTAAACCACTTTAGTTCCGTATTTTGAATACCATACATAAATAGTTTGTTTATTAATATTTCCCTATCGATGGTTTCAAATGCTCTTTTAAAATCCAAAAAGATTGCCATTATTTTTTTATTCTTCTCTATATTTTTCCACCGGTTGATAACATAATTCACGGTAGTCTCACATGAAAAATTTTTTCGGAAGCCTGATTGATATTTATTTAGTATCGAACATGATTCAATGTATTTTACTAATTGTTCCTTCACGACCATCTCTAGTATTTTTTCAAAAGTTTTTAAGGCAATTATGTGCCGGAATTCATCACATTTCTTTGTCTTTGCGACCTTTTCGACCGGAGTTATCATGGTATCCTTCCAATTTTCTGGAAATATTCCAGATTTTAGTGAGCCATTTATGATTTTTAACAGTATATTGCCAGTTGGGATCCAGTTATTCAGTATTATTTTTGGTGTTATTTTTTCAAAGTCTTTTTTATTTTTTAAGTTTTTTACGATATTTTTAAGTTCTGCAAGAGTGATTACTCGGAATTTGAATCTTTTTTCGGTCATATTTATATGGTTTATATAATGCACGTTATCAATCGATTCTATTATACCATTAATACTATTAACAAAGTATTCATTAAAATGACTAGCTACTTGCTTGTTTTCCTTATGTTCACCGTCACTGAATATCACAGATTTGATCACATTTTGCTCCTTCTTCATCACTAAGTTTTTTATTGTGTTCCACATTTGCTTTGGTCTTTGGTTCTGTTTATTTGGTCAGTTATGTACTTTAATTTATTTCTTATTTAGGTGTAGTTTTTCCATTCTTCGATTGTATTTTCATACTTGGCCTTATCATGCATTACAATTTTATTTTGTTTCATTCTATTGAGATCATCAGTAAACCATTGGCCTGAAAAAACTTGCTCCTTTACCGTTATTATTTTAGAGAATTTCCGCACAGTTTCCTCATAACATCTGTCCAAATAATTGGCGTTATCATTGATGTCTTTACCTCCATCGTATTCAAATATTGCGCTTAGAACATTCTTCAATTATCAAGCACTCTTGGGTCTCACTCATGATCTCGTTGCAAATATAGCAACTGATAGCATCCATGGAACTTGCTGCCTGAAGAGGTGGTAAACTTAATGGTGGCGTACGTAAAGCTGCCATTATTTTATAATTATAAAATTTTCCCCACAGAATTTAAAAAAATGTGATAACAGACAAACTATATATCTCGGTAAAACCCCAAAAGGTTAAACTTTAATTCAAGAATTGATTATCTGATATTTTGAAAAAAACAATAATTTTCAAAGACGTATAATTAAAAGATGTAATTTCAAATGCACTATATTTATCCACTTACTTATTCATTATTTACATCTCAATTAATGTATGTTAAATATAACCATTTACCCACCATTTGAAATTGCTTAATAAACAAAAGAATGAAAAAAATATAATTGAATTTGAAATAAAATTCACCGAAAACAGAGCTTTGTTGTTTGTTTGTTGAAAAATTCCAAGTTTAAAACTGAAACCAACTGCAAAATTCAAAACCACAAAAACAAATTTTAATGTTTTGTATAAAAAAAAATTTTTTTTTTAAGATTATCTTGTGTTCCCCTTATCAATAGTGTGATTCGAAACAGTATACAGAAGCCTTATTACCAAAAAAAAATTGTCTGCGTTAAGTGTAGGATATTTAAATGAAATTTGGCCATATAAACAAACTCATTTTCTTCTATAGTTTACGCATGATAATTTCACCATTAATAGAGGACATGCAATTGCAGTTAGCGAATTCTTGTAATCCATTTATTATACAAAGTTTATACCAGAGTTCAACCAAATTCCCTTTAAATGCATACACCTCACCGCATAAAAATCTAATCATTTATCAAATTCCCCTTTAAGAAAGAGAAAACAATAATAATAAGACTAATCGGTTAGCCTACTCAAACTGTTAGACCTCAAGTAGCTAAAAAATCCAGAAAAGCTTTTATTACTTATTCTTAAAGTCAGAAAGAACAATAAAAAAACAATCTAGGTCCCAAGCCTATTAATGAAATTGAACAAATTAAAAAAATTAAATGAAATTGAGCCGATAAAAACTATAAAGTTCTTATGGCCCCACGTTGAGCGCCAATTACTGTAATGAGACCACCAAAAATTGATTCAAATGTTTGTGGTGTACAAACATTGAACGATGGAGAAAAAAAAACTTATAATCGTTTTATTTTTATATTATCTCTTTGGTAATAATTAAATTCAGGACGATGGGAGCCTTCGGGAAAACCAGCTAATCAGTCGGGTGGTGGGGGTTCTTGTCCCTCCTTAATTATTTTTGGATCAGTCAAACAATAATAATAATTAGACTCCCGAATATAAACTCTAATGCCGTTTTCTTTTCTGACAAAAAATGTCGCCCTTTTTCTGCCCTTTTTTAGAAAAGTGCAATTTTTTATATATTCTGAATTAAGAGCAACCTTATATTATATATCAATCGAAAGGTCTCAAAGTGCTGTGTTCATAAATGCAAAAAAAATTGTATTATTATCCTCTTGAAAGTCAAAGGGTGAAAATATTCAAAAAAGGTGAACAATGGGGAAATATTCTCACACTATGACCTGAAAGAAGTCAATGGCTGGAATTTTTTCTGATTTACGAAGGCTCGACTTTGAGACCTTTCGATTAATGTATAAGATAAGCTTGGTCTTAATTCAGAATATATAAAAAAATACACTATTCGAAAAAAGGGCAAAAAAAGGGGCGACATTTTTTGTCAGAAAAGAAAACGACATAAGATAACTAAATGGATCAATGAAAAAAAACACAAAATTTTAAATGAGCCCCTCTTATGGAAAAACTAATTTTGGAATTGGGTATTGGTCAAGGTCTGTCTGCATTGGTACCTCTTATAGGTGCCGTAAAGAGGTGGATGGCTCTATACCCACCCTACCTATGGTTCTACTGCCGCAGGTGTATATTTGTTTTTACCCCAAACACAACATTACATCCACTATGTAAGGAGAAACACCAAAAAAGTTTATATTTAATAATGCATGATTATGGATTGTTTTATTAACAAAATTAAAAAAAACGCTTTCAAATATTTAGTAACTAATTATATTATTCCAATTTAAAAGAAGAAAATCTTTACATGATTATTGATCCTGACTACTCAGGGTTAATAGGAGGAATAAGTTTATGTATGGATGGTGTACTTTAATTCAAATTATGTATACTCGTTTAGATTTGTTGTGAAGGGTATACGTAAGTATATACTGTACGGTTAAGTATTAAGAACTTATATCATTATTAATTCATTTATTAGTATTTATAATAATCTTAATTGACATAATTCATTTATATTTCGTTTCTAACAAAACTTATACATTCTTTATTGAAGATATTATTATTGAGTTCATTATTAATTCTAGTTGATAATGAGTTGAATAGTTTGAGGCCCTTGTAGAAAAAAGATCTCTGCATTGAGGATGTTGTAACCCGCTGCAGTCTAAAGTTATTGGCATTCCGTAGTGAATATGGTTGTGTCTCATCAACATACCTCGTTTGTTCACTTAAGTAGTCTGGTGCAGTCCCCTGTCGTATTTTTTGTATCAGTTTTATGGTGCTCAGTGCTAGCCTTTGTTTTATATTCATCCATTTGGGAGTATTTAGCATGGTGTTTATTGGTGTGTATCTGTTGCATTTCAAAATCGATCACATTGCCTTATTTTGAAGCTTTTGTAATCTTTCTATATGTGTATCAGTGCAGCATGTGTATAATATTGTGGACCCGAATTCAAAATGCGGTTTATTTATTGAATTGTAGACGTTTATTGCCGTTAAGACGTTTATTTTATTTCTTATTCTTTTAAAGAACCCGATTTTTTTCCGATTTTTTTACATATGAACTCTATATGTTCAAGAGTTTGATGTGTTCAACTTTCTCTATAATTTCTCCATTTATTTCAATATTCATTTCACTTATCATATTTATTTCCATAGTTTTCGTTTTTTTTTCATTTAATTTTAGTTTATTCATTTTTAACCATTTAAAAATGGTAGGTAGCGTGCTCGCCTATCATGCGGGGTCATGGGTTCGATTCCCAGTAGAGGCTTTGGTGGTGGGGAAATAAAAAATAAAAAAAATAGCCAAATATTAGAATCTGCAGACAAGCCCTCGGCTTCGCGGAACTAGGCTTAAAAAAACGGTACTTTAAAAAAAAAATAAAAAAATTTACCTATGTTATTCATATCTGTTGTTAAGTTGTCCCGACATTGTTCAGGGTTACATCCTTCTGTGAAAATAAGTGTATCGTCTGCGTATAAAACCATTTCGCTTATTTTCAATATATTCGGCATATCATTTATATATATAATAAACAATAATGCTCCCAATATTGACCCATGGGGAACTCCATAGTTATTATTTATTTTCTCTGATTTTGCATCGTTTACCTTTGTAAATTATTTTCTGTTAGATAAGTATGATTTAAACCACTTTAGTTCCGTATTTTGAATACCATACATAAATAGTTTGTTTATTAATATTTCCCTATCGATGGTTTCAAATGCTCTTTTAAAATCCAAAAAGATTGCCATTATTTTTTTATTCTTCTCTATATTTTTCCACCGGTTGATAACATAATTCACGGTAGTCTCACATGAAAAATTTTTTCGGAAGCCTGATTGATATTTATTTAGTATCGAACATGATTCAATGTATTTTACTAATTGTTCCTTCACGACCATCTCTAGTATTTTTTCAAAAGTTTTTAAGGCAATTATGTGCCGGAATTCATCACATTTCTTTGTCTTTGCGACCTTTTCGACCGGAGTTATCATGGTATCCTTCCAATTTTCTGGAAATATTCCAGATTTTAGTGAGCCATTTATGATTTTTAACAGTATATTGCCAGTTGGGATCCAGTTATTCAGTATTATTTTTGGTGTTATTTTTTCAAAGTCTTTTTTATTTTTTAAGTTTTTTACGATATTTTTAAGTTCTGCAAGAGTGATTACTCGGAATTTGAATCTTTTTTCGGTCATATTTATATGGTTTATATAATGCACGTTATCAATCGATTCTATTATACCATTAATACTATTAACAAAGTATTCATTAAAATGACTAGCTACTTGCTTGTTTTCCTTATGTTCACCGTCACTGAATATCACAGATTTGATCACATTTTGCTCCTTCTTCATCACTAAGTTTTTTATTGTGTTCCACATTTGCTTTGGTCTTTGGTTCTGTTTATTTGGTCAGTTATGTACTTTAATTTATTTCTTATTTAGGTGTAGTTTTTCCATTCTTCGATTGTATTTTCATACTTGGCCTTATCATGCATTACAATTTTATTTTGTTTCATTCTATTGAGATCATCAGTAAACCATTGGCCTGAAAAAACTTGCTCCTTTACCGTTATTATTTTAGAGAATTTCCGCACAGTTTCCTCATAACATCTGTCCAAATAATTGGCGTTATCATTGATGTCTTTACCTCCATCGTATTCAAATATTGCGCTTAGAACATTCTTCAATTATCAAGCACTCTTGGGTCTCACTCATGATCTCGTTGCAAATATAGCAACTGATAGCATCCATGGAACTTGCTGCCTGAAGAGGTGGTAAACTTAATGGTGGCGTACGTAAAGCTGCCATTATTTTATAATTATAAAATTTTCCCCACAGAATTTAAAAAAATGTGATAACAGACAAACTATATATCTCGGTAAAACCCCAAAAGGTTAAACTTTAATTCAAGAATTGATTATCTGATATTTTGAAAAAAACAATAATTTTCAAAGACGTATAATTAAAAGATGTAATTTCAAATGCACTATATTTATCCACTTACTTATTCATTATTTACATCTCAATTAATGTATGTTAAATATAACCATTTACCCACCATTTGAAATTGCTTAATAAACAAAAGAATGAAAAAAATATAATTGAATTTGAAATAAAATTCACCGAAAACAGAGCTTTGTTGTTTGTTTGTTGAAAAATTCCAAGTTTAAAACTGAAACCAACTGCAAAATTCAAAACCACAAAAACAAATTTTAATGTTTTGTATAAAAAAAAATTTTTTTTTTAAGATTATCTTGTGTTCCCCTTATCAATAGTGTGATTCGAAACAGTATACAGAAGCCTTATTACCAAAAAAAAATTGTCTGCGTTAAGTGTAGGATATTTAAATGAAATTTGGCCATATAAACAAACTCATTTTCTTCTATAGTTTACGCATGATAATTTCACCATTAATAGAGGACATGCAATTGCAGTTAGCGAATTCTTGTAATCCATTTATTATACAAAGTTTATACCAGAGTTCAACCAAATTCCCTTTAAATGCATACACCTCACCGCATAAAAATCTAATCATTTATCAAATTCCCCTTTAAGAAAGAGAAAACAATAATAATAAGACTAATCGGTTAGCCTACTCAAACTGTTAGACCTCAAGTAGCTAAAAAATCCAGAAAAGCTTTTATTACTTATTCTTAAAGTCAGAAAGAACAATAAAAAAACAATCTAGGTCCCAAGCCTATTAATGAAATTGAACAAATTAAAAAAATTAAATGAAATTGAGCCGATAAAAACTATAAAGTTCTTATGGCCCCACGTTGAGCGCCAATTACTGTAATGAGACCACCAAAAATTGATTCAAATGTTTGTGGTGTACAAACATTGAACGATGGAGAAAAAAAAACTTATAATCGTTTTATTTTTATATTATCTCTTTGGTAATAATTAAATTCAGGACGATGGGAGCCTTCGGGAAAACCAGCTAATCAGTCGGGTGGTGGGGGTTCTTGTCCCTCCTTAATTATTTTTGGATCAGTCAAACAATAATAATAATTAGACTCCCGAATATAAACTCTAATGCCGTTTTCTTTTCTGACAAAAAATGTCGCCCTTTTTCTGCCCTTTTTTAGAAAAGTGCAATTTTTTATATATTCTGAATTAAGAGCAACCTTATATTATATATCAATCGAAAGGTCTCAAAGTGCTGTGTTCATAAATGCAAAAAAAATTGTATTATTATCCTCTTGAAAGTCAAAGGGTGAAAATATTCAAAAAAGGTGAACAATGGGGAAATATTCTCACACTATGACCTGAAAGAAGTCAATGGCTGGAATTTTTTCTGATTTACGAAGGCTCGACTTTGAGACCTTTCGATTAATGTATAAGATAAGCTTGGTCTTAATTCAGAATATATAAAAAAATACACTATTCGAAAAAAGGGCAAAAAAAGGGGCGACATTTTTTGTCAGAAAAGAAAACGACATAAGATAACTAAATGGATCAATGAAAAAAAACACAAAATTTTAAATGAGCCCCTCTTATGGAAAAACTAATTTTGGAATTGGGTATTGGTCAAGGTCTGTCTGCATTGGTACCTCTTATAGGTGCCGTAAAGAGGTGGATGGCTCTATACCCACCCTACCTATGGTTCTACTGCCGCAGGTGTATATTTGTTTTTACCCCAAACACAACATTACATCCACTATGTAAGGAGAAACACCAAAAAAGTTTATATTTAATAATGCATGATTATGGATTGTTTTATTAACAAAATTAAAAAAAACGCTTTCAAATATTTAGTAACTAATTATATTATTCCAATTTAAAAGAAGAAAATCTTTACATGATTATTGATCCTGACTACTCAGGGTTAATAGGAGGAATAAGTTTATGTATGGATGGTGTACTTTAATTCAAATTATGTATACTCGTTTAGATTTGTTGTGAAGGGTATACGTAAGTATATACTGTACGGTTAAGTATTAAGAACTTATATCATTATTAATTCATTTATTAGTATTTATAATACTCTTAATTGACATAATTCATTTATATTTCGTTTCTAACAAAACTTATACATTCTTTATTGAAGATATTATTATTGAGTTCATTATTAATTCTAGTTGATAATGAGTTGAATAGTTTGAGGCCCTTGTAGAAAAAAGATCTCTGCATTGAGGATGTTGTAACCCGCTGCAGTCTAAAGTTATTGGCATTCCGTAGTGAATATGGTTGTGTCTCATCAACATACCTCGTTTGTTCACTTAAGTAGTCTGGTGCAGTCCCCTGTCGTATTTTTTGTATCAGTTTTATGGTGCTCAGTGCTAGCCTTTGTTTTATATTCATCCATTTGGGAGTATTTAGCATGGTGTTTATTGGTGTGTATCTGTTGCATTTCAAAATCGATCACATTGCCTTATTTTGAAGCTTTTGTAATCTTTCTATATGTGTATCAGTGCAGCATGTGTATAATATTGTGGACCCGAATTCAAAATGCGGTTTATTTATTGAATTGTAGACGTTTATTGCCGTTAAGACGTTTATTTTATTTCTTATTCTTTTAAAGAACCCGATTTTTTTCCGATTTTTTTACATATGAACTCTATATGTTCAAGAGTTTGATGTGTTCAACTTTCTCTATAATTTCTCCATTTATTTCAATATTCATTTCACTTATCATATTTATTTCCATAGTTTTCGTTTTTTTTTTTTTCATTTAATTTTAGTTTATTCATTTTTAACCATTTAAAAATGGTAGGTAGCGTGCTCGCCTATCATGCGGGGGTCGTGGGTTCGATTCCCAGTAGAGGCTTTGGTGGTGGGGAAATAAAAAATAAAAAAAATAGCCAAATATTAGAATCTGCAGACAAGCCCTCGGCTTCGCGGAACTAGGCTTAAAAAAAACGGTACTTTAAAAAAAAATAAAAAAATGTACCTATGTTATTCATATCTGTTGTTAAGTTGTCCCGACATTGTTCAGGGTTACATCCTTCTGTGAAAATAAGTGTATCGTCCGCGTATAAAACCATTTCGCTTTTTTTCAATACATTCGGCATATCATTTATATATATAATAAACAATAATGCTCCCAATATTGACCCATGGGGAACTCCATAGTTATTATTTATTTTCTCTGATTTTGCATCGTTTACCTTTGTAAATTATTTTCTGTTAGATAAGTATGATTTAAACCACTTTAGTTCCGTATTTTGAATACCATACATAAGTAGTTTGTTTATTAATATTTCCCTATCGATGGTTTCAAATGCTCTTTTAAAATCCAAAAAGATTGCCATTATTTTTTTATTCTTCTCTATATTTTTCCACCGGTTGATAACATAATTCACGGTAGTCTCACATGAAAAATTTTTTCGGAGGCCTGATTGATATTTATTTAGTATCGAACATGATTCAATGTATTTTACTAATTGTTCCTTCACGACCATCTCTAGTATTTTTTCAAAAGTTTTTAAGGCAATTATGTGCCGGAATTCATCACATTTCTTTGTCTTTGCGACCTTTTCGACCGGAGTTATCATGGTATCCTTCCAATTTTCTGGAAATATTCCAGATTTTAGTGAGCCATTTATGATTTTTAACAGTATATTGCCAGTTGGGATCCAGTTATTCAGTATTATTTTTGGTGTTATTATTTCAAAGTCTTTTTTATTTTTTGTAAGTTTTTTACGATATTTTTAAGTTCTGCAAGAGTGATTACTCGGAATTTGAATCTTTTTTCGGTCATATTTATATGGTTTATATAATGCACGTTATCAATCGATTCTCTTATACCATTAATACTATTAACAAAGTATTCATTAAAATGACTAGCTACTTGCTTGTTTTCCTTATGTTCACCGTCACTGAATATCACAGATTTGATCACATTTTGCTCCTTCTTCATCACTAAGTTTTTTATTGTGTTCCATATTTGCTTTGGTCTTTGGTTCTGTTTATTTGGTCAGTTATCTACTTAAAGTTTGCGTTCTCAATTTCTACTTTAATTTATTTCTTATTTCGGTGTAGTTTTTCCATGCTTCGATTGTATTTTCATACTTGGCCTTATCATGCATTACAATTTTATTTTGTTTCATTCTATTGAGATCATCAGTAAACCATTGGCCAGAAAAAACTTGCTCCTTTACCGTTATTATTTTAGAGAATTTCCGCACAGTTTCCTCATAACATCTGTCCAAATAATTGGCGTTATCATTGATGTCTTTACCTCCATCGTATTCAAATATTGCGATTAGAACATTCTTTAATTATCAAGCACTCTTGGGTCTCACTCATGATCTCGTTGCAAATATAGCAACTGATAGCATCCATGGAACTTGCTGCCTGAAGAGGTGGTAAACTTAATGGTGGCGTACGTAAAGCTGCCATTATTTTATAATTATAAAATTTTCCCCACAAAATTTAAAAAAATGTGATAACAGACAAACTGTATATCTCGGTAAAACCCCAAAAGGTTAAACCTTAATTCAAGAATTGATTATCTGATATTTTGAAAAAAACAATAATTTTCAAAGACGTATAATTAAAAGATGTAATTTCAAATGCACTATATTTATCCACTTACTTATTCATTAGTTACATCTCAATTAATGTATGTTAAATATAACCATTTACCCACCATTTGAAATTGCTTAATAAACAAAAGAATGAAAAAAATATAATTGAATTTGAAATAAAATTCACCGAAAACAGAGCTTTGTTGTTTGTTTGTTGAAAAATTTCAAGTTTAAAACTGAAACCAACTGCAAAATTCAAAACCACAAAAACAAATTTTAATGTTTTGTATAAAAAAAAATTTTTTTTTAAAGATTATCTTGTGTTCCCCTTATCAATAGTGTGATTCGAAACAGTATACAGAAGCCTTATTACCAAAAAAAATTGTCTGAGTTATGCCCGTAACTTCTACAAAGAGATAACTACGTGTGTTAATATCCAATAGATATCTTTACCTATCTGATAAAGTTACATTGGTAATTTTAACGTTTATTTTACCTAAGTGTTTCTAACGGATAGATATCTGCTAAAGTATGGCAACATTCTCGTTTGACGTTTATTATTATGTCAAATAAATGCAAAAAATTTTGTTATTCTTTTAATTTGTGAAATTTGTAGCATTCTAAAGTTTAAAAAATGTCGGCAAAAGAAAATAAACGAAGTGCTAACTTTACGGAGGGTGAAAAAACAACCTCAAAGTTCTTAGCTCCTGCAATTCTAAATTCATTTTTATTTGGATATACATATATATTTAATTTCATTTTATTTTGTTTAATTTTTTTTAATTTGACAGTTTTTGCAAAACAATTTGAATTATATTTACCTAACACATTAACCAACTACAATCCTCCGTATAAAAAACACTAAAGTTTATCCAGCCGGTAAGTCATACCTACGAGTTAAAATTACGAAATTTGATTTACACGATAGGTAACCATGCACTAGTAGTTATCTCTTTGTAGAAGTTACGGGCATTAAGTGTAGGATATTTAAATGAAATTTGGCCATATAAACAAACTCATTTTCTTCTATAGTTTACGCATGATAATTTCAACATTAATAGAGGACATGCAATTGCAGTTAGCGAATTCTTGTAATCCATTTATTATACAAAGTTTATACCAGAGTTCAACCAAATTCCCTTTAAATGCATACACCTCACCGCATAAAAATCTAATCATTTATCAAATTCCCCTTTAAGAAAGAGAAAACAATAATAATAAGACTAATCGGTTAGCCTACTCAAACTGTTAGACCTCAAGTAGCTAAAAAATCCAGAAAAGCTTTTATTACTTATTCTTAAAGTCAGAAAGGACAATAAAAAAAACAATCTAGGTCCCAAGCCTATTAATGAAATTGAACAAATTAAAAAAATTAAATGAAATTGAGCCGATAAAAACTATAAAGTTCTTATGGCCCCACGTTGAGCGCCAATTACTGTAATGAGACCACCAAAAATTGATTCAAATGTTTGTGGTGTACAAACATTGAACGATGGAGAAAAAAAAACTTATAATCGTTTTATTTTTATATTATCTCTTTGGTAATAATTAAATTCAGGACGATGGGAGCCTTCGGGAAAACCAGCTAATAAGTCGGGTGGTGGGGGTTCTTGTCCCTCCTTAATTATTTTTGGATCAGTCAAACAATAATAATAATTAGACTCCCGAATATAAACTCTAATGCCGTTTTCTTTTCTGACAAAAAATGTCGCCCTTTTTCTGCCCTTTTTTAGAAAAGTGCAATTTTTTATATATTCTGAATTAAGAGCAACCTTATATTATATATCAATCGAAAGGTCTCAAAGTGCTGTGTTCATAAATGCAAAAAAAATTTTATTATTATCCTCTTGAAAGTCAAAGGGTGAAAATATTCAAAAAAGGGGAACAATGGGGAAATATTCTCACACTATGACCTGAAAGAAGTCAATGGCTGGAATTTTTTTTGATTTACGAAGGCTCGACTTTGAGACCTTTCGATTAATGTATAAGATAAGCTTGGTCTTAATTCAGAATATATAAAAAATACACTATTCGAAAAAAGGGCAAAAAAAGGGGCGACATTTTTTGTCAGAAAAGAAAACGACATAAGATAACTAAATGGATCAATGAAAAAAAACACAAAATTTTAAATGAGCCCCTCTTATGGAAAAACTAATTTTGGAATTGGGTATTGGTCAAGGTCTGTCTGCATTGGTACCTCTTATAGGTGCCGTAAAGAGGTGGATGGCTCTATACCCACCCTACCTATGGTTCTACTGCCGCAGGTGTATATTTGTTTTTACCCCAAACACAACATTACATCCACTATGTAAGGAGAAACACCAAAAAAGTTTATATTTAATAATGCATGATTATGGATTGTTTTATTAACAAAATTAAAAAAAACGCTTTCAAATATTTAGTAACTAATTATATTATTCCAATTTAAAAGAAGAAAATCTTTACATGATTATTGATCCTGACTACTCAGGGTTAATAGGAGCAATAAGTTTATGTATGGATGGTGTACTTTAATTCAAATTATGTATACTCGTTTAGATTTGTTGTGAAGGGTATACGTAAGTATATACTGTAAGGTTAAGTATTAAGAACTTATATCATTATTAATTCATTTATTAGTATTTATAATACTCTTAATTGACATAATTCATTTATATTTCGTTTCTAACAAAACTTATACATTCTTTATTGAAGATATTATTATTGAGTTCATTATTAATTCTAGTTGATAATGAGTTGAATAGTTTGAGGCCCTTGTAGAAAAAAGATCTCTGCATTGAGGATGTTGTAACCCGCTGCAGTCTAAAGTTATTGGCATTCCGTAGTGAATATGGTTGTGTCTCACCAACATACCTCGTTTGTTCACTTAAGTAGTCTGGTGCAGTCCCCTGTCGTATTTTTTGTATCAGTTTTATGGTGCTCAGTGCTAGCCTTTGTTTTATATTCATCCATTTGGGAGTATTTAGCATGGTGTTTATTGGTGTGTATCTGTTGCATTTCAAAATCGATCACATTGCCTTATTTTGAAGCTTTTGTAATCTTTCTATATGTGTATCAGTGCAGCATGTGTATAATATTGTGGACCCGAATTCAAAATGTGGTTTATTTATTGAATTGTAGACGTTTATTGCCGTTAAGACGTTTATTTTATTTCTTATTCTTTTAAAGAACCCGATTTTTTTCCGATTTTTTTACATATGAACTCTATATGTTCAAGAGTTTGATGTGTTCAACTTTCTCTATAATTTCTCCATTTATTTCAATATTCATTTCACTTATCATATTTATTTCCATAGTTTTAGTTTTTTTTTCATTTAATTTTAGTTTATTCATTTTTAACCATTTAAAAATGGTAGGTAGCGTGCTCGCCTATCATGCGGGGGTCGTGGGTTCGATTCCCAGTAGAGGCTTTGGTGGTGGGGAAATAAAAAATAAAAAAATAGCCAAATATTAGAATCTGCAGACAAGCCCTCGGCTTCGCGGAACTAGGCTTAAAAAAACGGTACTTTAAAAAGAAATAAAAAAATTTACCTATGTTATTCATATCTGTTGTTAAGTTGTCCCGACATTGTTCAGGGTTACATCCTTCTGTGAAAATAAGTGTATCGTCTGCGTATAAAACCATTTCGCTTTTTTTCAATACATTCGGCATATCATTTATATATATAATAAACAATAATGCTCCCAATATTGACCCATGGGGAACTCCATAGTTATTATTTATTTTCTCTGATTTTGCATCGTTAACCTTTGTAAATTATTTTCTGTTAGATAAGTATGATTTAAACCACTTTAGTTCCGTATCTTGAATACCATACATAAATAGTTTGTTTATTAATATTTCCCTATCGATGGTTTCAAATGCTCTTTTAAAATCCAAAAAGATTGCCATTATTTTTTTATTCTTCTCTATATTTTTCCACCGGTTGATAACATAATTCACGGTAGTCTCACATGAAAAATTTTTTCGGAAGCCTGATTGATATTTATTTAGTATCGAACATGATTCAATGTATTTTACTAATTGTTCCTTCACGACCATCTCTAGTATTTTTTCAAAAGTTTTTAAGGCAATTATGTGCCGGAATTCATCACATTTCTTTGTCTTTGCGACCTTTTCGACCGGAGTTATCATGGTATCCTTCCAATTTTCTGGAAATATTCCAGATTTTAGTGAGCCATTTATGATTTTTAACAGTATATTGCCAGTTGGGATCCAGTTATTCAGTATTATTTTTGATGTTATTTTTTCAAAGTCTTTTTTATTTTTTAAGTTTTTTACGATATTTTTAAGTTCTGCAAGAGTGATTACTCGGAATTTGAATCTTTTTTCGGTCATATTTATATGGTTTATATAATGCACGTTATCAATCGATTCTATTATACCATTAATACTATTAACAAAGTATTCATTAAAATGACTAGCTACTTGCTTGTTTTCCTTATGTTCACCGTCACTGAATATCACAGATTTGATCACATTTTGCTCCTTCTTCATCACTAAGTTTTTTATTGTGTTCCACATTTGCTTTGGTCTTTGGTTCTGTTTATTTGGTCAGTTATGTACTTAAATTTTGCGTTCCCAATTTCTACTTTAATTTATTTCTTATTTAGGTGTAGTTTTTCCATTCTTCGATTGTATTTTCATACTTGGCCTTATCATGCATTACAATTTTATTTTGTTTCATTCTATTGAGATCATCAGTAAACCATTGGCCTGAAAAAACTTGCTCCTTTACCGTTATTATTTTAGAGAATTTCCGCACAGTTTCCTCATAACATCTGTCCAAATAATTGGCGTTATCATTGATGTCTTTACCTCCATCGTATTCAAATATTGCGATTAGAACATTCTTTAATTATCAAGCACTCTTGGGTCTCACTCATGATCTCGTTGCAAATATAGCAACTGATAGCATCCATGGAACTTGCTGCCTGAAGAGGTGGTAAACTTAATGGTGGCGTACGTAAAGCTGCCATTATTTTATAATTATAAAATTTTCCCCACAAAATTTAAAAAAATGTGATAACAGACAAACTGTATATCTCGGTAAAACCCCAAAAGGTTAAACCTTAATTCAAGAATTGATTATCTGATATTTTGAAAAAAACAATAATTTTCAAAGACGTATAATTAAAAGATGTAATTTCAAATGCACTATATTTATCCACTTACTTATTCATTAGTTACATCTCAATTAATGTATGTTAAATATAACCATTTACCCACCATTTGAAATTGCTTAATAAACAAAAGAATGAAAAAAATATAATTGAATTTGAAATAAAATTCACCGAAAACAGAGCTTTGTTGTTTGTTTGTTGAAAAATTTCAAGTTTAAAACTGAAACCAACTGCAAAATTCAAAACCACAAAAACAAATTTTAATGTTTTGTATAAAAAAAAATTTTTTTTTAAAGATTATCTTGTGTTCCCCTTATCAATAGTGTGATTCGAAACAGTATACAGAAGCCTTATTACCAAAAAAAATTGTCTGAGTTATGCCCGTAACTTCTACAAAGAGATAACTACGTGTGTTAATATCCAATAGATATCTTTACCTATCTGATAAAGTTACATTGGTAATTTTAACGTTTATTTTACCTAAGTGTTTCTAACGGATAGATATCTGCTAAAGTATGGCAACATTCTCGTTTGACGTTTATTATTATGTCAAATAAATGCAAAAAATTTTGTTATTCTTTTAATTTGTGAAATTTGTAGCATTCTAAAGTTTAAAAAATGTCGGCAAAAGAAAATAAACGAAGTGCTAACTTTACGGAGGGTGAAAAAACAACCTCAAAGTTCTTAGCTCCTGCAATTCTAAATTCATTTTTATTTGGATATACATATATATTTAATTTCATTTTATTTTGTTTAATTTTTTTTAATTTGACAGTTTTTGCAAAACAATTTGAATTATATTTACCTAACACATTAACCAACTACAATCCTCCGTATAAAAAACACTAAAGTTTATCCAGCCGGTAAGTCATACCTACGAGTTAAAATTACGAAATTTGATTTACACGATAGGTAACCATGCACTAGTAGTTATCTCTTTGTAGAAGTTACGGGCATTAAGTGTAGGATATTTAAATGAAATTTGGCCATATAAACAAACTCATTTTCTTCTATAGTTTACGCATGATAATTTCAACATTAATAGAGGACATGCAATTGCAGTTAGCGAATTCTTGTAATCCATTTATTATACAAAGTTTATACCAGAGTTCAACCAAATTCCCTTTAAATGCATACACCTCACCGCATAAAAATCTAATCATTTATCAAATTCCCCTTTAAGAAAGAGAAAACAATAATAATAAGACTAATCGGTTAGCCTACTCAAACTGTTAGACCTCAAGTAGCTAAAAAATCCAGAAAAGCTTTTATTACTTATTCTTAAAGTCAGAAAGGACAATAAAAAAACAATCTAGGTCCCAAGCCTATTAATGAAATTGAACAAATTAAAAAAATTAAATGAAATTGAGCCGATAAAAACTATAAAGTTCTTATGGCCCCACGTTGAGCGCCAATTACTGTAATGAGACCACCAAAAATTGATTCAAATGTTTGTGGTGTACAAACATTGAACGATGGAGAAAAAAAAACTTATAATCGTTTTATTTTTATATTATCTCTTTGGTAATAATTAAATTCAGGACGATGGGAGCCTTCGGGAAAACCAGCTAATAAGTCGGGTGGTGGGGGTTCTTGTCCCTCCTTAATTATTTTTGGATCAGTCAAACAATAATAATAATTAGACTCCCGAATATAAACTCTAATGCCGTTTTCTTTTCTGACAAAAAATGTCGCCCTTTTTCTGCCCTTTTTTAGAAAAGTGCAATTTTTTATATATTCTGAATTAAGAGCAACCTTATATTATATATCAATCGAAAGGTCTCAAAGTGCTGTGTTCATAAATGCAAAAAAAATTTTATTATTATCCTCTTGAAAGTCAAAGGGTGAAAATATTCAAAAAAGGGGAACAATGGGGAAATATTCTCACACTATGACCTGAAAGAAGTCAATGGCTGGAATTTTTTTTGATTTACGAAGGCTCGACTTTGAGACCTTTCGATTAATGTATAAGATAAGCTTGGTCTTAATTCAGAATATATAAAAAATACACTATTCGAAAAAAGGGCAAAAAAAGGGGCGACATTTTTTGTCAGAAAAGAAAACGACATAAGATAACTAAATGGATCAATGAAAAAAAACACAAAATTTTAAATGAGCCCCTCTTATGGAAAAACTAATTTTGGAATTGGGTATTGGTCAAGGTCTGTCTGCATTGGTACCTCTTATAGGTGCCGTAAAGAGGTGGATGGCTCTATACCCACCCTACCTATGGTTCTACTGCCGCAGGTGTATATTTGTTTTTACCCCAAACACAACATTACATCCACTATGTAAGGAGAAACACCAAAAAAGTTTATATTTAATAATGCATGATTATGGATTGTTTTATTAACAAAATTAAAAAAAACGCTTTCAAATATTTAGTAACTAATTATATTATTCCAATTTAAAAGAAGAAAATCTTTACATGATTATTGATCCTGACTACTCAGGGTTAATAGGAGCAATAAGTTTATGTATGGATGGTGTACTTTAATTCAAATTATGTATACTCGTTTAGATTTGTTGTGAAGGGTATACGTAAGTATATACTGTAAGGTTAAGTATTAAGAACTTATATCATTATTAATTCATTTATTAGTATTTATAATACTCTTAATTGACATAATTCATTTATATTTCGTTTCTAACAAAACTTATACATTCTTTATTGAAGATATTATTATTGAGTTCATTATTAATTCTAGTTGATAATGAGTTGAATAGTTTGAGGCCCTTGTAGAAAAAAGATCTCTGCATTGAGGATGTTGTAACCCGCTGCAGTCTAAAGTTATTGGCATTCCGTAGTGAATATGGTTGTGTCTCACCAACATACCTCGTTTGTTCACTTAAGTAGTCTGGTGCAGTCCCCTGTCGTATTTTTTGTATCAGTTTTATGGTGCTCAGTGCTAGCCTTTGTTTTATATTCATCCATTTGGGAGTATTTAGCATGGTGTTTATTGGTGTGTATCTGTTGCATTTCAAAATCGATCACATTGCCTTATTTTGAAGCTTTTGTAATCTTTCTATATGTGTATCAGTGCAGCATGTGTATAATATTGTGGACCCGAATTCAAAATGTGGTTTATTTATTGAATTGTAGACGTTTATTGCCGTTAAGACGTTTATTTTATTTCTTATTCTTTTAAAGAACCCGATTTTTTTCCGATTTTTTTACATATGAACTCTATATGTTCAAGAGTTTGATGTGTTCAACTTTCTCTATAATTTCTCCATTTATTTCAATATTCATTTCACTTATCATATTTATTTCCATAGTTTTAGTTTTTTTTTCATTTAATTTTAGTTTATTCATTTTTAACCATTTAAAAATGGTAGGTAGCGTGCTCGCCTATCATGCGGGGGTCGTGGGTTCGATTCCCAGTAGAGGCTTTGGTGGTGGGGAAATAAAAAATAAAAAAATAGCCAAATATTAGAATCTGCAGACAAGCCCTCGGCTTCGCGGAACTAGGCTTAAAAAAACGGTACTTTAAAAAGAAATAAAAAAATTTACCTATGTTATTCATATCTGTTGTTAAGTTGTCCCGACATTGTTCAGGGTTACATCCTTCTGTGAAAATAAGTGTATCGTCTGCGTATAAAACCATTTCGCTTTTTTTCAATACATTCGGCATATCATTTATATATATAATAAACAATAATGCTCCCAATATTGACCCATGGGGAACTCCATAGTTATTATTTATTTTCTCTGATTTTGCATCGTTAACCTTTGTAAATTATTTTCTGTTAGATAAGTATGATTTAAACCACTTTAGTTCCGTATCTTGAATACCATACATAAATAGTTTGTTTATTAATATTTCCCTATCGATGGTTTCAAATGCTCTTTTAAAATCCAAAAAGATTGCCATTATTTTTTTATTCTTCTCTATATTTTTCCACCGGTTGATAACATAATTCACGGTAGTCTCACATGAAAAATTTTTTCGGAAGCCTGATTGATATTTATTTAGTATCGAACATGATTCAATGTATTTTACTAATTGTTCCTTCACGACCATCTCTAGTATTTTTTCAAAAGTTTTTAAGGCAATTATGTGCCGGAATTCATCACATTTCTTTGTCTTTGCGACCTTTTCGACCGGAGTTATCATGGTATCCTTCCAATTTTCTGGAAATATTCCAGATTTTAGTGAGCCATTTATGATTTTTAACAGTATATTGCCAGTTGGGATCCAGTTATTCAGTATTATTTTTGATGTTATTTTTTCAAAGTCTTTTTTATTTTTTAAGTTTTTTACGATATTTTTAAGTTCTGCAAGAGTGATTACTCGGAATTTGAATCTTTTTTCGGTCATATTTATATGGTTTATATAATGCACGTTATCAATCGATTCTATTATACCATTAATACTATTAACAAAGTATTCATTAAAATGACTAGCTACTTGCTTGTTTTCCTTATGTTCACCGTCACTGAATATCACAGATTTGATCACATTTTGCTCCTTCTTCATCACTAAGTTTTTTATTGTGTTCCACATTTGCTTTGGTCTTTGGTTCTGTTTATTTGGTCAGTTATGTACTTAAATTTTGCGTTCCCAATTTCTACTTTAATTTATTTCTTATTTAGGTGTAGTTTTTCCATTCTTCGATTGTATTTTCATACTTGGCCTTATCATGCATTACAATTTTATTTTGTTTCATTCTATTGAGATCATCAGTAAACCATTGGCCTGAAAAAACTTGCTCCTTTACCGTTATTATTTTAGAGAATTTCCGCACAGTTTCCTCATAACATCTGTCCAAATAATTGGCGTTATCATTGATGTCTTTACCTCCATCGTATTCAAATATTGCGCTTAGAACATTCTTTAATTATCAAGCACTCTTGGGTCTCACTCATGACCTCGTTGCAAATATAGCAACTGATAGCATCCATGGAACTTGCTGCCTGAATAGGTGGTAAACTTAATGGTGGCGTACGTAAAGCTGCCATTATTTTATAATTATAAAATTTTCCCCACAGAATTTAAAAAAATGTGATAACAGACAAACTATATATCTCGGTAAAACCCCAAAAGGTTAAACTTTAATTCAAGAATTGATTATCTGATATTTTGAAAAAAACAATAATTTTCAAAGACGTATAATTAAAAGATGTAATTTCAAATGCACTATATTTATCCACCTACTTATTCATTAGTTACATCTCAATTAATGTATGTTAAATATAACCATTTACCCACCATTTGAAATTGCTTAATAAACAAAAGAATGAAAAAAATATAATTGAATTTGAAATAAAATTCACCGAAAACAGAGCTTTGTTGTTTGTTTGTTGAAAAATTTCAAGTTTAAAACTGAAACCAACTGCAAAATTCAAAACCACAAAAACAAATTTTAATGTTTTGTATAAAAAAAAAATTTTTTTTTTAAGATTATCTTGTGTTCCCCTTATCAATAGTGTGATTCGAAACAGTATACAGAAGCCTTATTACCAAAAAAAATTGTCTGAGTTAAGTGTAGGATATTTAAATGAAATTTGGCCATATAAACAAACTCATTTTCTTCTATAGTTTACGCATGATAATTTCACCATTAATAGAGGACATGCAATTGCAGTTAGCGAATTCTTGTAATCCATTTATTATACAAAGTTTATACCAGAGTTCAACCAAATTCCCTTTAAATGCATACACCTCACCGCATAAAAATCTAATCATTTATCAAATTCCCCTTTAAGAAAGAGAAAACAATAATAATAAGACTAATCGGTTAGCCTACTCAAACTGTTAGACCTCAAGTAGCTAAAAAAATCCAGAAAAGCTTTTATTACTTATTCTTAAAGTCAGAAAGGACAATAAAAAAACAACCTAGGTCCCAAGCCTATTAATGAAATTGAACAAATTAAAAAAATTAAATGAAATTGAGCCGATAAAAACTATAAAGTTTTTATGGCCCCACGTTGAGCGCCAATTACTGTAATGAGACCACCAAAAATTGATTCAAATGTTTGTGGTGTACAAACATTGAACGATGGAGAAAAAAAAACTTATAATCGTTTTATTTTTATATTATCTCTTTGGTAATAATTAAATTCAGGACGATGGGAGCCTTCGGGAAAACCAGCTAATCAGTCGGGTGGTGGGGGTTCTTGTCCCTCCTTAATTATTTTTGGATCAGTCAAACAATAATAATAATTAGACTCCCGAATATAAACTCTAATGCCGTTTTCTTTTCTAACAAAAAATGTCGCCCTTTTTCTGCCCTTTTTTAGAAAAGTGCAATTTTTTATATATTCTGAATTAAGAGCAACCTTATATTATATATCAATCGAAAGGTCTCAAAGTGCTGTGTTCATAAATGCAAAAAAAATTGTATTATTATCCTCTTGAAAGTCAAAGGGTGAAAATATTCAAAAAAGGGGAACAATGGGGAAATATTCTCACACTATGACCTGAAAGAAGTCAATGGCTGGAATTTTTTCTGATTTACGAAGGCTCGACTTTGAGACCTTTCGATTAATGTATAAGATAAGCTTGGTCTTAATTCAGGATATATAAAAAAATACACTATTCGAAAAAAGGGTAAAAAAAGGGGCGACATTTTTTGTCAGAAAAGAAAACGACATAAGATAACTAAATGGATGAATGAAAAAAAACACAAAATTTTAAATGAGCCCCTCTTATGGAAAAACTAATTTTGGAATTGGGTATTGGTCAAGGTCTGTCTGCATTGGTACCTCTCATAGGTGCCGTAAAGAGGTGGATGGCTCTATACCCACCCTACCTATGGTTCTACTGCCGCAGGTGTATATTTGTTTTTACCCCAAACACAACATTACATCCACTATGTAAGGAGAAACACCAAAAAAGTTTATATTTAATAATGCATGATTATGGATTGTTTTATTAACAAAATTAAAAAAAACGCTTTCAAATATTTAGGAACTAATTATATTATTCCAATTTAAAAGAAGAAAATCTTTACATGATTATTGATCCTGACTACTCAGGGTTAATAGGAGGAATAAGTTTATGTATGGATGGTGTACTTTAATTCAAATTATGTATACTCGTTTAGATTTGTTGTGAAGGGTATACGTAAGTATATACTGTAAGGTTAAGTATTAAGAACTTATATCATTATTAATTCATTTATTAGTATTTGTAATACTCTTAATTGACATAATTCATTTATATTTCGTTTCTAACAAAACTTATACATTCTTTATTGAAGATATTATTATTGAGTTCATTATTAATTCTAGTTGATAATGAGTTGAATAGTTTGAGGCCCTTGTAGAAAAAAGATCTCTGCATTGAGGATGTTGTAACCCGCTGCAGTCTAAAGTTATTGGCATTCCGTAGTGAATATGGTTGTGTCTCACCAACATACCTCGTTTGTTCACTTAAGTAGTCTGGTGCAGTCCCCTGTCGTATTTTTTGTATCAGTTTTATGGTGCTCAGTGCTAGCCTTTGTTTTATATTCATCCATTTGGGAGTATTTAGCATGGTGTTTATTGGTGTGTATCTGTTGCATTTCAAAATCGATCACATTGCCTTATTTTGAAGCTTTTGTAATCTTTCTATATGTGTATCAGTGCAGCATGTGTATAATATTGTGGACCCGAATTCAAAATGTGGTTTATTTATTGAATTGTAGACGTTTATTGCCGTTAAGACTTTATTTTATTTCTTATTCTTTTAAAGAACCCGATTTTTTTCCGATTTTTTTACATATGAACTCTATATGTTCAAGAGTTTGATGTGTTCAACTTTCTCTATAATTTCTCCATTTATTTCAATATTCATTTCACTTATCATATTTATTTCCATAGTTTTCGTTTTTTTTTCATTTAATTTTAGTTTATTCATTTTTAACCATTTAAAAATGGTAGGTAGCGTGCTCGCCTATCATGCGGGGGTCGTGGGTTCGATTCCCAGTAGAGGCTTTGGTGGTGGGGAAATAAAAAATAAAAAAATAGCCAAATATTAGAATCTGCAGACAAGCCCTCGGCTTCGCGGAACTAGGCTTAAAAAAACGGTACTTTAAAAAAAAATAAAAAAATTTACCTATGTTATTCATATCTGTTGTTAAGTTGTCCCGACATTGTTCAGGGTTACATCCTTCTGTGAAAATAAGTGTATCGTCTGCATATAAAACCATTTCGCTTTTTTTCAATACATTCGGCATATCATTTATATATATAATAAACAATAATGCTCCCAATATTGACCCATGGGGAATTCCATAGTTATTATTTATTTTCTCTGATTTTGCATCGTTAACCTTTGTAAATTATTTTCTGTTAGATAAGTATGATTTAAACCACCTTAGTTCCGTATCTTGAATACCATACATAAATAGTTTGTTTATTAATATTTCCCTATCGATGGTTTCAAATGCTCTTTTAAAATCCAAAAAGATTGCCATTATTTTTTTATTCTTCTCTATATTTTTCCACCGGTTGATAACATAATTCACGGTAGTCTCACATGAAAAATTTTTTCGGAAGCCTGATTGATATTTATTTAGTATCGAACATGATTCAATGTATTTTACTAATTGTTCCTTCACGACCATCTCTAGTATTTTTTCAAAAGTTTTTAAGGCAATTATGTGCCGGAATTCATCACATTTCTTTGTCTTTGCGACCTTTTCGACCGGAGTTATCATGGTATCCTTCCAATTTTCTGGAAATATTCCAGATTTTAGTGAGCCATTTATGATTTTTAACAGTATATTGCCAGTTGGGATCCAGTTATTCAGTATTATTTTTGGTGTTATTTTTTCAAAGTCTTTTTTATTTTTTAAGTTTTTTACGATATTTTTAAGTTCTGCAAGAGTGATTACTCGGAATTTGAATCTTTTTTCGGTCATATTTATATGGTTTATATAATGCACGTTATCAATCGATTCTCTTATACCATTAATACTATTAACAAAGTATTCATTAAAATGACTAGCTACTTGCTTGTTTTCCTTATGTTCACCGTCACTGAATATCACAGATTTGATCACATTTTGCTCCTTCTTCATCACTAAGTTTTTTATTGTGTTCCACATTTGCTTTGGTCTTTGGTTCTGTTTATTTGGTCAGTTATGTACTTAAATTTTGCGTTCTCAATTTCTACTTTAATTTATTTCTTATTTAGGTGTAGTTTTTCCATTCTTCGATTGTATTTTCATACTTGGCCTTATCATGCATTACAATTTTATTTTGTTTCATTCTATTGAGATCATCAGTAAACCATTGGCCTGAAAAAACTTGCTCCTTTACCGTTATTATTTTAGAGAATTTCCGCACAGTTTCCTCATAACATCTGTCCAAATAATTGGCGTTATCATTGATGTCTTTACCTCCATCGTATTCAAATATTGCGCTTAGAACATTCTTTAATTATCAAGCACTCTTGGGTCTCACTCATGATCTCGTTGCAAATATAGCAACTGATAGCATCCATGGAACTTGCTGCCTGAATAGGTGGTAAACTTAATGGTGGCGTACGTAAAGCTGCCATTATTTTATAATTATAAAATTTTCCCCACAGAATTTAAAAAAATGTGATAACAGACAAACTATATATCTCGGTAAAACCCCAAAAGGTTAAACTTTAATTCAAGAATTGATTATCTGATATTTTGAAAAAAACAATAATTTTCAAAGACGTATAATTAAAAGATGTAATTTCAAATGCACTATATTTATCCACTTACTTATTCATTAGTTACATCTCAATTAATGTATGTTAAATATAACCATTTACCCACCATTTGAAATTGCTTAATAAACAAAAGAATGAAAAAAATATAATTGAATTTGAAATAAAATTCACCGAAAACAGAGCTTTGTTGTTTGTTTGTTGAAAAATTTCAAGTTTAAAACTGAAACCAACTGCAAAATTCAAAACCACAAAAACAAATTTTAATGTTTTGTATAAAAAAAAAATTTTTTTTTTAAGATTATCTTGTGTTCCCCTTATCAATAGTGTGATTCGAAACAGTATACAGAAGCCTTATTACCAAAAAAAATTGTCTGAGTTAAGTGTAGGATATTTAAATGAAATTTGGCCATATAAACAAACTCATTTTCTTCTATAGTTTACGCATGATAATTTCACCATTAATAGAGGACATGCAATTGCAGTTAGCGAATTCTTGTAATCCATTTATTATACAAAGTTTATACCAGAGTTCAACCAAATTCCCTTTAAATGCATACACCTCACCGCATAAAAATCTAATCATTTATCAAATTCCCCTTTAAGAAAGAGAAAACAATAATAATAAGACTAATCGGTTAGCCTACTCAAACTGTTAGACCTCAAGTAGCTAAAAAATCCAGAAAAGCTTTTATTACTTATTCTTAAAGTCAGAAAGGACAATAAAAAAACAACCTAGGTCCCAAGCCTATTAATGAAATTGAACAAATTAAAAAAATTAAATGAAATTGAGCCGATAAAAACTATAAAGTTTTTATGGCCCCACGTTGAGCGCCAATTACTGTAATGAGACCACCAAAAATTGATTCAAATGTTTGTGGTGTACAAACATTGAACGATGGAGAAAAAAAAACTTATAATCGTTTTATTTTTATATTATCTCTTTGGTAATAATTAAATTCAGGACGATGGGAGCCTTCGGGCAAACCAGCTAATCAGTCGGGTGGTGGGGGTTCTTGTCCCTCCTTAATTATTTTTGGATCAGTCAAACAATAATAATAATTAGACTCCCGAATATAAACTCTAATGCCGTTTTCTTTTCTAACAAAAAATGTCGCCCTTTTTCTGCCCTTTTTTAGAAAAGTGCAATTTTTTATATATTCTGAATTAAGAGCAACCTTATATTATATATCAATCGAAAGGTCTCAAAGTGCTGTGTTCATAAATGCAAAAAAAAAATTGTATTATTATCCTCTTGAAAGTCAAAGGGTGAAAATATTCAAAAAAGGGGAACAATGGGGAAATATTCTCACACTATGACCTGAAAGAAGTCAATGGCTGGAATTTTTTCTGATTTACGAAGGCTCGACTTTGAGACCTTTCGATTAATGTATAAGATAAGCTTGGTCTTAATTCAGGATATATAAAAAATACACTATTCGAAAAAAGGGTAAAAAAGGGGCGACATTTTTTGTCAGAAAAGAAAACGACATAAGATAACTAAATGGATCAATGAAAAAAAAACACAAAATTTTAAATGAGCCCCTCTTATGGAAAAACTAATTTTGGAATTGGGTATTGGTCAAGGTCTGTCTGCATTGGTACCTCTCATAGGTGCCGTAAAGAGGTGGATGGCTCTATACCCACCCTACCTATGGTTCTACTGCCGCAGGTGTATATTTGTTTTTACCCCAAACACAACATTACATCCACTATGTAAGGAGAAACACCAAAAAAGTTTATATTTAATAATGCATGATTATGGATTGTTTTATTAACAAAATTAAAAAAAACGCTTTCAAATATTTAGGAACTAATTATATTATTCCAATTTAAAAGAAGAAAGTCTTTACATGATTATTGATCCTGACTACTCAGGGTTAATAGGAGGAATAAGTTTATGTATGGATGGTGTACTTTAATTCAAATTATGTATACTCGTTTAGATTTGTTGTGAAGGGTATACGTAAGTATATACTGTAAGGTTAAGTATTAAGAACTTATATCATTACTAATTCATTTATTAGTATTTATAATACTCTTAATTGACATAATTCATTTATATTTCGTTTCTAACAAAACTCGTACATTCTTTATTGAAGATATTATTATTGAGTTCATTATTAATTCTAGTTGATAATGAGTTGAATAGTTTGAGGCCCTTGTAGACAAAAGATCTCTGCATTGAGGATGTTGTAACCCGCTGCAGTCTCAAGTTATTGGCATTCCGTAGTGAATATGGTTGTTTCTCACCAACGTACCTCGTTTGTTCACTTAAGTGGTCTGGTGCAGTCCCCTGTCGTATTTTTTGTATCAGTTTTATGGTGCTCAGTGCTAGCCTTTGTTTTATATTCATCCATTTGGGAGTATTTAGCATGGTGTTTATTGGTGTGTATCTGTTGCATTTCAAAATCGATCACATTGCCTTATTTTGAAGCTTTTGTAATCTTTCTATACGTGTATCAGTGCAGCATGTGTATAATATTGTGGACCCGAATTCAAAATGTGGTTTATTTATTGAATTGTAGACGTTTATTGCCGTTAAGACGTTTATTTTATTTCTTATTCTTTTAAAGAACCCGATTTTTTTCCGATTTTTTTACATATGAACTCTATATGTTCAAGAGTTTGATGTGTTCAACTTTCTCTATAATTTCTCCATTTATTTCAATATTCATTTCACTTATCATATTTATTTCCATAGTTTTCGTTTTTTTTTTCATTTAATTTTAGTTTATTCATTTTTAACCATTTAAAAATGGTAGGTAGCGTGGTCGCCTATCATGCGGGGGTCGTGGGTTCGATTCCCAGTAGAGGCTTTGGTGGTGGGGAAATAAAAAATAAAAAAAATAGCCAAATATTAGAATCTGCAGACAAGCCCTCGGCTTCGCGGGACTAGGCTTAAAAAAAACGGTACTTTAAAAAAAAAATAAAAAAATTTACCTATGTTATTCATATCTGTTGTTAAGTTGTCCCGACATTGTTCAGGGTTACATCCTTCTGTGAAAATAAGTGTATCGTCTGCGTATAAAACCATTTCGCTTTTTTTCAATACATTCGGCATATCATTTATATATATAATAAACAATAATGCTCCCAATATTGACCCATGGGGAACTCCATAGTTATTATTTATTTTCTCTGATTTTGCATCGTTAACCTTTGTAAATTATTTTCTGTTAGATAAGTATGATTTAAACCACTTTAGTTCCGTATCTTGAATACCATACATAAATAGTTTGTTTATTAATATTTCCCTATCGATGGTTTCAAATGCTCTTTTAAAATCCAAAAAGATTGCCATTATTTTTTTATTCTTCTCTATATTTTTCCACCGGTTGATAATATAATTCACGGTAGTCTCACATGAAAAATTTTTTCGGAAGCCTGATTGATATTTATTTAGTATCGAACATGATTCAATGTATTTTACTAATTGTGCCTTCACGACCATCTCTAGTATTTTTTCAAAAGTTTTTAAGGCAATTATGTGCCGGAATTCATCACATTTCTTTGTCTTTGCGACCTTTTCGACCGGAGTTATCATGGTATCCTTCCAATTTTCTGGAAATATTCCAGATTTTAGTGAGTCATTTATGGTTTTTAACAGTATATTGCCAGTTGGGATCCAGTTATTCAGTATTATTTTTGGTGTTATTTTTTCAAAGTCTTTTTTATTTTTTAAGTTTTTTACGATATTTTTAAGTTCTGCAAGAGTGATTACTCGGAATTTGAATCTTTTTTCGGTCATATTTATATGGTTTATATAATGCACGTTATCAATCGATTCTCTTATACCATTAATACTATTAACAAAGTATTCATTAAAATGACTAGCTACTTGCTTGTTTTCCTTATGTTCACCGTCACTGAATATCACAGATTTGATCACATTTTGCTCCTTCTTCATCACTAAGTTTTTTATTGTGTTCCACATTTGCTTTGGTATTTGGTTCTGTTTATTTGGTCAGTTGTGTACTTAAATTTTGCGTTCTCAATTTCTACTTTATATTTATTTCTCATTTCGGTGTAGTTTTTCCATGCTTCGATTGTATTTTCATACTTGGCCTTATCATGCATTACAATTTTATTTTGTTTCATTCATTATTTTGATCATCAGTAAACCATTGGCCAGAAAAAACTTGCTCCTTTACCGTTATTATTTTAGAGAATTTCCGCACAGTTTCCTCATAACATCTGTCCAAATAATTGGCGTTATCATTGATGTCTTTACCTCCATCGTATTCAAATATTGCGCTTAGTTCTCGGTTAAAAAGCCCCGGCTTATATTTAACAAGTAAGAAAATTATAGTCGGTCTAGACCGACTATACGATACCCTATACCATGCGTTTAGAGACCCTATCTCTTAGGCCCAACTAACTGGATAAAGAAAATAAGCATAAACCAAATTTGAGTGGAATTTTTATTAATTTTTTCGGCTGCAGATATGAAAAAGTTCATATCGGATGCTATTTCTATATGGGGACTAGGCCCAAAAATGGACCGATCCTGACCATGTTTGGTAAAGTCTCTTGTATTTTGCAAAAATATATACAGACAAAATTTGAGAAGAATCAGTGCAATATTTTTGTTTTTTGATAGATTTAAGTGAAGATCGGGAAGCAGCTCTATATGGGGCCTATGACTTAGAGTTGTCCAATAGGGATCATTTTTGGACTACTTATTAACGGATGTATTATATACATACAAACCCAATTTGACTAAGATTTGTATGATAATTTGAATCTTATGGCAATATATGTTGATTTCATAGGGGTCATTTGTATGGGGGCTAGGTCTGAACATCGACCGATTCTCACCAATTTCAATAGCGTTCATCCTATGGCCGATAAAAGATCAAATACCAAATTTCATAAAAATATATTCATATTTGCGACCTGCAGTTTGATTACAAGCTTTACATGGAAACACAGACGGACGGACGGACGGACGGACGGACGGACATCGTTAAATCGAATCAGAAAGTGATTCTGATTCGATCGGTATAATTAAAGATGGGTGTAGGTCAAATATTTTTGGTTGTTACAAACAGCAGCACAAAGTCATTATACCCAAACCACATAGTGGTATAGGGTATAAAAATCTCTACTTGTTTATTGCACTTTGTTTTCTTTTTATCACATTTAATCATTATGTTTATTACTTCATGGTCTGATATAATAAATGCTGAATTCATTTCCACCGATACTTTATGGCTATTTGTTATAACATAGTCAATATTTGTTTTTGATAAATTTGTGACTCTGATGAATTGATTAACTATTTGCCTTAGACCATTGTCATGCATTGAACTTTGAATTTTCATTTTGTAAAAACTATTTTTTGACCAGTCTATGTTAAAATCACCCATTATCAAAGTATCACAGTTCTTCTCACTAATTACCTCGGGAGTTTCTTGAAACGCTACGCCAAATTCTGCTTCACTACCATTAGGAGATCTGTATATTGCACCCATTAATATAATATTATTTTCGCATTGGGCCTCGTAAACTAATATCCAGTAGTTAGACTTCACAACTTTCTCATATAATTTTTTTATTGTCCATTCTTGTTTGTAATATATAATTACTCCTCATTCATAGACTAACACTTGCGACGTGCGGTTGACTTTTTTCTTTTGCCCTCATTGAGTGTCTTTTTCTTTACATTACAGTGATCACAAGAACTTTTCGTATTGGTAGTATTATTCAATAAAATCGCGTATATAGTTTGTTGTGAAAATGTCAGTTTTGCCCTACTTGGGGGATAACCGCTATTCGGCTTTAGCGGATATCCCTCCACGCGCAAAAAGAAACGCACACACCAAAACAATTTCGAAATATTTCCAGAGTTGCCCACCATACAAAAACCGGATCCTAAATACGTCATTCTCTCTGCAATTGGCGATAAAAATATTCGTGCTTTTCTGTTCACCGATCGCTGAAATTAATTTGCACAGACATTTTGTCAGTTTCGGAGCTAAGAGACGGAAACCTCTTACTGCTTATTGGTAATAAAAATAGTGCCAACAAATTAATAACGACTAAAACGTTACCAGGTGTGTGTTCCATTAAATGTGAGTATCATTCCAAACTTAACTACTCCAAAGGTATCATTTATGCCCCTTACCTAAATAATGTTCCGGAAAACGAAATTATTAATGAACTTAGTTCACAAGGAGTAGTTGATATATACAAATATCAAAAGAAAAATTCCGAAGAGAAACTAGCCCCATGTGGTGTTTTGCTTCTAACTTTTGATCGATTCTCAACCCCAGAAAAATTAGATGTTTCATGGCATAAAGTAAAAGTGAGACCATATTTCCCCAACCCCAAATCTTGCCAACGTCTTGGTCATACCAATAAATGGTGCAAAAACAGTCCACTATGTGAAAAATGCGCATTGCCTCCTCATACACCAAATGACTGTACACGAACATTTTGCAATAACTGTTCCGAAGAACACCCCTCCACCTACAAAGAATGTAAAGTCTTTAAGCAGCATAAGGAAATTCTAAAAATTAAAACTATTGAAAAATGCACTTTAAAAGCTGCCAAAGAAAAATATGAAGCACAAACAACAACACCATCTTTAGTACAATCATACTCTGATGTGACAACCAACAACAAAACTGTTCCTCAATCGACAGCACGATCATCCTCTGATGATACAACCAGCAAAAACATTAACAACACAACTAACAACAATAAAACTATTAAAAATAACACAGAACTTACAGAAAACAATTACACAAGTACTCCTACAACAACATCTTTACCAAATAAAACAGAAATTACGAAAAACACAAACAATATTACTTGTACACCTAAAACAAGTGCACAAGAAAAAAAAAACTTTAAAACTAACATCTAACAACAATAACTCTGAAACAGTATCACAATATGAAACACGATCAACAAAAGCTTTAGCAAACAATCCAACTACAACAACCAACTTATTTAAAAAAAAAGAAGCACTCAATTTAACACAAGACAAAAGTCTTGATATACATAAAATATTACAAAATACTGCATACACTGATAACGAGGAAATATTGTTCTTAGACGAAGAATTATTTGTACACTATCTTTCGATATGGATTTGAAAATTATACAGTGCAACATTAACGGCCTTATAAATAATTACCACGAACTACAACTTATTATCCAAGATCTAAACCCCGACATTATCTCCATTCAAGAGACTCATATCCCAGCTAACCATACAAATATTGTTTATCCGAAACAGTACAACGGCATCTTCCATAATTTATCCTGGAACACATCAGCCAAACAAGGAATTGGCATTCTCGTCAAAAAACAATACCACACAAGCTTAAGTACACCAACTACGAAGTAGCTGCTATTGCTATTGAAATTGATATTGGTATGAAACTTACTGTAGAGTGCACATATATTCCCCCTCATCAACACTTCACTGAAAAAAAAATAAGTACAATAATAAACAACTTAAGTACTCCACTCATCATTACTGGCGACGTTAACGCTTGGAGTACCCTTTGGGGCTCAATTAACACTAATCCTCGCGGCAAAATATTTGAAAACATTATCTTGAATGAAGATCTAATAGTCTTAAACAATGGCTCCCCTACACATTTTACCACCCATAACACTTTCACAAACGTTGATATTTCATTATCCAATTCCCAACTTGCGCCACTGTGCACATGGAAAACACTTCCCAACCTTCACGGTAGTGATCATTACCCAATATTAATAACGATTCAAAAAAGTGCTTGTGCTACAAAAACGAAACTCAAACCTAAATATAAAACCGATTTTTCAAACTGGACTTTGTATCGAAATAAATGCGATGAATATATATCCAATTTTAAAAGCAATACAAACGTCAACCAACAGGCTGCGTCCATAGTTAAGTGCATCAGGTCAGCAGCAAACGTCAGTATTCCCGAAACTAAAGGAAAAGTTGTTAGATCCCATGTAATATGGTGGAACTCTACATTAGACGCATTACGCAAACAAAAACAACGTCTGGCATAATTTCAAGCGTTCTAGAAGCGATTCAAACTTGATACTCTATAAAAAACATAATGCAATCTTCAGGAGATCTGTCAAAGAAAGCAAAGCTGCCTCCCTACAGAAATTTACTGCAAATATAAAACCTAGCTCAACATCTCAACGTATGTGGAATGATATAAAGCGCATTACAGGAGCAAAATCTTCAAACATTATAAACATTTTAGAGTCAGGACCAACTACGCTCACTTCATCAATTGATATCGCTAACTGCTTTGTAAAACATTGGTCAGAAGAATCTGATGACAAAAATTTTTCTCAGTGCTACCGACAACATAAATCCAATTCCATACACCAAACATTTAATCCTCCATATTACAATAAAAATGCTACGAAAATTGAAACACCAATCAATATAACAGAGTTGGAAGAAACTTTACATTTTGACAAAGGTAAAACACCTGGTGATGATCGCATTCCATACCCAATGTTAAAAAATTTAAGTTTTGCAGCAAAAAACCACATTCTCTCACTTTTCAACAACATATTTATATCCAGTGTTTATCCTCAAGCTTGGAAAACTGCAGTTATTATCCCTATTCCAAAGACAAATAAAGACCATTATACAGTAACTGGATTTAGACCAATATCTCTTTTACCTTGTATAGGTAAAACGCTAGAAAAAATAATCGCCAGACGGCTTATGTGGTTCATAAAAACGAACAACTTTATCACTCCCAACCAAGTCGCGTTTATGAAAAAACAAGGTACCGACGATATACTGCTCTACCTTCAACATTTCATATCAAAAGCTTTATCTACCAGAAATCACGTCAGCATTTTATCCACCGATTTTGAAAAGGCCTTTGATCGCATTGCAACAGCTAGCCAGTTGGAACATAGGGCGAAGTATGTATTATATTATTAAGAGCTTCCTGAGTAACCGGAAAATAAAAGTTTCAGTTAACGGCCAGCTTTATAAAACATTACCTCTAGATAATGGCATACCCCAAGGATCGCCATTATCTGTCGTATTATTCGTAATTGCTTTTAACCAATTCAGTAAAATTATCTCCACACAAAAACACATCGAACATGCAATTTATGCTGATGATGCGATTATTTTTACAAAACTTCAAGATAACAACAAAGTCAGGGAGATTTTTTCTTACACCTTGAAAAGCATTAATAAATGGTGCTCATCTTCTGGAGCTAAGCTTTCTATTGAAAAGTGCAGTCTTTTACATATCTGCAAAAAACGCAACTACTCTATTTCCGACGTAGAATACAACAATATTAAAATCAAACGAGTGGATCATCTTCGCATACTGGGAGTTATTTTTGACAAAAGTTTTACCTTCAAACAACATTGTCAACAACTTAGGAAAAACTTAAATACAAGACTAAATATTGTAAAATATCTAACATCCAAAAATGTTATGATTCACATATCAACTATGATTAATATTACACGATCTATTTTACTCTCAAAAATCGACTATGCTCTCCCCATTAATGGTTGGTGTGCACCATCTCATATAAAACTAATACAGGGTCCTTACCATGCAGCAATCCGTCGTAGCATTACAGCATTCCCTACCAGTCCCACCGAAAACATATTAGCTGAAGCTGGAATGCCATCTATTAAGGAACGAACTATATATCTAACGTACAAACTTATACCCAAAATTTTTATCTGCCGAAACAAAATTTTGTATCAAGAGTTCATCAAAACTATAAGCAGTAGACGTATACCTAAACTTGAATCTACAATTGTTCGATGTATAAATTTTTCTCGTAATATCAACTTAGATATTCGCCCTATATATATAAAACAACAACCAGAACCATCATCGATGATTGAAAACTCATCTTTTTTATTATCAATCGTTGATTTTCCGAAGTCCACTACTCCATCTGATGTTTATAAGCAAACATTCTTAAACATTTCCGACCACTTAATCGGACAAAATTGGAACTTATTGTACACTGATGGAAATAAGTCCAATGGTTCCACCACCTTTGCTGCAGTAAAGCAAGATGGCGATCTCATTTATATTGGTTTCGTCAATGATTACTGCTCCAATTTACAGCAGAAGCCTTAGCCATCCTCGTAGCCATAGAATTTGCCTCAGAAAACGATCAGAAATATATAATATGCACTGACAGCCTCTCTTCTATTCTTGCCATAAAAAATTCCCTGCACGATTCACCATTAATAAATAAAATCAGAAACAAAAAAATAAAATTAAAATAATGTGGGTGCCTTCACATGTAGGTATAGTCGGAAACGAATATGCTGACTTAGCGGCAGAAGAAGCCAAACGTCGACAACTTCTTAAATATCCCACCTGGGAGCCTCGGGACATACTAAACACCATCTCTACTTATTTGAATAATTCACAATCACAAAAATGGTTAAGCTATCAACATTATTATAAGACTTTTAATCCACTGGGAATGAAAGCAATCTACCCGGAAAACTGTACTAGAAAAGATATTAGCACTATTGTACGCCTTAGAATAGGCCACTGCAAATTTTCACACAGATATATTTATGAAAAATCAACTCCACCTATGTGTACCTCATGCAATACACAACTTAACGCTGAACATATTCTAGACGAATGCACCCCCTTTAATTCATCCAGAATCAGTATTTTCGGGTCTAACAAACCCACTGATATGCTAAAAAATATATGTGAAATTAATATAAAATTAATTAGTAAATTCATACTCGAAAATAGTTTACAAAACCTCATTTAAAATGAAAATGCTCAGAGTCGAAAGCCATTGCAGCTAGTACTCCTTATCCCAAATTAATTATTGTAATTGTATTATTGTAATTAATAAATAAATAAATAAATAAATAAAAGTAATTACTCCTCCTGTTTGCGCTGAATTTGAGTAGCTAATAATTTGATTATAATTTGCTAACGAAATTTCATTTTCTTGAATATCTTTGGTCAAATGCGTTTCAGATAACACAAGGAAATCCAGATTTTCTTTGGCGATTAGTACCTCAATTTGGTTGTAGTTATTCGTTAAACCTTGAACATTTGTGTACATTGCACTTATTGTATTTGGTTGTTATTGCGTTAACCCTAGTCTTTTCTTTTTACTGGCCAATTTGTTTTGGTACACAGGACATTGTTTATCGTTAGTCACATGATTTTCATCTAATCCCAGATTTAATCTTCTATTTTCGCGTATACAATTTATACATTTTATCATTTGCTCATTATTACACTCGTTTGGTTTATGATTACCATGACACTTTATGCAAGTTTCCATATTTTTGCACTCATTTGCTATATGGTTATAGCCTTTGCACTTATAACATTGTTTTACAGACGTACCATCATATACTCTACATCTTTCCCAACCGATGTTGACTCTTTGTGCTCTCATAATATTTTCATATGTTTCATTGTCTATATTTAATTTAACATTCTGTATCGTTCTATTATTTCGTTTTGTTTCAAAAGTTCTGCTTCCTTAATATTGTTATTATTTCATCTTCCGTGTACTTAATGAGATATCTGTTGCTATAACATCCAAATTAAAAGGGGTTGCTGCTCTTATTTCATAGTTTACACCCATTTCGACTTCTATACCGCTCTTTATTTTATCTCACTCCTCGTTATTTTCACTTCTAATAATTATTGTTCCATTACTTCTATTTTCCACGTTGGTAATTTTTAAATTCACTGGATCTACTTTCTTGTTTAGCTGCTCCTTTGTTTTGTCAACTCCTTGTTTTTCCCTTGATTTCACAATTAATGGCAACTGTTTGTTGATTTTTGGCAACACTGTTGTTACAACTCTGAGTACAGCAGTTTATTTTGGTTGACGTTTATGTCTATAATAGTTTTCTTTATTTCATTGCACATCTTCTCGTTTTCCTCTCGTAATTCACTACACAGTTTGTTGTTTTTGCTTTTCACTTCGCTTACATTTTCACACAACTTGCCAATGTCTTTAATATTACTTTCACAACTTTTTTTACATCACCGAGTTTCTTCATTCTCATTTCATAGCGTTTTTCATTAGCCTCCAAAAGCTTCTTCATTTCTACCGCATTACTAGATATACTAAAGGGTCTGCCATCTAACGTTTTTTTCCAGCTAGTGCTTATTTCGTGAATGGTAACACATAGCTCATGTCTGATTTGACAGATGATTAGCCCATTTCGGCCCGCTACCCGATCCCGTTGGAATTTTTTCATGATTTTTGGAATACTACCTCTTATTGACCTCATTAAGAAAAATTATAAAAATCTTTGAGTTATCTCAATTGGTTTCCGAGATATGGCGTGGGTAGTTTTCTACCCCTTGGGCCGTTGCATATACATAATATGCGTAAAACTAATAATAACAATAAAACAAATTTAGTAGAGGGATCATCAAGATTTATTGAAAAATTATTATTATATACAATGAATAGTAAAAAGATATAATTGAATAGATATTTTATTGATGTTTATAATATTTACCAAAACATTTGGCGTGTAAATTTACGTTACATTTGACGCATATGAAGGGAGTCTTTAACGAACATACTTTGCATCATCTGGGTGGCACATCGTCACCACGCTTGCCAGGAAAGTGCTTAGTATCATTGATATTAGCCGCATCGCTATGTCTAGAAGCATTGCTAGTACCAGGAACATTATTCAAATCCTGGTCAGTCTTCTCCGATGATAAAAGAGCTCGAGTGATTTGGCATCTGAATTACAGTCGTGGCATTATATTACTTTTCTCAGTTTTTGCAACCAAGCAATGCAATTTCCATGCATTAACCATCATGTTGGATTGGGTATTTGTAAAAACAGGCCACCACCATTTTTTCCCCCGTATGCCAATACGATAATTACCTAAAGCATTATCATGGAGGTCAACACCCCCCATACCTATGAGATATACATACATCGATTATTTTGTATCCTTACCTTCATTATACTCCTTTGTCATTCGGGGAACGTTTATGTTTATATGTTTTTTTTTGCTTGCGGTCAAACCGCTTTGCTGTAGCGAGTGGTTCTATTGATGAATGATTTGATAACATCGTAACAGCTGCATTACCTATCCATCTTATTACAACGAGCTCCTTGTCATGATCATACATTGCTGCATATTCGCCTTTTTTCATATTTTCAGGCAGCATGGCTTTTCCAGTTCTATTTGCCCGAACAGTTCCTGTCGCAAAGAATCCACGATCACTTAGTAGGCACATTAGATGAAGAGAAGTGAAAAAGTTATCGAAGAATATTCTGTGAGACGATGGTGATGAAATATTCTCCAATAGTTTGAGAACAACATCCGCTCCAAGTCCAATGGTTTTGTCGTGTGGAGTTGCTGCTCCTCCATGTAGTATGGACTGATACAAATATCCACTTGATGAGCACAAGCACCAAGCTTTAAACCCAAATCGAATAGGTTTGCCACGGATGAACATTTTGCAGGAATTTCTTCCAAAGTAGGGGATCATCTGTTCATCAACTGATAAATTATGAGCCCAAATTCCAAACTGCATAAATCTTTGTTGCTTGCGTCAAAAAATGGCCTAATCTTTGAATATTTATCAGACGTATCCAAACTGTTGTTATCCGACAAATGGATGAACCTCTTGATTGCCTCAAATCTCGTTCGAAGTAGCGAATTGCGAACAATCGGGACTTCCAAGTCTGGTTGAATTGACCAATATAACTTCCATTGTGGAAGGACATGGTAACCACTTAGAAATCAAATACCGATGAATCGCTTCCATTCATATTGTTGGAGTCCAAGGCTTGCATTTTGCTGACCAGCATATTTGTCACTGAGCTCAATAATCATTGTACACAAGTCTTCATCTAAGAAAAGGGCAAAGAGCTCAGCAGGTGATTTTCCACCTACAACAAGAGAACAATTTATGGACATAATTTTATTATTAATTCTAATAATATTTACCTAATTCTTGTACAATGCCCTCGATTTTTGTAGCTTCAACGTTAGCTGGTTCTTTGGAATATTTAAAGAGACGCTTACGCCAAGAAGCTGGGCCATATTCAGCTTGTGATTTAAATATTTTTGGAGGTGGTTCGAGGCTTCTTTCAGTTTCTTCTTGATCTTCAGGGTAATTTTCGACGACTTCGTATTCTAATTCGACCGACCCAGCGATATCCATTGCAAGTGCCTCGTTAAATTCGATAATTTCATCGTTAATTTGTTCAGTATCACTTGTCTCAACTACTTCTGGTGGAATGTATACAACATTAACCTCTGTTGATCTGTGAACAGCTGTAGTGACTTCATCTTCTTCGTCCGATGAATTCAAGATTCCCATAATTTCATCCATTTTTAAAAATTTGTGTCGCATCATTTTCTATAAAATGTATACTTACCAAATAATATGTATGGTTACAAAATATTAATTATTATACTTACCAATATTTAACGCAAATCAAACACAATCGAAAAACTTATATCAACGATGCAGTAAACAAACAGAACTGAACCACACTGACCAAAACCATGTGATATAAAGTAATAGTTTGTTGATTAGAGTAAGCTTACTTGGTCACCTTTATATTTAAAAACAATTTTGTTTTTGTTGCGCAACGTTTCGACACTTATTTCGTGTCCTCTTCGGGCGACTTTATTTTTATTTTCTTTAAAAAACAAAACAATATTATATTAACACAAACAATACTTTATGTATACTATTTTTTAACTTAATAAATACCTTATGTTATTACTATTTAGTTTTCGTCATCTTTTTGTTTTCTTGTTTAAATTTATATTGTAAGTATTACTTATATTGTCACAGTCTTCTTTTCTATTTACCGCCTTTTCTATGTTATTCTTAATGTGCAAACTTTCTAGTGTCAGTCTTTTGTTTGTTTTTGTTTCTTTTTCTAAGATTTTTATGTTGTCAAAATCGAAGCTGTGTTTATTTTTTAACGCGTGTTGTGATAAAGCTGTTGTTTCTGCTTTTATTTCTATCGACCGTTTATGTTCTTTTATTCGAATGTCTAATTGTCTTTTAGTTTGTCCTATATATATTTTATTGCACTGTTGGTTATTGTTGCCTTTACATTGTAGTTGGTAGACTACACTATGTTGTTTTTGTATATTGGTTTTAGTTTTTTGTGTGTTGAAGAGTCTGTTTAAAGTTTGGTTTGGACGGGATGCTATTTTTAGTGTATCTTTCTTTATAATATTTTTTATATTTCTTCTATTAGTTAGTGTTGGTATATATGGTATGCTTGTGAAAATTGTTTTTGGTGTATCAGCTGTGTTAGTTGTTATTTTGTTTTTTTGTGTATTTTGAGTTTTGTTTTTGTTTTCTTGTATTACTAGTTTTATCATATGTTTAATGTATTTATTAGGGTAATTGTTTTCTGTTAATATTTTGGTTAGTTTGTTGATGTTGTTGCGTTGGAACATTTCTTCACTAATATCTATGGCTTTCTTTATTATGTTTTTTACTGTGTTTTTCTTTTGTATGGGGTCGTGATTAGAGTAGTAATTGATGATGCGTCCCGACGAAATATCTTTAGTGTACCAGTTTATTGCTAGTTTTTTTATCTATTTTGTGTATTGTTGTATCCAGAAAGTTTAGTCTATTATGTTTTTCTTCTTCTAATGTGAATTTTAGTTTGTTGTGGTAGTAGTTGAATTCCTTTAGTATATGTGATTTATCTTTATGTTTTATTATGGCAAAAAAATCATCGACGTATTTTGTTATATATTTAATGTGTATGTTTTGTGTTCTTAAATTTTCTAATGTGTATTCAATTAGATCATCTAGTACGATCCCTGCAATGATTGGGGATAGTGGGTTGCCCATTGGCATCCCATAGTTTTGAATATATATTTTATTGTTGAATTTGAAATAGTTGTTATCTTTCAAACAGAATTCCAGTAATTTAATAAATTGATTTTTTGAAATGTTTGTATGTGGTTTGATTGTGTCCCATTTTTTTATTATTATTTTTATGGCTAGATGGATTGGAATATTTGTGAAAAGTGATATAACATCTAGAGATATTAGTGTGTCGTCTTCTTCTATATGTATATGTTGTATTTTTTCTTTCAGTTGATACGCGTTTTTAATATTATAATTCATTTGTATTATATTATTTAGTATTTGTCCTATATATTTGGATAAATTGTATGCCGGTAATTCATAAGATGCTGAGATCGGTCTCATGGGTATGTCAGTTTTATGAATTTTTGGTTGACCATATAGTTGTGGAGCGTTAGCAGCATTACACATTAGTTTCGTTTTAGTGTACATGTCGATATATTTATTGTTGTAAAGCTCATTTATTATGGTGTTGTTTTTCCTCATAAGTTTATCCGTGGGATCTATTCGGATAGTTTTATATGTTGTTTTGTCGTCTAGTAGTTGATTCATTTTGTTTATATATTCATTTTTATATATTATTACCGTTTTATTACCTTTGTCAGATTTTGTTATAATTATTTCGTTTTTGTGTCTTTTTAGAATATTAAGTGTATCTTCGTATATCTGTAATATATAGCGATCTATTTGTGTTGTGTTGTGGTTCCTTATGTTATTGTTTAAATTGTGGGCTATTATCGCACGTGCGGTTTCTTTTTCTTTTTCTGTTTTATAGTGGGAGAAACATTGTTCGAAATCTGCTATTATATTGATTGTTTTTATATTGCCCTTATGTGTCGGTAGTGCAAATTTTTTACCCATAGATAATATCCATAGGCAATCGTCAGGGAATTTTATATTTGTGAGGTTAGTTATCCATTCTGAATTGGTTTTTATACCTAATTTTTGTTTGAAATCGTTAAGTAGTTTTTCAAATTTTTTATTGTGAGTTTTTTCCCTCATCTTTTTAATATTATATTGTGTTGTGATTTGTATGTCCATGAATTTGTTATATTCATATTCTGTAAGTTTATATTTTAACTTTGTTTTTAATGTAGTTTTGAGTTTTTCCTTTATGTTAATTGTTATGTTATTATCTGATATTTCTAATTTTAGGATTTTATATTGAAAATTGTTTAATATGTTAGTGAGTTGTTTTTTTGTGTTGTTGTTGTTTTTATTGAAATTTTTGTTAACATTGATTGTGATGTTAGTAATGTGTTTTGGGTAAATACCATAGTTTTTACATTTTAAAAGGAATCTGTTTTCTGTTTGTTTTTCCGTAATTGTTTTGTCTGTATTAATGTATTGTTTTAACATTGTTGTGGTGTGTCTTCCGTATTTATACCTGATATGTTCAAAAAATCCGCTCATTTTTGCTGTGTTGTTGTTGGAAGTTGATTTGTTTTTTGGAGTCTAGCTTGCCAATGTTGATATTATGTTGTCTACAGACCAGTGGTGTTATTTGTTTGTTGATTAGAGTAAGCTTACTTGGTCACCTTTAAATTTAAAAACAATTTTGTTTTTGTTGCGCAACGTTTCGACACTTATTTCGTGTCCTCTTCGGGCGACTTTATTTTTATTTTCTTTAAAAAACAAAACAATATTATATTAACACAAACAATACTTTATGTATACTATTTTTTAACTTAATAAATACCTTATGTTATTACTATTTAGTTTTCGTCATCTTTTTGTTTTCTTGTTTAAATTTATATTGTAAGTATTACTTATATTGTCACAGTTTTCTTTTTTATTTACCGCCTTTTCTATGTTATTCTTAATGTGCAAACTTTCTAGTGTCAGTCTTTTGTTTGTTTTTGTTTCTTTTTCTAAGATTTTTATGTTGTCAAAATCGAAGCTGTGTTTATTTTTTAACGCGTGTTGTGATAAAGCTGTTGTTTCTGCTTTTATTTCTATCGACCGTTTATGTTCTTTTATTCGAATGTCTAATTGTCTTTTAGTTTGTCCTATATATATTTTATTGCACTGTTGGTTATTGTTGCCTTTACATTGTAGTTGGTAGACTACACTATGTTGTTTTTGTATATTGGTTTTAGTTTTTTGTGTGTTGAAGAGTCTGTTTAAAGTTTGGTTTGGACGGGATGCTATTTTTAGTGTATCTTTCTTTATAATATTTTTTATATTTCTTCTATTAGTTAGTGTTGGTATATATGGTATGCTTGTGAAAATTGTTTTTGGTGTATCAGCTGTGTTAGTTGTTATTTTGTTTTTTTGTGTATTTTGAGTTTTGTTTTTGTTTTCTTGTATTACTAGTTTTATCATATGTTTAATGTATTTATTAGGGTAATTGTTTTCTGTTAATATTTTGGTTAGTTTGTTGATGTTGTTGCGTTGGAACATTTCTTCACTAATATCTATGGCTTTCTTTATTATGTTTTTTACTGTGTTTTTCTTTTGTATGGGGTCGTGATTAGAGTAGTAATTGATGATGCGTCCCGACGAAATATCTTTAGTGTACCAGTTTATTGCTAGTTTTTTATCTATTTTGTGTATTGTTGTATCCAGAAAGTTTAGTCTATTATGTTTTTCTTCTTCTAATGTGAATTTTAGTTTGTTGTGGTAGTAGTTGAATTCCTTTAGTATATGTGATTTATCTTTATGTTTTATTATGGCAAAAAAATCATCGACGTATTTTGTTATATATTTAATGTGTATGTTTTGTGTTCTTAAATTTTCTAATGTGTATTCAATTAGATCATCTAGTACGATCCCTGCAATGATTGGGGATAGTGGGTTGCCCATTGGCATCCCATAGTTTTGAATATATATTTTATTGTTGAATTTGAAATAGTTGTTATCTTTCAAACAGAATTCCAGTAATTTAATAAATTGATTTTTTGAAATGTTTGTATGTGGTTTGATTGTGTCCCATTTTTTTATTATTATTTTTATGGCTAGATGGATTGGAATATTTGTGAAAAGTGATATAACATCTAGAGATATTAGTGTGTCGTCTTCTTCTATATGTATATGTTGTATTTTTTCTTTCAGTTGATACGCGTTTTTAATATTATAATTCATTTGTATTATATTATTTAGTATTTGTCCTATATATTTGGATAAATTGTATGCCGGTAATTCATAAGATGCTGAGATCGGTCTCATGGGTATGTCAGTTTTATGAATTTTTGGTTGACCATATAGTTGTGGAGCGTTAGCAGCATTACACATTAGTTTCGTTTTAGTGTACATGTCGATATATTTATTGTTGTAAAGCTCATTTATTATGGTGTTGTTTTTCCTCATAAGTTTATCCGTGGGATCTATTCGGATAGTTTTATATGTTGTTTTGTCGTCTAGTAGTTGATTCATTTTGTTTATATATTCATTTTTATATATTATTACCGTTTTATTACCTTTGTCAGATTTTGTTATAATTATTTCGTTTTTGTGTCTTTTTAGAATATTAAGTGTATCTTCGTATATCTGTAATATATAGCGATCTATTTGTGTTGTGTTGTGGTTCCTTATGTTATTGTTTAAATTGTGGGCTATTATCGCACGTGCGGTTTCTTTTTCTTTTTCTGTTTTATAGTGGGAGAAACATTGTTCGAAATCTGCTATTATATTGATTGTTTTTATATTGCCCTTATGTGTCGGTAGTGCAAATTTTTTACCCATAGATAATATCCATAGGCAATCGTCAGGAAATTTTATATTTGTGAGGTTAGTTATCCATTCTGAATTGGTTTTTATACCTAATTTTTGTTTGAAATCGTTAAGTAGTTTTTCAAATTTTTTATTGTGAGTTTTTTCCCTCATCTTTTTAATATTATATTGTGTTGTGATTTGTATGTCCATGAATTTGTTATATTCATATTCTGTAAGTTTATATTTTAACTCTGTTTTTAATGTAGTTTTGAGTTTTTCCTTTATGTTAATTGTTATGTTATTATCTGATATTTCTAATTTTAGGATTTTATATTGAAAATTGTTTAATATGTTAGTGAGTTGTTTTTTGTGTTGTTGTTGTTTTTATTGAAATTTTTGTTAACATTGATTGTGATGTTAGTAATGTGTTTTGGGTAAATACCATAGTTTTTACATTTTAAAAGGAATCTGTTTTCTGTTTGTTTTTCCGTAATTGTTTTGTCTGTATTAATGTATTGTTTTAACATTGTTGTGGTGTGTCTTCCGTATTTATACCTGATATGTTCAAAAAATCCGCTCATTTTTGCTGTGTTGTTGTTGGAAGTTGATTTGTTTTTTGGAGTCTAGCTTGCCAATGTTGATATTATGTTGTCTACAGACCAGTGGTGTTATTTGTTTGTTGATTAGAGTAAGCTTACTTGGTCACCTTTAAATTTAAAAACAATTTTGTTTTTGTTGCGCAACGTTTCGACACTTATTTCGTGTCCTCTTCGGGCGACTTTATTTTTATTTTCTTTAAAAAACAAAACAATATTATATTAACACAAACAATACTTTATGTATACTATTTTTTAACTTAATAAATACCTTATGTTATTACTATTTAGTTTTCGTCATCTTTTTGTTTTCTTGTTTAAATTTATATTGTAAGTATTACTTATATTGTCACAGTCTTCTTTTCTATTTACCGCCTTTTCTATGTTACTCTTAATGTGCAAACTTTCTAGTGTCAGTCTTTTGTTTGTTTTTGTTTCTTTTTCTAAGATTTTTATGTTGTCAAAATCGAAGCTGTGTTTATTTTTTAACGCGTGTTGTGATAAAGCTGTTGTTTCTGCTTTTATTTCTATCGACCGTTTATGTTCTTTTATTCGAATGTCTAATTGTCTTTTAGTTTGTCCTATATATATTTTATTGCACTGTTGGTTATTGTTGCCTTTACATTGTAGTTGGTAGACTACACTATGTTGTTTTTGTATATTGGTTTTAGTTTTTTGTGTGTTGAAGAGTCTGTTTAAAGTTTGGTTTGGACGGGATGCTATTTTTAGTGTATCTTTCTTTATAATATTTTTTATATTTCTTCTATTAGTTAGTGTTGGTATATATGGTATGCTTGTGAAAATTGTTTTTGGTGTATCAGCTGTGTTAGTTGTTATTTTGTTTTTTTGTGTATTTTGAGTTTTGTTTTTGTTTTCTTGTATTACTAGTTTTATCATATGTTTAATGTATTTATTAGGGTAATTGTTTTCTGTTAATATTTTGGTTAGTTTGTTGATGTTGTTGCGTTGGAACATTTCTTCACTAATATCTATGGCTTTCTTTATTATGTTTTTTACTGTGTTTTTCTTTTGTATGGGGTCGTGATTAGAGTAGTAATTTAAAGGTGACCAAGTAAGCTTACTCTAATCAACAAACAAATAACACCACTGGTCTGTAGACAACATAATATCAACATTGGCAAGCTAGACTCCAAAACACAAATCAACTTCCAACAACAACACAGCAAAAATGAGCGGATTTTTTGAACATATCAGGTATAAATACGGAAGACACACCACAACAATGTTAAAACAATACATTAATACAGACAAAACAATTACGGAAAAACAAACAGAAAACAGATTCCTTTTAAAATGTAAAAACTATGGTATTTACCCAAAACACATTACTAACATCACAATCAATGTTAACAAAAATTTCAATAAAAACAACAACAACACAAAAAAACAACTCACTAACATATTAAACAATTTTCAATATAAAATCCTAAAATTAGAAATATCAGATAATAACATAACAATTAACATAAAGGAAAAACTCAAAACTACATTAAAAACAAAGTTAAAATATAAACTTACAGAATATGAATATAACAAATTCATGGACATACAAATCACAACACAATATAATATTAAAAAGATGAGGGAAAAAACTCACAATAAAAAATTTGAAAAACTACTTAACGATTTCAAACAAAAATTAGGTATAAAAACCAATTCAGAATGGATAACTAACCTCACAAATATAAAATTCCCTGACGATTGCCTATGGATATTATCTATGGGTAAAAAATTTGCACTACCGACACATAAGGGCAATATAAAAACAATCAATATAATAGCAGATTTCGAACAATGTTTCTCCCACTATAAAACAGAAAAAGAAAAAGAAACCGCACGTGCGATAATAGCCCACAATTTAAACAATAACATAAGGAACCACAACACAACACAAATAGATCGCTATATATTACAGATATACGAAGATACACTTAATATTCTAAAAAGACACAAAAACGAAATAATTATAACAAAATCTGACAAAGGTAATAAAACGGTAATAATATATAAAAATGAATATATAAACAAAATGAATCAACTACTAGACGACAAAACAACATATAAAACTATCCGAATAGATCCCACGGATAAACTTATGAGGAAAAACAACACCATAATAAATGAGCTTTACAACAATAAATATATCGACATGTACACTAAAACGAAACTAATGTGTAATGCTGCTAACGCTCCACAACTATATGGTCAACCAAAAATGCATAAAACTGACATACCCATGAGACCGATCTCAGCATCTTATGAATTACCGGCATACAATTTATCCAAATATATAGGACAAATACTAAATAATATAATACAAATGAATTATAATATTAAAAACGCGTATCAACTGAAAGAAAAAATACAACATATACATATAGAAGAAGACGACACACTAATATCTCTAGATGTTATATCACTTTTCACAAATATTCCAATCCATCTAGCCATAAAAATAATAATAAAAAAATGGGACACAATCAAACCACATACAAACATTTCAAAAAATCAATTTATTAAATTACTGGAATTCTGTTTGAAAGATAACAACTATTTCAAATTCAACAATAAAATATATATTCAAAACTATGGGATGCCAATGGGCAACCCACTATCCCCAATCATTGCAGGGATCGTACTAGATGATCTAATTGAATACACATTAGAAAATTTAAGAACACAAAACATACACATTAAATATATAACAAAATACGTCGATGATTTTTTTGCCATAATAAAACATAAAGATAAATCACATATACTAAAGGAATTCAACTACTACCACAACAAACTAAAATTCACATTAGAAGAAGAAAAACATAATAGACTAAACTTTCTGGATACAACAATACACAAAATAGATAAAAAACTAGCAATAAACTGGTACACTAGATATTTCGTCGGGACGCATCATCAATTACTACTCTAATCACGACCCCATACAAAAGAAAAACACAGTAAAAAACATAATAAAGAAAGCCATAGATATTAGTGAAGAAATGTTCCAACGCAACAACATCAACAAACTAACCAAAATATTAACAGAAAACAATTACCCTAATAAATACATTAAACATATGATAAAACTAGTAATACAAGAAAACAAAAACAAAACTCAAAATACACAAAAAAACAAAATAACAACTAACACAGCTGATACACCAAAAACAATTTTCACAAGCATACCATATATACCAACACTAACTAATAGAAGAAATATAAAAAATATTATAAAGAAAGATACACTAAAAATAGCATCCCGTCCAAACCAAACTTTAAACAGACTCTTCAACACACAAAAAAAAAAACTAAAACCAATATACAAAAACAACATAGTGTAGTCTACCAACTACAATGTAAAGGCAACAATAACCAACAGTGCAATAAAATATATATAGGACAAACTAAAAGACAATTAGACATTCGAATAAAAGAACATAAACGGTCGATAGAAATAAAAGCAGAAACAACAGCTTTATCACAACACGCGTTAAAAAATAAACACAGCTTCGATTTTGACAACATAAAAATCTTAGAAAAAGAAACAAAAACAAACAAAAGACTGACACTAGAAAGTTTGCACATTAAGAATAACATAGAAAAGGCGGTAAATAGAAAATAAGACTGTGACAATATAAGTAATACTTACAATATAAATTTAAACAAGAAAACAAAAAGATGACGAAAACTAAATAGTAATAACATAAGGTATTTATTAAGTTAAAAAATAGTATACATAAAGTATTGTTTGTGTTAATATAATATTGTTTTGTTTTTTAAAGAAAATAAAAATAAAGTCGCCCGAAGAGGACACGAAATAAGTGTCGAAACGTTGCGCAACAAAAACAAAATTGTTTTTAAATTTAAAGGTGACCAAGTAAGCTTACTCTAATCAACAAACAAATAACACCACTGGTCTGTAGACAACATAATATCAACATTGGCAAGCTAGACTCCAAAAAACAAATCAACTTCCAACAACAACACAGCAAAAATGAGCGGATTTTTTGAACATATCAGGTATAAATACGGAAGACACACCACAACAATGTTAAAACAATACATTAATACAGACAAAACAATTACGGAAAAACAAACAGAAAACAGATTCCTTTTAAAATGTAAAAACTATGGTATTTACCCAAAACACATTACTAACATCACAATCAATGTTAACAAAAATTTCAATAAAAACAACAACAACACAAAAAAACAACTCACTAACATATTAAACAATTTTCAATATAAAATCCTAAAATTAGAAATATCAGATAATAACATAACAATTAACATAAAGGAAAAACTCAAAACTACATTAAAAACAAAGTTAAAATATAAACTTACAGAATATGAATATAACAAATTCATGGACATACAAATCACAACACAATATAATATTAAAAAGATGAGGGAAAAAACTCACAATAAAAAATTTGAAAAACTACTTAACGATTTCAAACAAAAATTAGGTATAAAAACCAATTCAGAATGGATAACTAACCTCACAAATATAAAATTCCCTGACGATTGCCTATGGATATTATCTATGGGTAAAAAATTTGCACTACCGACACATAAGGGCAATATAAAAACAATCAATATAATAGCAGATTTCGAACAATGTTTCTCCCACTATAAAACAGAAAAAGAAAAAGAAACCGCACGTGCGATAATAGCCCACAATTTAAACAATAACATAAGGAACCACAACACAACACAAATAGATCGCTATATATTACAGATATACGAAGATACACTTAATATTCTAAAAAGACACAAAAACGAAATAATTATAACAAAATCTGACAAAGGTAATAAAACGGTAATAATATATAAAAATGAATATATAAACAAAATGAATCAACTACTAGACGACAAAACAACATATAAAACTATCCGAATAGATCCCACGGATAAACTTATGAGGAAAAACAACACCATAATAAATGAGCTTTACAACAATAAATATATCGACATGTACACTAAAACGAAACTAATGTGTAATGCTGCTAACGCTCCACAACTATATGGTCAACCAAAAATTCATAAAACTGACATACCCATGAGACCGATCTCAGCATCTTATGAATTACCGGCATACAATTTATCCAAATATATAGGACAAATACTAAATAATATAATACAAATGAATTATAATATTAAAAACGCGTATCAACTGAAAGAAAAAATACAACATATACATATAGAAGAAGACGACACACTAATATCTCTAGATGTTATATCACTTTTCACAAATATTCCAATCCATCTAGCCATAAAAATAATAATAAAAAAATGGGACACAATCAAACCACATACAAACATTTCAAAAAATCAATTTATTAAATTACTGGAATTCTGTTTGAAAGATAACAACTATTTCAAATTCAACAATAAAATATATATTCAAAACTATGGGATGCCAATGGGCAACCCACTATCCCCAATCATTGCAGGGATCGTACTAGATGATCTAATTGAATACACATTAGAAAATTTAAGAACACAAAACATACACATTAAATATATAACAAAATACGTCGATGATTTTTTTGCCATAATAAAACATAAAGATAAATCACATATACTAAAGGAATTCAACTACTACCACAACAAACTAAAATTCACATTAGAAGAAGAAAAACATAATAGACTAAACTTTCTGGATACAACAATACACAAAATAGATAAAAAACTAGCAATAAACTGGTACACTAAAGATATTTCGTCGGGACGCATCATCAATTACTACTCTAATCACGACCCCATACAAAAGAAAAACACATTAAAAAACATAATAAAGAAAGCCATAGATATTAGTGAAGAAATGTTCCAACGCAACAACATCAACAAACTAACCAAAATATTAACAGAAAACAATTACCCTAATAAATACATTAAACATATGATAAAACTAGTAATACAAGAAAACAAAAACAAAACTCAAAATACACAAAAAAACAAAATAACAACTAACACAGCTGATACACCAAAAACAATTTTCACAAGCATACCATATATACCAACACTAACTAATAGAAGAAATATAAAAAATATTATAAAGAAAGATACACTAAAAATAGCATCCCGTCCAAACCAAACTTTAAACAGACTCTTCAACACACAAAAAACTAAAACCAATATACAAAAACAACATAGTGTAGTCTACCAACTACAATGTAAAGGCAACAATAACCAACAGTGCAATAAAATATATATAGGACAAACTAAAAGACAATTAGACATTCGAATAAAAGAACATAAACGGTCGATAGAAATAAAAGCAGAAACAACAGCTTTATCACAACACGCGTTAAAAAATAAACACAGCTTCGATTTTGACAACATAAAAATCTTAGAAAAAGAAACAAAAACAAACAAAAGACTGACACTAGAAAGTTTGCACATTAAGAATAACATAGAAAAGGCGGTAAATAGAAAAGAAGACTGTGACAATATAAGTAATACTTACAATATAAATTTAAACAAGAAAACAAAAAGATGACGAAAACTAAATAGTAATAACATAAGGTATTTATTAAGTTAAAAAATAGTATACATAAAGTATTGTTTGTGTTAATATAATATTGTTTTGTTTTTTAAAGAAAATAAAAATAAAGTCGCCCGAAGAGGACACGAAATAAGTGTCGAAACGTTGCGCAACAAAAACAAAATTGTTTTTAAATTTAAAGGTGACCAAGTAAGCTTACTCTAATCAACAAACAAATAACACCACTGGTCTGTAGACAACATAATAAAGTAATAGTTGTTATGACATTGGCCCAAGGGGTAGAAAACTACCCTTGCAATTTCAACGTAAGAAAGCACCATTATGTCAATAGTATACTGTATAAATCTATTTATATTTGCATAGAACACACCTTTTGCAGTATTGTACTACAGACAATTTATCAAATTGAAGTGATATCACAATTGTAATATTTAATTCAAAACATGTCCTTTTTGGGAGTTTATTGTTTTATGAGGGGGTGGTGGGAGCTCGGCTGTTCATAGGGGAGTGGTTGATAGTAAATCACAGAAATCATTCTAAATATTTACAAAGTATCGACCAGTACTTTTTACTGTGTCTAGTTTCGCAGAAATCTCGGTTTTAGTTCAGGGGTAGAAAACTACCCGTCTGGGCCAAAATGGGTTAGATTTATTCTTCCGCTGAACGAATATGGTTGTGTATACGCTTGAACCACGCTGGGATATATTGCAACTTTACTTTGAAAATCTGGTAATGTTGCAGAATGTGTGAGAAAATTGCGTAGGGATTTTGGAAGAAGAGAAGCACCGTCAGCTCCGTATGTTCGTTATCTTGTGAAAAAGGTGAAAGAAACTGGCATCCTCATCGATAAGCCAAAGCGTGAAAAGCCAAAAACAGTGCGTACAACCGTGAATATTGCTGCTGTGGCAGAAAGTGTCCGTGAAGCGCCATCAACATCAATTCACCGTCGTTCTCAAGAATTAAACATTTCGGAGGCATCATTGAGACGAATTTTGCATAAAGACCTTGGTATGACGCCATACAAAGTCCAATAGGTTCAGGAGTTGAAGCCAACTGACCATCCAATGAGTTTTCGCTTCGCTAATTGGGCCTACGATCGACTTATAGAAGATGCCGATTTTGCAAAAAAAAAAAATCATCTTTTCAGATGAAGCTCATTTTGATCTTGGCGGGTATGTAAACAAGCAAAATTGTCGCATTTGAGGTACAGAAAACCCGCACGCATACATTGAAAAGCCGATACACCGATGGTCCAGAGGCATAATTGGGCCATTTTTCTTCGAAAATGAGCAAGGAGTGGCCGTTACAGTCAATGGCGATCATTATCGGGCCATGTTGAACGAATTTTTGTTCACAAAAATTGCCACACAGCCGAAGCTACACTCGATGTTTTGCGCCCTGTTTTTGAAGATCGCATTATCAGCCGCAGAGCTGATGTCGCTTGGCCACCTCGGAGCTGCGATTTGACACCGTTGGACTATTATTTGTGGGGTGCCCTCAAAGATAAGAGTTACGCCAACAAGCCAGAGACAATTGACGCTTAAAGCATCGTTCACAATGCAAGCGGCAGTTACATTTTTCATGCCATCTCGTTCTCACACACAGAATTTCACACAAGTGCCACTCGTATATTTTACGAAAATGTAGCTCACATTTGTCGCTGAAGTTGGTCTTTTCCTACTCCAGCAACATATTTGTTCGAAAGTAGTTGTTTCCATTTGGTACTAGATAGCGCTGTTTTCGAAATTGACATTTAAACTAAGAATTATAAATGAAAATTAAAATTGTTTGTTAAAAAAAATGTCATTTATGTTATAATATTATCTGTACAATATTATAATTATAAATATATCACATATTTCTACATTTTATTAATATTCAAAATACAACTCTGTCGGTTGCATTCGAAGAAAACATAAGTTAAAAAACATATGCATTCGAAGAAAACATGTGTTATTGTTTGTTTGTTTTTTGGTCAGCACTTAAAATTTGAAAATGAATGAAGCCGACACATTCAAGTTTATTGAAATAGTTCAAGGGCACGAGAGTTTGTGGAATATTAGTTCCCATGGATACAAGGACATGGTACAGCGAAACGTGGTCTGGGATGAAGTTGGGAAAACATTTGGTCTAACCGGTAGGTAATTATGTTCGTTGTATGAAGAAGTAACACAGAGTACTTTTTTTAATATTTTTTTTTTTTTTTGTTAATATAGGTAAAAAGTCTAAAAACAAGTTTAAGGCATTGAAAGACAAGTATAGGAGGCAAAAGGATCGTGAAAATGCTGCTAATAGAAGTGGTGCTGGAGCTTACGGTAAGGAAAAATGTGTGTTTTTAAGCACTTACAGTTTTTGGACAATGCTTTCAAAAAACGAAGGTATGGACATATTTGCAAAATAGAGTGAGAGTGTAATATTTTTATATATAATTTTTCCTCAAGAGTCACTGATTCTCTTGCGTGGTCTGCTGACAACACTGGAATTTCTACAGACAACTGTGGTTTCTTCTCCCTAGAATCACAGGATTGGAGTATTATAGAAAACGAATTGTTTAGCACAATTGAACAACAAGGATCTCAACAAACTACATCAACCCCATTGCCGTCTCCCGTAATTGATTGCAGCATATCGTAGCCTACATTTTCCCAAACCAGAGCGCCAAAAAAGGCAAAAAGATCTGTCGAGGACATATTTGAAGACCTAACAAATAAGCTAATGTCATGTGTAGAGCCACCTGTGTCACAGTCAGTAGAGCCGACTACGTCTCCCAAATATCACTCGGCAGTTGTTTATTTTATAGTGGAAACCTTGGGCAAATTAAACAAGGATGGAGCCGCGGCATGTGAGAAGGAGCTTGTGAAAGTGGCCACAAAGTTTCGATTTAATTATTAGTTTATTATATTTACTTCTTTATGGTTTTGTTTTTAAATAAAAAAAATGAAATAAATAGTCGATTATTATTGTTGAGTTAAATGTGTGGGTTATATAAATATTCCTTAAGAGTTTCTCGTAACAGTTGTACCTCGTGGCCAGCGTGATTCGATCCCAGTTGATATTTACATGTTCGATATTTACATTTTCACTGAAGGCAGTAGTAGTAGCTTTTGTATTTAAAATGAAGTTATGAAGAACCACAGTGCAGCGAACGATGGAAGATGCAGTTTCGCAACTTGCATTTACGACAGTGTGGTAGATTCTAAATTTACTGGCTAATATCCCGAAACTGTTTTCTATTGTTCTTCTAGCAGAAGATAAGTGCGTGTTGAAGTGGCGTTTAGCGGACGAAAGTTCTCTTCCACCGTATGGACGCATCAAATGCCGTTTTAGGGGAAAAGCTTCATCGCCAACAAAATAAAATGGAAATTTTATAATACTATCAGGTAGCTCTGTGTCTTGGGGCAAATTCAAACGATTATGTAACAAATCTTGGCCAAAATCAGTCCGTTTTACAACTCCTCCTATGAACAAAAAGTTTAAGAATTTATTATATATTATATTAAAAAACATATCATCAGATTCAGATCCATACGCGCCCACATTAACATATGTAAAGTTGTAGTCTGCATCACAAACTGCTAGGAGAATAATTGAAAATGTCTTCTTGAAATTAGAGAATAATGATCCACTATTCGGTGCACATTGAATTACGCAATGTTTTCCGTCTTGGCTCCAATACAGTTTGGCATTCCAGTTTTTGCCAAAAATTGTTCGGCTATAAACTTCAGTCTTTCGTTGTTAGGTTTCGGAATAAATTCTGCATTAAGTGCTACCAATATTGATTCCGTTGTTTCCTTTATTATATTATGTATAGTCGAATTTCCGATACGGAAGGCGTAGGACAGAGATGAATAGCTAATACCTGTGGCTACAAATCTATAAAATAATTTTTTTTTCATATTATTTTCATTTCAACCACAATCACTTGCAAAATGCGCACGCTAGTCTTTACCTTAGAGTTACCAGTAGCCTCACACGCTCACTTATTGGTCTACGGATAGATTTCTTGCTGAACAATGGACCAACTTTATATAGAAGCAAATCACATTGGACGTCAGTCATCCTAACAAAGTTATAAAAACTTTCGCTGTCTTTCAACCTCATTTCCCGGACCAGATTAGTGCCATCTCCAAAGGTTCTCTCTTTTGAGTATATCGCGGACCCACCAGCGTCTTTTATTTTCATTGTTTTTTTAACAATATCGCGGATAGACCCACTAAGTGGGACACAACAAAAACGCGCATGTTGTGTCTTGAAAGTGGTAGTTGTTGCTGTGTACGATTTGCAACAGCTTATAAATATAATTGGTTTACTTATTAATTGGAATATAAGGTTTTTTTTTATAATTACCACTTCTTCATTTACACCACAATTTTCCATTTCTTGCTGTTCACAATTTATTTACTTTACAAAATGTAAACAATCTGTCAGTCAGCTGTTTATTCGAACTCATTTGCGAATATATGTTGCTTGCATTGTGAACCGATTTTGAAAGTGTCGCTTGCATTGTGATTTCCGCTTTAAAGGACAATATTCGTGAAGCCATTGGTGAAATACAGCTGCACACAATCGATAATGTGCTTAAAAATTGGACCGATCGTGTAGCCTACTGCATGGCCAGCCGAGGCAGCCATTTGAATGAAATTATTTTCCATTATTAACCGGAAGGATTGTGCTTTCAAATAAAAAAAGAAATTTGAGATAATATTCAGTAGTTTTTTTTATAGCATTTTCCAAAAAAAAAAAAAGTTATTAGGCGGACCCTTTAGATATACTAACATTATTTTAGTTTAAGTTACAGTTTCTGGGTTCCCATGGTTTTCTTAAAAAAAATTTTCCAAAGTATAATTCAAATTTACTTTCCCACTTGATATTATGACAAAAAAAAAACTGACAGTAAAATTTAGGAGATTTAACATATATGTGCTTTATATAAAGTTTAGTCATATGTAAGACTAAGCAATTAAATTCAAATTCTTGTTAAAATTTGTAATGAAACTATGAGAACAATATGGATTACTATATATTTTTTTCCTTTCTTGATTAGAAACAAAATTAAATTATCAATCAATATTCTTACCGACTGCTCCATCCACACAATTGCTTCAATTAACACAATTATTAAATTGTTAATTAAAAAAAAAACAAGGAAATGTTTTAATATATACAGGTTTTAAATGACCTCAATGTGCGTTATATATATATATATATATATATATATAATATATATAATATAATATATATATATATAATATAATATATATATATATATATATATAATATATATATAATATATATATATATATATTGTTCCAGATTTTTTTTTCTGGTTATGGGAGTTTACAATATTGATTGATACTTTACTTCAATTGGCAAGGGTTTATTTTCCGCTAGAACAATTTTTAGAGCCTATTTTTATCAATTTGTGAATAATAGATTAAGAATTTTATTAACCTTTTAAGCCTGTCCTTAGGATTAACAAACAATTTTGAAAAAAAAGAGAACTTATGAAAATTACAAGAAATTGAAAAGCATTTTTTTTCTTTACTTAAATTTTGACTTGATATTTATCATGACAAAATGGTTTATGACAAATTTGACTTCAAAACAAATTGCTCAATTTTAACGCTGTCCAGGTCATTTAGAAAGGTTTGAATAAATATGCCAAACTTACCCCACATGCCGGAAACTCGAAAAAGGCCTTAATCGTTGTTCTGGATGCTGGTGGATGATGGATAAATTGCGAAATGAGGTGTTACAAAATGTTATGAAATGATGTCATGAAATGTCAGTAGCTATATAGTTTTCTTAAACAACTTTTCTTTCTTAGGCTAAATTTAAAAAAAATATATAATTAGCAAGGTTATATATATATGAATAAAAAAAACTTGGTTTATAGGGAATAGAAATTAAGAGGGAATTAAGGAAATTAAGGGAATTATTAAGTATATTTCCTTTTGATTTGGGTTACGTATTTTCCTGTTGTTCTCCTATTTTTGAGTTAGTGATTTTTTTTCCTTTTATCCTTTTGGAGAGGTGAAATCTCAAAAAAAAAATTAAACTGGTTGCTGGTGATGGTACCATGCCCATTCGAAACAAGTTTTGACGCAGGTTGCTGTGCGTAATGTTGCTGCTGTTGCATTGGTAGCAATGTGGTTGTTGGAATTTTCCAAAAATTACCTCTGATGGGTTTTTTCTCTTTCCTTTCTTTCTTTTCCTGTAGCTGTGGTTGTGATTGAGAATATCTAGTTGGGTTATGGGAGGAGCTGTGGCGATGTTTGGTATTATTCATAGATGTCTTTGCTTATTTCGCTTTTGTAATAACAAAATTTTTGGGTAATTGGTTGTTGAATATCTACCGAAGTATTGTTAGTAGTTGTGGTTGATGTGGTTTTTTTTGGTGACAATTGCGGCTGTTTGAGTTTTGTTAATACTGGTGGGATGCTGTAAGGTGTGCGAGGTACGTCTTCGGGTCTAACCTCGGCTGCTAATACTGCTGTAACATGAACAGGATCCTCGTAAAGAAAATTTAACATTCCAGTTCGGGGTACTGAAGAATTATATTTTGGCACCCTTTGAGCTGGGTGTTTAGTTTACACAATTTTTATGAGGACGAGTGTATTCTCACTGTTAGGCAGCTCGAGGTGATGAAGTTATTTCCATTTATTTAATTAGAAAATTTTATACCCCAGATAGATGTGAGGCGTCGCTATATAATTTCGGAAAAAAATTGTTCGAAGCCTGCCTACATAAAAAACAAATATGATGCAACACCGTTTAATATCTTGGGTTTGTATTTTTAATTTTAATCCATGACACATACCTGTATTTGCGCACTCAGTTCAGGACGTCTACCTCGCTACACGTTTTGTGAAAGAAAAGAATATGTCGAGACCTTACCGAATGCTTAAAGACGCTCATAAAAAGTTAACGAAACTTGACGTACATAGGTACCAACTTTTAAATATTCGACGTGAGGGTGGCAACGCACAGTGGTTCAAAACCCAAAAAAAGTGGTAATAAGTCTGGAACTTCTAAACAATTGGTTGGATTGGAATAGTATATTCTAGGCGATTGTAGTCAAGGATATACGCTTTCAAAATATTTATTTTTGAGATACCCTGTTGTAACACAGGGTGAGCTACAGGGTGCCAAAGTCGACCACCTCGAGGTGGAAAATTCTTTCAAAGCTTGTAACTTTTATAAATATGAAGTGATTTTTACGTTTTTTAAATTTTTCCAATAACCATTAAATTATTAACAAAAAACATGCTTATACTACCTAGTTATCGCTTATGGTTTAAAAAATATTTGAGTTTAAAAATCAACATTTGAACTTTTCACCAAATTCTTTCTTGGTTTTTCGCAAATAACATTTTTATTAAAATAGATAACAAAAAATCTAAAAATATGTGGCGATAGCCAGTACCTTTTAAAAAAATACGCTGAAGTATTTTTTGAATTATTTCAAACCGTATAGTGAGCACAAAATCTTAAAGTTGACTTTTTGAATCAGGTTCTAAAAATTGCAAATTTTTACCAAAAAATACCCTTCATTCTTTCACTTTTTTCTCACAACCTTGGTAAAACATGTATATATTTTTCTACACATTTTAAAAGAATATGCTTCAAGAATGGTTGTAAGCGAAATTTTTAATATTTTTGGACATGCACCCTACGTCCAGCATTGGATGAAATTGGGCAATTTAAAAAAAAAAAAACTAAGTTTTAAAAGTTAATACAAAAATATCCGCTCGATTTCTTCAAATATTTCACCGCAGTGTTAAAGCTCCAAATATTTTTATTTATTTGCCGCAATAAAATTCACCGCCGTTACATAAACGTGGTCAGGACGGCTTAAATGGTGAAAAAAGTCAAATTTTCATACGAATTTTTTTTGTTAACATAAAAAGCATATTAAGATTAGTTATTTTTATATTGTGTTTATTGATTCGGAACAGCATTTAAATTATCTAAAACAATTCAAAAAATCATTTTGATAACGTTAATATTTTTTTTAGATATTTGTATTCAAATTTCAGAAAAAAATATAGAAAAACTATGGTTTTTCGTTTTTTTTTTTTTTGGTTTTTTTGGTAAAGTGTTCCCAAAATGAATTTTACTTACTATTATATATATTGTTAAAGAAGACATATTTATCTATTCAACGATATATAACATGTCTATCAAATATATTGCAACATGCTGAAATAATGACCCCAAACCACACTCCACAGGCAAAAATTTAGCTATTTCTCTATTTGTTCATATAAATGGTCACTTACATAGTGAATGACATATTTATACCCTATACCACTATGTGGTTTGGGTATAATGACTTTGTGCTGCTGTTTGTAACAACCAAAAATATTTCACCTACACCCATCTTTAATTATACCGATCGAATCAGAATCACTTTCTGATTCGATTTAACGATGTCCGTCCGTCCGTCCGTCCGTCCGTCCGTCCGTCTGTGTGTCCATGTAAAGCTTGTAATCAAACTGCAGGTCGCAAATATGAATATATTTTGATGAAATTTGGTATTTGATCTTTTATCGGCCATGGGATGAACGCTATTGAAACTGGTGAGAATCGGTCATTGTTCAGACCTAGCCCCCATACAAATGACCCCTATGAAATGAACATATATTGCCATAAGATCCAAATTATCATACAAATCTTAGTCAAATTGGGTTTGTATGTATATATTATATCCATTAATAAGTAGTCCAAAAATTATCCCTATTAGACAACTCTTAGCCATAGGCCCCATATAGAGCTGCTTCCCGATCTTCACTTAAATCTATCAAAAATCAAAAATATTGCACTGATTCTTCTCAAATTTTGTCTGTATATATTTTTGCAAAATACAAGAGAGTTTACCAAACATGGTCAGGATCGGTCCATTTTTCGGCCTAGTCCCCATATAGATATAGCATCCGATATGAACTTTTTCATATCTGCAGCCGAAAAAATTAATAAAAATCCCACTCAAATTTGGTTTATGCTTATTTTCTATATCCAGTTAGTTGGGGTAATGAGATAGGGTATCTAGACGCATGGTATAGGGTATCATATAGTCGGTCTAGACCGACTATAATTTTCTTACTTGTTTTTTATTGTTTTTTGGTAAAGTGTTGCATACGTTTTTATTACTTCAAATAATTTTATATATCTTTTCAAAGAAGGTATAATTATAAGTTAATGGTGTATGAAATATTTACCTAATGAGTTTCAACTGATCATAAAATTGCCCGAAACTCTGATACATATTGCAAAATGTCTGTAATTCACAATACCTTTTTATGCAAAAAAATAACAGGTAAAAGCCAAATCCTTAGATTCACTAAAACAAAATGTAAGTATTGGTTGAAGTACCTGCCCGATATATTACCTTTCAAAAAGTATTTTCAGTATATAACCACGAGTTTCTTGTTTATTAAGATCACTTACGTATAATCTATCATGGAGGTTACATTAAAGTATTATTCACTTTGCAAAGTTATTTGGGAAAATCCTTCCGATTCTACTATTCATTCATCACGTTCGGAAAAAGTCTCGAAATTGTTTTATACAATTAACAACACTTACGGTTTAAATGTGAGATCTGAAGATGTTGAAAATTTTTACAAAGCTTACGAAAGAAGATTTAGCCAATCGGGTTTATCAAAATCAAAGCTTATGACTAAAAATGAAGAATGGTTGAAAACGGGCCTCACAGTACAAATTGAGAAAAAGGCAGTTGGTCGACCTAAAAAGGACCTAAAAAAACAAGAAGAAATCATTAGTAACCATTCGCCTAATGAAATTAAGGATTCTTTTTAATCAGCCTTTACACGCACGAGTTAAGTCCAATGGAACACTGAACTCAACAGATTCCATCGAACTTGAAAACCCTATATCTAGCATAAGAATAAATTACCAAGAATAAAATAAATACCATATTATTAAAATTATAATTTTTAATAACTAGAACAAAGTGTTAATAAACTTTGTATTAATAAAATTGTTTACTCAATAATTATTTCAGTTCATCATTTAAAATGAAATAAATGTCAAACTAACAGAATTATAATTTTAAACGAAAACAAAGTGTTAATAAACTTTCATATGGAAACTTACTTCATTCATTGAAACTTGATACCTTTGTTTTCGTCATTAAACTAGAACATAAACTTTGTATTGAAATTTTGTTTATTCATTTCAATCATTTAAAATAAAATAAATGTCAAATCACCAAAATTACAGTTTCAAAACGAAAACAAAGTGTCGATAAACTTTCGTATGAAAAACTCACTTTGTTTTCGTCATTTACTTCCTACAAAATACAATATTGTTTTATGACCAACCAATTAAACGTTCTATAAAAGAAACCAATAGCATAAGCATATTTTTTTATTGAATATTTATAGTTTTAGATTAAGAATATTTTTGTATAAAAATATAGCAAACAATAAAGTAAAGAGCAGTTCATATTAACATTCCAACCAAATGTATTCGTGGACTTTCATTTAACTGGCGCAGTCGGCAAACAAATCCAAAAGATATTCTGAAGAATATCCCTATTTGGTCGCGACGCTATCTAAAAGAAATTAATGAAGATATTCTAAAGAATATCCTTTTTTAAAACAAAGAAACATTAGTGAAAATTGTCTAAAGAATATCCTTTTTTTTAAGAAAAAAAAAAAAAAGTGAAACATTAGTGAAGATATTCCAAAGAATATCCTTTTTTGAAAAAAAATAACATTTGTTAAAATACTGAAGATATTCTAAAGAATATCCTTTAAAAAAAAAAAAATATATATTTGTGAAAAATTTTAAGATATTCCGAAGAATATCATTTTGAAAACAAAGAAGAAAAAAGACTAAAGAACTTATTTTTCGTTACGGTTCGAGTTTGTGAAGGAACAGTGAATTGTGTCTAAACTCCAGGGAGATGCCTAAAGATACGGAGAAAACTGAAACACCACAGTTTAAACCATACTTCAACATATTACAAAGCAACGATATACTCAACACAATGACATCAACATCATCAACAGCAACACTAACTTCTGCTCCAACACAAACATCAGCACCCACAGCAGTGCCAACAGAAACATCATCGTTGGGTCCGATTCCAATTTCTATCCTTTTGAAGGAAGTAGATAGAATAAATGTTTTCACTGGAAAAGATCGAGACTATGACATATCATCATTCATCAAGGAAGTCGAAATCTTCCTACGAATTTTTCAAGATGGTGAAATGGAGGAATATATATACCATCGCTGCATACTTAAGAAGATACAGGGAGAAGCAGCCAATATAATTCGAGGTTTAACCGATAAATCATGGCAGAACGTGAAAAATGAGCTATTAAAGGTGTTCGGCATCAGGGAAAGCTACACCCAACTATACCATAGAGCACTATCAACAAAAAACAATGATGTAAGTCAATTATATAATAATTTAAAAATAATATTAGATAAGTTGAATACAAAATACGAACAAGATTCATGTAAACCATTAGAATTCAACCCAAATATAAACGAATCAATGATTTTTCGAACTTTTGTTAATGGTATACCTCCGCATTTGGCAAGTGTTATATATAGCCGAAATATTAATACTATTCGCGAAGCATATCATTGTTTACAGGAATGCGACATGATCAGGGAAAATAATCGACATTTTAGAAATACTAATCAAAATATTAAATACACTAACCAAAATTCTACCCATAATTATTCCGAACCTCACCAAAGGCAAAATTTTCGACAAACAAATTTTAGACCGAGTAGACAGAATTTCCCAGACCAACGGACACAAGGTTTTTCTTGTCACCAAACACAAAACTTTCCAAATTCAAATCGACAAACACAAGGTTTTGATAATCGGCAAGGGCAATATTCAAACGTAATTCGAAATTCGCAACAGTTCCGACAATCTAATCAGTCGCGACAAAATTCTGGTCAACATCGACATAATGTTGAACCGATGGAAATAGATCATATTGAACAGAGTGAAATTGTTCCGAATGAGGAAGCAAATTTTCGTTCAGCCGAAAAGAAAACGGTTTACCGATAGTACAATTAACTATTGGTAATTCCAAGATAAGATGTTTGATTGATACTGGATCAACCACATCAATATTAAATTGTAATGCACTTCCTAGTTATGAACGTATAAAATTAAGAAAACCATTAACTTTCTCAACTCTGGCAAGCAAAGTAGTTATAAGTGAGGAAATTGTCACGGAAATCCCAGAAGAGTTTTCCGATAATAATTTTATGGCTTGGAAATTGTTGAAATTGACTAATAATAGATTTGATGGAATAATTGGTAATAATATATTGAAACCTTTAGGTGCAAAAATTTGTTTAGAAGAACGGTATATTCAGATTAATGATAGAAAAATTTTTTTTACAAATTCATTTCCTTGCTATTATAACGAGATTCATGCATTGGAATTTTTAGATGTCAATAAGGAGAACATTAAAAAACTTTTTAGAGTCGACATGAATTCCGAAGAAAAAGAGTTTCTTCGTGATCTCATAAGAAAAAATAGCGACTTGTTGTTTCATGAAGGTGATTCACTTACTCATACTCATGAGATAAGACATTCCATAATTACTACTACAGATAAACCTGTATACTCTAAAATATACAGATATCCCAAAATACATGAAGACGAAATTAACAGGCAGATCCAAGAAATGTTACAACAGAAAATAATTGTGGAAAGTAACTCTGCCTATAATTCTCCTATCTGGGTTGTTCCAAAGAAAATGGACCAATCGGGCAGGAAGAAGTGGCGCATTGTTGTTGACTACAGAAAATTGAACGAGATAACGGTGGACGACAAATTTCCAATACCCAATATAGAAAATATATTGGATAAATTGGGAAAATCTACTTATTTTACAACATTGGATTTAGCCAAGGGTTTTCACCAAATTCTCATGAATACAAACGATAGAAAAAAAACAGCTTTCTCGACTCCCTTGGGACATTTTGAATACAACAGGATGCCCTTTGGATTAAAAAATGCTCCAGCAACCTTTCAACGTCTTATGAACTCGGTACTTAGAGAATATATTAATAAAATTTGCGTTGTTTATTTGGATGACATTTTAATTTTTAGTACATCATTAACAGAGCATGTACAGAGTGTCAACAAAATTTTTCAAAAATTACGAGAGCATAATCTGAAGATACAGCTCGACAAATGCGTTTTTTTGGCGAAGGAAACTGAATACCTTGGTCATGTTCTGAGCGAGGAAGGTCTAAGACCTAACCCAAATAAAATTGATGCAATTCAGAAGCTAAAGCTTCCTGAAACAACTAAACAGATAAAATCTTTCTTAGGAGTTACGGGGTACTACCGAAAATTTATTAAAGACTACGCAAAAGTTGCACAAGGATTAACTAAATATCTAAAGAAGAATACGAAAATTAATCTCAACGATCCTAATTATCATGATTCCTTTGAAAAATTGAAAAAGTTGATCATTAACCCACCGATACTTAAGTATCCAGATTATTCAAAAAAATTTAAATTAACTACTGATGCAAGTGGTTATGCTGTAGGTGCCGTATTGTCTCAGGAAAATCATCCAATTGCCTATGCAAGTAGAACATTGAATGACCACGAGAGGCATTATGCGACTGTGGAAAAAGAATTGCTGGCTATTGTTTGGGCAGTAAACTACTTCCGTCCATATCTATATGGCAGGCAATTTGAACTATTTACGGACCATCAACCATTGGTTTGGCTTCAATCCAAAACCAAGGGTAAAGATATAAACCAAAGACTCCAGCGTTGGCTGTTGAGGTTGGGAGAGTATGATTTTAAAATAAGTTACATCAAGGGTAAAGAGAACGTTGTAGCCGATTTTATGAGCCGTATAAATGCACCAAATGATATTGTTTTCATGGCAGATGATCAAATGAGTGTGGCTGCAACTATCCATTCTCAACAGGAAGAATTGAATGATCATTTTTTTATTTTGGACACAGTCGTTAATAGATTTGAGAAGCAAATAATACTAACTGATAACAAAACTAATGAAACTCAAATCATTGACGGCAAACATAAAATTTTTTTAAACACTAACGATATCATAACCGGTACAATGACCGATATAATTAGAAGGAATATAACTATCAAGAGAAATTTGAAGATAGGTATTTACACCGAATTGTCTGATCATTTGTACAATAAAGTACAATTAAAGCTAATTGAAATATTCGGTAACTCAATAAAATTTGTCCGATGTGTTTATCACGCTAAAGATATGCTGAATGAGGATGAATTGTATAGATATATAGCAAAATACCATAAAAATGAAACAGGTCATGCAGGAATTAACGAAAATTATTGTGGTTTGAAAACTAAAATTTATTTTAACAATCTTAAACATTTTATTCAGAAATACGTTAATAATTGTAATGTTTGCAACAAATCCAAATATGATAGGAAACCAATAACACCAAAATTTCATGTCACAGAAACACCAAAAGATGTTAATGAAATAGTACATATGGACGTATATACAAATAAGAAACACAGTTTTTTATCTTTCATTGACAAATTTTCAAAATACGCAGTTATGTTATATTTGGAAGACAGAAATAGCTGTACAATAGTAGAGAAAATTAGACTCTATATATCAATGAGAGGTAAACCAAACAAAGTAGTTACAGACAACGAATTCGCATCCATCAATGTAAAGAACTTTTTACGAGAGGAAAATATTACAGTTCATTTCACCAAACCTAACAACCATACAGGAAATGCAGATATCGAAAGATTACATAGTAGCATATCAGACAAGTTTAGAACATTAGAATTTCAACGATCAGAATTATCAGTACAAGAGCGAATGTATAAATGTGTTGAATGGTATAATAAATCCATTCACTCAACAACGATGAGCAGACCATTTGATGTAATACAAGGAACAATAGATAAAATAAAATTATATAATCGATTAAAGGACTTTAAGGATAAAATTATAACAAAAAGAAATTTGAATAGGGAACAATTTAATTATGACAAACCAGAAGCATATGTGAAAAATTATAAAGCTTTAAGACATAAATACGAACCTCGTTATAGAAAACTGAAAGTAGATAATATCCACCCAACTAACATCAAACGTCCCTTTAAATTTGCAGATTCACTGGATATTACGGCTTACGATTCTAATCCTACTAATATCACCGGTAATGAATAACTTATTGATTCAACCTATAAATGAAGGCAACAGTGGATATACGGAAATTAAGTTGGACAATGTAACAATGGTCGAAGCATATACAACGATAGTTCACACCATTTATCTAAGTGAAATCCAGGAAATAATTAGCCACATTGAAAATAGTATACAGCAGTCTAACATAAATAAACAAGTCTTACAAGCTCAGCTTAACAGGGTTATAATAAAGTTTCGTACTCTACAATTGAATAGAGGTAAAAGAGGTTTAGCTAATGTTTTGGGATCAGGTCTGAAATGGATGGCAGGAACTATGGAAGAAGAAGATAGGGAAACAATACAGAATCATTTACAAATTATAGATAACAATAATCATAATATAATAGAAACCGCAAACAAACAAATAAAAATTACAAATCATTTCAATGAAACACTAACTAACTTAAAACACACATTTTTTATCTTGATTTGGTGCTAAAGATTAAAACATTGGACGAACAGATTGAGCATATACAAGATAATATTATTGCAGCTAACCACAATCTTATGACTAACAATATACTAACACCAGAGGAAATTAATGATTTAAATATTGATTTCAATAAATTACAACAAATACAATTAACAGTTGCTAAATACCGGAATGAACAAATTGTATTTTTTATAAAGATACCACTAAATATTATTACAGTCCCAAAATCATTGATTATGCCAATTAAAAACAAGGAAGGTTTTGAATTAGATATAAGAATACAAGAAATTGTTATTATCAATAATACTGTTTACAATTACAATAACGAACAAAATATTTCCAATCTAAAAAAATCAAACCTATGTATTTTTAGTAATAAGCAAAAGTGTTACAGAAGAAATTTTAGAGGTTGAACAGGGAATGGTGCTTCTAAAGAATGTAAATGGTGCAAAGGTAGAAAGTAACTGCGACAGCAGGAAATTAGTTTTAAGTGGAAATCAACTTCTTACATTTAATGATTGCAAAATAAAAATTGATGGCAATATTTATGAAAATAAACAAAAAGAATATAAAACCAGTTTTGCATTATCACCAAATTTAAATTTAAATAATATGGAAACAACCATTTCTTTGGATCAAATAGCTATAAATGAAGTGGAACATATAAAAACCATAGAAGAATTGAAATATCATAAAGCAATACATTTTAATTCAATAATTGGTAATTATTTTCTAACTATCTGTATTGCAATTATATGTTTAACTTTTATAATCATAATTTATAAGAAATACAAAAAATCTCTTAAGAAAATCCAGGAGAATTTTCAATCTAAGGAGGGAGGAGTTAAGTCCAATGGAACACTGAACTCAACAGATTCCATCGAACTTGAAAACCCTATATCTAGCATAAGAATAAATTACCAAGAATAAAATAAATACCATATTATTAAAATTATAATTTTTAATAACTAGAACAAAGTGTTAATAAACTTTGTATTAATAAAATTGTTTACTCAATAATTATTTCAGTTCATCATTTAAAATGAAATAAATGTCAAACTAACAGAATTATAATTTTAAACGAAAACAAAGTGTTAATAAACTTTCATATGGAAACTTACTTCATTCATTGAAACTTGATACCTTTGTTTTCGTCATTAAACTAGAACAAAGAGTTAATAAACTTTGTATTGAAATTTTGTTTATTCATTTCAATCATTTAAAATAAAATAAATGTCAAATCACCAAAATTACAGTTTCAAAACGAAAACAAAGTGTCGATAAACTTTCGTATGAAAAACTCACTTTGTTTTCGTCATTTACTTCCTACAAAATACAATATTGTTTTATGACCAACCAATTAAACGTTCTATAAAAGAAACCAATAGCATAAGCATATTTTTTTATTGAATATTTATAGTTTTAGATTAAGAATATTTTTGTATAAAAATATAGCAAACAATAAAGTAAAGAGCAGTTCATATTAACATTCCAACCAAATGTATTCGTGGACTTTCATTTAACTCACGCAACCAAAGGAAGCTGCTAAAATTGTAGATGTGTTAACAACTGCATCTCCTAAGCGGTTGAAGCGTATGGTGCAAAGTATTTCAACGCCAAAATCGTCAACATCATTTACAGAAGAGGATGCGTTAGCTCTTATTTTAAATTTGGGATTGACAAGAAATAAATATGGTGTTTTTAAAAAAGCTCTCAAAGTAAAAGGCTTTGATATTTTTCCTACCAGCAGAGCCATAAAGGAAACAAAAAATAAAATTCTACCATCTAATGTGAAATCCAATACTGAAAGTGCAAATGTTGGATTAGCGGAACTGCTTGAAAACACTGCGTCTAGAATAATATCCACATTTAGCAAAGAAGAAATAGAAATATGCAACAATTCAGAAGTTACGTTAATATGTAAATGGGGATGCGATGGAACATTTGGATTTTCTGAGTATAGACAACCAAGTGGAAGCAATTCAGAAATAGATTTTTCAACAATTTTTATGACATCATTAGTACCATTAAAAATGAGGCTATATAATGAGACAAGTTCTTCTTCTAGTGAGAGAGAATATCAGGACATATGGAGTAATTTAACACCCAGATCTAAGTTTCTATGTCGGCCAATCCGATTTGAATACACAAAGGAAGACAAAATTACAACACAAAGCTTAGTGAGTTCAATAAATCAGGAAATTTCGAGATTGCCTCCAGTTTTTGTGGAAATATCTGGAAGTGTCATTAAAGTGTTATTTCAACCACTTTTGACAATGATTGAAGGGAAAGTAGCCATGCCGTTACAGATATAACATCTACTTGGAAATGTAATATATATGTGGAAAGAAAAGCTCAGAATTTCATAACAGTTGTGATGAAATTCATATTAATGAAAATGCTTTAAAATTTGGAATATCACCACTTCATGCAAGAACACGATTTATGGAATATTGCTTGCAAGAAAATACACCAGTTAAAAATAATACTGATCTACATGCCATACGAAAAACTGAGAAGAAAAGAATTCAGGATGAATTTAAAATGCAACTTGGTCTAATTATCGATAAGCCTCTTTGTGGCTATGGAAGTTCAAATGATGGTAATACAGCAAGATGTTTCTTTGAAGATCCCGAAACTAGTTCTTTGATTACTGGCATTGACACGGCTTTAATCACATGGTTTAAAGTAATATTAGCTGTCATTAATAGTAAACAACAAATTAATGCGGAGAAATTGAAAATATATGCTAGTGGAACTAAGGAATTAATAATGAACTTATATCCTTGGAGGCCAAAGACACCAACTGTACACAAAGTATTAGCTCATGGAAAGAAATAATACAAAATAGCAACCTGCCCTTGGGAGAACTGACTGAAGAAGCACAAGAAGCTAGAAACAGAGATGTCAAACACTTTAGACTTTTTAATACAAGAAAATGTAGCAAAGAAGCCCAAAATTCCGATTTAATGGAATATTTATTGATATCATCAGATCCAGTAATATACTCCATAAGAACAAAATGGAAGCTATGAATATAAAACATCTTTTATCTTTTGATATTTCTGATTGTTTTGTAGAAAATAACTAGTAAAAAAGCAGACAATTGTTATGTAATTTTAAGCCTATTATAAAACAAATAAAAAACAAGTAAGAAAATTATAGTCAGTCTAGACCGACTATACGATACCCTATACCATAGTTTAGAGACCTTATCACTTCGGTCCCACTAAGTGGATATAGAAAATAAGTATAAACCAAATTTGAGTTGCATTGTTATTAATATTTTTGTCTGCAGGTATGAAAAAGTGCATATCGGATATGCATTTATATGGGGAATTGGTCGAAAAATGGGCCGATCCTGACCATATCTGATAAAGTCACTTATATTTAAAAAATATATATAAATACAAACCAAATTTGAAAAAAATCTGTTCAATATTTTTGTTTTTTGATAGATTTAAGTGAAGATCGGGAAGCAGCTCTATATGGGGCCTATGACTAAGATTTGTCCAATAGGGATCATTTTTGGACTACTGATTATTGGATGTAATATTTACATACAAACCCAATTTGACTAAGACTTGTATGATAATTTGGATCTTATGACAATATATGTTGATTTCATAGGGGTCATTTGTATGGGGGCTAGGTCTAAACATGGACCGATTCTCACCAATTTCACCAGCGTTCATCCCATGGCCGATATAAGATTAAATACCAAATTTCATCAAAATATATTCATATATGCGACCTGCAGTTTGATTACAAGCTTTACATGGACACACAGACGGACGGACGAACGGACGGACGGATATCGTTAAATCGAATCAGATGGTGATTCTGATTCGATCGGTATAATTAAAGATGGGTGTAGTTCAAATAATTTTGGTTGTTACAAACAGCAGCACAAAGTCATTATACACAAACCACATAGTGGTATAGGGTATAAATACTCCTTAAAAAAAAAACAAGTAAGAAAATTATAGTCGGTCTAGACCGACTATACGATACCCTATACCATGCGTTTAGAAACCCTATCTCTTAGGCCCAACTAACTGGACATAGAAAATAAGCAAAAACCACATTTGAGTGGGATTTTCATTAATTTTTTTGGCTGCAGATATGAAAAAGTTCATATCGGATGCTATATCTATATGGGGACTAGGTCCAAAAATGGACCGATCCTGATCATGTTTGGTAAAGTCTCTTGCATTTTGCAAGAATATATACAAACAAAATTTGAGAAGAATCAGTGCAATATTTTTGTTTTTTAATAGATTTAAGTGAAAATCGGAAAGCACCTCTATATGGGGCCAAAGGGATCATTTTTGGACTACTCATTAATGGATGTAATGAACGCATATAAACCCAATTTGAGTAAGATCTATATGACAATTTGGATCTTATGACAATTTATGTCGATTTCATAGGGGTAATTTGTATGGGGGCTAGGTCTGAACATGGACCGATTCTCACCAATTTCAATGGCGTTCATCTCATGGCCGATAAAAGCTTATATGCAAAATTTCATCAAAATATATTCATATTTGCGACCTGCAGTTTGATTAAAAGGTTTACATGGACACACAGACGGACGGACGGACGGACGGACTGACGGACATTGTTAAATCAACTCAGAAAGTGATTCTGATTCGATCGGTATAATTAAAGATGGGTCTAGGTCAAATATTTTTGGTTGTTACAAACAGCAGCACAAAGTCATTATACCCAAACCACATAGTGGTATAGGGTATAATTAATTATATTTGTTATTTAATAATGAAAATATCTTAGGCATTGGCTTTTTACCTGTTTTTTATACCCTATACCACTATGTGGTTTGGGTATAATGACTTTGTGCTGCTGTTTGTAACAACAAAAATTTTTGACCTACACCCATCTTTAATTATACCGATCGAATCAAAATCACCATCTGATTCGATTTAACGATGTCCGTCCGTCCGCCCGTCCGTCTGTGTGTCCATGTAAAGTTTGTAATCAAACTGCAGGTCGCAAATATGAATATATTTTGATGAAATTTGGCATTTAATCTTTTATCGGCCATCGCATGAAAGCTATTGAAATTGGTGAGAATCGGTCCATGTTCAGACCTAGCCCCCATACAAATGACCCCTATGAAATCAACATAAATTGCCATAAGATCCAAATTGTCATATAGATCTTACTCGAATTGGGTTTGCATGCGTTTATTACACCCATTAATGAGTAGTCCAAAAATGATCCCTATTGGACAACTCTTAGCCATAGGCCCCATATAGAGCTGCTTCCCGATCTTCACTTATATCTATCAAAAAACAAAAATATTGCACTGATTCTTCTCAAATTTTGTTTGTATATATTTTTGCAAAATACAAGAGACTTTACCAAACATGGTCAGGATCGGTCCATTTTTGGGCCTAGTCCCCATATAGCTATAGCATCCGATATGAACTTTTTCATATCTGCAGCCGAAAAAATTAATAAAAATCCCACTCAAATTTCGTTTATGCTTATTTTCTATATCCAGTTAGTTGGGCCTGAGAGATAGGGTCTCTAAACGCATGGTATAGGGTAACGTATAGTCGGTCTTGACCGACTATAATTTTCTTACTTGTTTTTGTATAAAATCAGCATCAGATTTTCGGGCAATTTTATGATCAGTTGAAACCCATTAGGTAAATATTTCATACACCATCAACTTATAATTATACCTTCTTTGAAAAGATATATAAAACAATTTGAAGTAATAAAAACGTATGCAACCCTTTACCAAAAAACAATAAAAAAAATATGTCATTCACTATGTAAATGACCATTTATATGAACAAATAGAGAAATAGCTAAATTTTTGCCTGTGGAGTGTGGTTTGGGGTCATTATTTCAGCATGTTGCAATATATTTGATAGACATGTTATATATCGTTGAATAGATAAATATGTCTTCTTTAACAATATATATAATAGTAAGTAAAATTCATTTTGGGAACACTTTACCAAAAAAACCAAAAAAAAAAACCAAAAACCATAGTTTTTCTATATTTTTTTCTGAAATTTGAATATAAATGTCTCAAAAACTATTAACGTTATCAAAATGATTTTTTGAAGAGTCTTAGATAATTTAAATGCCGTTCTGAATCAGTAAACAAAATATAAAAATAACTTATATTAATATGTTTTTTATGTTAACAAAAAAAAATTCGTATGAAAATTTGACTTTTTTCACCATTTAAGCCCTCCTGACCACTAGGCTGTCCCGTCCTTGAATGAGAAAAATGGTTTTTCGAGCCACACTTTCGCAAGAGGTATCAAAATTTGCGTAATTTTACACAGACCACGGTAGAAGTAATAAAAATCCAATTACATGCCATCTTGAGGGCTCTACTTTTGAAAACGTTTTTACAAACCTAAACCGTATGCTTAAAATAATAAATAAAAAAAAAACGAGATACAAATTTATTTTATTAATATATTTTATACTTGCAATTAATGTACAATAAAATAAAACTTATAATAAATGACTAAAACTTAAAATGTAAACATATTTTTTTGACAAAAATTTGGCATTTCTGCTCGTGATTTCAACCTGGTTCTAATAAGGCCATCTCTAGAAGCAGCGTTAGTTACACTTTGAGAGGCATCTGTTACCAGTTTAACACATCTTTCCACAGCTTGTGTGTGACAAGGAAAGTCAACAATTTCCAAGCTGTTATCTTTTGCCATGATTTGAAGGTCATCATTAGAAATATACCGAAGAACCGGCGGTGCTGTAACCCCACACTCGTGCCATATAATAATTTCGGTGTAATCTCCAGCAGAGAAGTTAATTTTTGGTGGTTTAAATATTCTGTGTTTAGTGGTACTTTCAGCTTCTCTAGCTTTAATTATTCTTTGCAATGCCAGCTCCCGAATGTGGTCTCTATCATCAAACAGCATACTGACAAGTAGATTTTCCGGGTGAGCAAAAAAAGCATTTCTTTCGATAACAGAATCCACAACTGATCGCATATTTTCGGGTAAAAAACGAGAGTACAAAATCAGATGAAAAATATGTTTGGCTCCTTCTTTAAAAGACGTTTTTTGTTTGATTAGGAACCAAATCGGAGCGTATACTTTAACAACGTAATTGACAAGTAGTTGCAATTTTTCTGATGGATTAAGGGTACTTACGTAAACTCTGAGTAGACGATTAGCAAAGGTAAGCCATCTCGAGTGCGCAATTTTTCCAGGTTTTCGGTTTGCCAGCTCAGGACTACAATAACCAGTTTGAACAGCTTTACATATCTCATAAAGATATTTTTGATCCGTACTTAGTTGATCGACCACATTTTTCGGCAAGTCAGGCAAATTACCAGCCACCGCACAAAAAGACACCGTTGTTTCATTTTCACAAGTAACTAATTGTTTTCCAATAAGTCCGGAATATTCTCTAGGTCCCGAAGTGCAACCATCTAAAGTCAAGAATAAATGACGAAGGGGTAACTCATTGGCATGGAGCATACAAACACACCATTGTAGCGGTCTCTTCAAATACTCCTCCAAATATTGAATAACGCCACCCTTCCAACCGGTATTAGTTGCAGTTCCGTCACATCCAATGCAAATCACGTCATCTAAATTCCAACCTTTATCTTCTAATAAAGTTGTGATCGAAGTTAGAATGCCCTTTGCAGTGCCACGACTTGGCGTTGTGTGACCCAAATAAATTGATCCAGGTTCTGCTAAAATTGAGATGTGTTCTTCTAAAATTTCTTTGCGATGGTAACGATCCCCTATTTTCTCACTTATCAGAGTCTTGTCTTTTCGTCCATCAAAGTAAATGCTTTTAATAACAATATTTCCAATGTCTTTTGAATTTTCTTTCCGGACTTTAGATACAGCTCTGTGTATTTTGTTTTTATCGATTACCAGAGTTAAATTTTCGGTAGAAATTAAGCCGAAGTCAGTCAAAACCGCAGAAGCAACAGCAGCAGCAGAGCGAGTCGATAAACCGTATCTATCACAGACCTTAGCAACTGTTGGCAACGGCAATGTATTCCGATTCGTCGTTGAAGTCGAAGGTGTATCTGGCGAAAGTATGTTAGTGGGAGATGCCTCCGTTATCGGATACGTTTCTAGGGAAGATTCACACAGTGAAACACAATTTTCTGGGATAGAATCGGTTTCTTGAGTAGAACGCTGCTTTTTTGCTGCCCTTATGGAATGTTCAGTTTGTCTCTGCTTTCGTTTTATTAATCGAGCTGTTTCTATTTTATCAACTCCACATATAACCATTTTTCTGTAATTTCTTTGATCCAACAAAAAACTTCTTTCATTGATTGGAACTTTCTTAGGTTTTAAACAAGAACAAAATTCAAATGAAGTGCATTTGCAAGCAGCAACGTCGAAAAGCTTCTCAGATGACTCCAAAAAACACTTTAGTTTGTTTTCGAAACCATTTTTTCGTTTGCTTTTGGGGTATCTTTTCAAATGGAGGTACTTTTCGAAATAGGATTTGAGTAACTGAATAACTCGTTCCTTTGTTACGATTGGAATCGAAGCTTTGGTCCAAATATTGTCAATCTCTTCAAAAACAATCGCATATATATCTGAATTTGATGGATCTTTTCCATTATACTTTAATTTCATGTTATACTTGATAAATAAAATATATTTAAGAACGTCTCTTATAGTTGGTAGCTGCCGATCATCAAGTTCCTTATATGGTCCCAATATAACACAAGTTGTCTCACTACGCCTCGAACTCATTTTTTTAATCACAAACACCGCTCTTAATACTGTAACTCAACTGACTAATGTATTATAAATTAGTTTATTTTTTTTAGTTTTCTTTTTTGGGGAAACCCCAATTTACGTATTTTGGTATTAATAAATATAACAAGTGATTTTGAAGTGTTGCCAGATTTTTTATTTTTTTCATGTTCAAGGGTTTCTATATTTTAGGGAGTAAGCTGTAACTATAAAAGGAACTTAAAAACTGGTTCGTAATAAACAAGAGTTCGCTATAACTGCAATAATTGGTATATAATTTGAAAGTGAATGTTTTGGGTCCGGAAAAAATTTTTTTCCCGGATTTTTTTTTTTTATAAAAAATTCTTTATAACCGGTGTACGTTATAAACGAACTCCACTGTGTCTAGCAAATTCGTAGTCGCCGTTAAAGTGTTGTTGTTATATATAGTCGTGGTATATTTAGTTTAGGTGTCGAAATTAAGGATAGGGAAATATAATCATGAAAATAACTACTTTTTAAAACTTTGAAGATCGGTAGAACCCTAAAGATATTGTTTCTTTTTATTTTTAAAATCATTTTGGGAATCTACGATCAATTACGCAAATTTTAAGAGGTCTTGCGTTAGGGAAATCCAAAAAAAAGAAATTCGGGACAACCTACTGACCACGTTTATGTAATGGCGGTGAATTTTATTGCGGCATATAAGTAAAAATATTTGGAGCTTTAATACTGCGATGAAATATTTGAAGAAATCGAGCGGATATTTTTGTATTAACTTTTAAAACTTAGTTTTTTTTTTAAATTGCCCAATTTCGTCCAGTGCTGGACGTAGGGTGCATGTCCAAAAATATTAAAAATTTCGCTTACAACCATTCTTGAAGCATATTCTTTTAAAATGTGTAGAAAAATATATACATGTTTTACCAAGGTTGTGAGAAAAAAGTGAAAGAATGAAGGGTATTTTTTGGCAAAAATTTGCAATTTTTGGAACCTGATTCAAAAAGTCAACTTTAAGATTTTCTGCTCACTAAACGGTTTGAAATAATTCAAAAAATACTTCAACGTATTTTTTTAAAAAGTACTGGCTATCGCCACGTATTTTTAGATTTTTTATGTCTATTTTAATAAAAATGTTATTTGCGAAAAACCAAGAAAGAATTTGGTGAAAAGTTCAAATGTTGATTTTTAAACTCAAATATTTTTTAAACCATAAGCGATAACTAGGCAGTGTAAGCACGTTTTTGTTAATAATTTAATGGTTATTGGAAAAATTTAAAAAACGTAAAAATCACTTCATATTTATAAAAGCTACAAGCTTTGAAAGCATTTTCCACCTCGAGGTGGTCGATTTTGGCACCCTGTAGCTCACCCTGTGTTACAACAGGGTATCTCAAAAATAAATATTTTGAAAGCCTATATCCTTGACTACAATTGCCTAGAATATACTATTCCAATCCAACCAATAGTTTAGAAGTTCCAGACTTATTACCACTTTTTTTGGGTTTTGAACCACTGTGCAACGCCTCCTACTACAATACCAACAGAAATTATTTAAATAACGTGTGAAGATAACAGCAAACTCAAACAGGTTAAACTATCCCATTTAAGGAAATCTTAGAATGTTCCTCACATGAAAATGAATTCAAATCATTTTGGAGAAAAATTTTGACATCATCCGCATACATCAAGATGTTTGAAAAACGAATAACATTCGGAAGATCGTTTATAAACAAAGATAAAAGAAGCGGTCCAAGATGGCTGCCTTGTGGTACTCCCGACATTACATCTATCGGCTTTGAAGTAACATTTTTAAAACATACTTTTTGTGTTCTATTGGTTAAATAAGAATAAATCCACTTTGCGCTAAGATTTGAAAATCCCATCATATGTAATTTCTTAAGAAGTTTATGATTGACTTTATCAAAAGCCTTGCTGAAGTCAGTATAAATTGCATCTGTTTGTTTGCGTTCAAGAAAACAACGGTTGACAATTGTAGTAAGTTGTAATAGATTTGTAGAGGTTGAACATCTTTTTTGGAAACCATGTTGGAAGGGAGAAATGAACGTATTTACTTGATGGCAAAGATAATCCCTTATAATTTTTCAAAAATTTTAGGTATAATACTTAATTTAGCAATTCCACGATAATTAGTAATATCATACTTGTTACCAGATTTGAATAGCGGAATAATGAATGAATCCTTCCACATATTGGGAAAATAACCGTATTTAATTGAGGTATTAAGCATGCGTGTTAAAACATCAGCACATTTTATTAAAATACAGGACGGAATCTTATCTGGACCACTGTTGCAGGAAAATTTAAGTTTTTTCAATTCATTAGAAACCACAGACATAGCAAGAGAAGGAATGGATATAATTTGAGTATCAGTCAGTGTATATGAACTGATATTAGAATCATCAAAAAATGCATCGGAGTAAGTAGTAAAGAAGAAGTCAGCAAATAAATTGCATACAATATCATCACAGGATTCATTATGTAGGAATTTCATAACAGCAGGATAGCCCATAGTTATACCCTATACCACTATGTGGTTTGGGTATAATGACTTTGTGCTGCTGTTTGTAACAACCAAAAATATTTCACCTACACCCATCTTTAATTATACCGATCGAATCAGAATCACTTTCTGATTCGATTTAACGATGTCCGTCCGTCCGTCCGTCCGTCTGTGTGTCCATGTAAAGCTTGTAATCAAACTGCAGGTCGCAAATATGAATATATTTTGATGAAATTTGGTATTTAATCTTTTATCGGCCATGGGATGAACGCTATTGAAATTGGTGAGAATCGGTCATTGTTCAGACCTAGCCCCCATACAAATGACCCCTATGAAATGAACATATATTGCCATAAGATCCAAATTATCATACAAATCTTAGTCAAATTGGGTTCGTATGTATATATTATATCCATTAATAAGTAGTCCAAAAATGATCCCTATTAGACAACTCTTAGCCATAGGCCCCATATAGAGCTGCTTCCCGATCTTCACTTAAATCTATCAAAAATCAAAAATATTGTACTGATTCTTCTCAAATTTTGTCTGTATATATTTTTGCAAAATACAAGAGAGTTTACCAAACATGGTCAGGATCGGTCCATTTTTCGGCCTAGTCCCCATATAGATATAGCATCCGATATGAACTTTTTCATATCTGCAGCCGAAAAAATTAATAAAAATCCCACTCAAATTTGGTTTATGCTTATTTTCTATATCCAGTTAGTTGGGGTAATGAGATAGGGTATCTAGACGCATGGTATAGGGTATCAAAAAGTCGGTCTAGACCGACTATAATTTTCTTACTTGTTTTTCTCTTAGAGTTAACAAATTTGTAGAATGACTTCGGATTTCGTTTAAAATAATTTTTCATTTTGTTCAAATAGTGTAAATACCATGAATTATTCAGAGTATTATATTCGGCACGACAAATGGAGTATTTTCCATGATCAAAAAGAGATCCAGTTTTCTTAAATTTTTTGTAATATTTATTTTTTTTATTCTTGAAACTAGCCAGTTTCCTAGTATTCCAAAGAGGTCCAGAAAGGTTTTTCAAAAACTTTTTAGGAATACATGACTCAATAAAAGAATACATCTTGTTATAGAAAGCTTCAGTCATTTGATCAATGGCACAAGTTGTACCAGTAGATAACGATAATAAATCAAGCCAGTTTGTATTATTTATAAGTTCCTTAAACATAGTGTAATTCGTTTGAGCGATACAAAAAACTTTAACACATTTTAGGTGTGTCTACAAGTCCGGATGGAATGGATATATTTACTTCAATAATAGGGTGATATCCATCTTCCGGAATAGAAATAGGGTTTGAGCGCTTCGTAAAACATTCAGTAACTTCATTCACAAATATTAAATCCAATAATTTTGAATGATCATTAAGAATTCCATTTAATTGAAAAAGGTGTAAATCAAAAAAAATATTAAAAAGCTCATCACATTTATCATTTGATTTAGTCGGAACAAAGTATTCTTCTTTGGGTAAGATCTTCCACGAAATTGAAGGCAAATTGAAATCTACAAGAACAATTACAGAGTCATCCGGACTCGCAGTACGTAGAACAGATTTGATAACTTCTCCATGTCTGACATATAAAGACTGCGGAGACGATGGAGGGATGTGTGAGCAAGTAAGAAATATTTTTTTATGATTGTATTTAATTAAAACTGCAATGAATTCGATGTTTAAAGAGGAATCAATTAAGAGAAACTAAGATTATAAGATACTTGAGACAGCAATAAGAACACCACCACCATTCATCATATTACAACGGTCACGTCTAAAAATATTATATTTATTCCAAAATATTTCAGTATTTAAAAAGGTATGATTAAGCCAAGTTTCAGTAAATACGATAATATGATGACTTATGTTGAGACTTTCAATATATAAAGTTAACAGTTTACTTCTCAGATCACGAACGTTTTGGTAAACTAATGAAATATTTTCACAAGTAAGATATTTTAGTTTTTTTGATTATTTGAATCAGTTTGAGGAAGGCGGCCAATATTGTTAGAATTTTGTCTAAATACATATTCTCGAACCAATGTATTTTCAGGCCAAAAGTTAGGATCAATAATACGGCCAAAAAGATCATAAGAAACGGTAATTATAAAGGATGTGATAGATCTAGGTTGAGAAAAAACGAACTTATATGTCGAAATTTCTGCCTTTGGGCCCAACTTAGATCTTACAAAGGTATCAACATTTTCAGCAGTAGTATCAACCGCTAAACGCGAGATAAAAACAGTTTTTTTTTTTTGAGGAACAGCTCTCAGCGAAACGGTTGTATTGTATATCCAATGACAAGTCTTTTTATTGTCAAAAATATATTATATCTATCTCTATTACAAAATGGATCTACATCACAGTTGCTTATAATATGTACTTCAATTACTCTTAATATAATACCGGTTACATTATGTTATTTAAAGCATTGCCATCAAGGACTTACTAATGAACATTAGGGTACTTACAATTGTTGAGGTAGTTACTATAACATCTTCCTTTTTTTTTTTTTTTTAATATAGAATATAACAAATATATGATAAATTTGAAAATACTTAAAATATTCGAAGTTGATAAATTTTAAAATTCTACAAATTTAACCTATTAAGTGGTATTATTCTTCTTCCATATTTTGATGTATACATTTGATTATTATTGCTATTAATATTAATTTCATGGTTTACATTTACATTGTTGCTCTTATTAATATATTCATTTTCTTCATCAGCACCTACATTTTCATTGTTTATCAATAAATGATTGTTAGTGTTTTCATCGCTAACATTAATATTATAATAAACACTTTTATTATCATTAAAATTGCAATTTTGTTTTCCAGTTTGTTCATTTATAAAATTGCCTAACTTCCGAGCTTTTTTCATTATGTGATGCCTGTTTCTTCTATAGACTACACTATTTTCATCCAAAAATGATCTAGGCTCTTTACATTTTCCAATGATTTTTCCTTTAAACCAACTGAAGTTGGATTTTTTTTAAAATAAATTTCTTCACCTACTTCAATTGGTTTTAAATTAACGGAACTCTTATTATAATCTTGAGATGACTTCGATTGTCTACGTTTTAATTGTTCATTTAGTTTTTTAAAATTTACTAATTTTGGTTTTAAGTCATTTGAAACTGACGGTAATTTTGTACGTAACTTCCTGCTCATTAGCAATTCAGAAGAACTTGGCACATTATTTTTAGACGTTGTTCGATGTTGTAAAAAAGCTATGTATGGATCTGTACCGGAATCTTTGCATTTATACAAAACTAGCTGGACCCGGCAAACGTTGTTTTGCCCTCAATGAATTTTTATTTTAGTTAGAATCTGTATATACCTATATAAAATGTGTGACGAAGATCTCCAGATAATAAAATGAGAGCTTCACCAAAAAATCTTTCATTGCCTTTCAAATCTTTTATCAAATCAAATCACAATGTTTGTGAGCCATGGTACATTCATCCCAAATAAAAATACTGCATTTTTGCAGAACTTTTGCCATACCGGAATGTTTTTTGATATTACAGACGGCATTCTCATTTTTTTGTACGTTTAACGGTGATTTGAGTGCTGAATGAGCTGTGCGGCCACCATGCAATAATGTAGCGGCTTTTTCCTTCTTTTTCGTTAGAATATTTATATATAAAAACGTTGGTGAGTTTATTTATTAAAGTTTATATAAATTTGACAACTCATTATTTTTCGAACGACAGCGCCATCTACCGGGTCCAATAAAAAAATGTTTCTAACATACATATATGTACATTCTTAGTTTCATTAAAATCACACCATAAATAAGAATATTCGAAATAACTTTACCCAGCGCCACCTATCGGGTCCATTTATACATACAAAAATTTCTTATGACGAAACATACGTTCATTCTGAATTGCAGTCAAATCGCGCTGAAAGTAAAAATTTTTGTTTTTAACTTGACCCCAACGCCAGCTAGAGGGTTAAAACTAAAAAAAAAACACAGAAGAGCTCGAACCGAACCTATGCTGGAAATCCTACCTCGACAGCTCTTATGGTTCCGGAGATCATTCGTTACAATCAAATGCATCAACGTTTTTATATATACGCCACGCCCCTTTGCCCACTAACAACTTTATATATCTAAGGTCTTATTATTTCGCAAAAATATCCTTTTGTGAAAATTTCATGACGATCCTTCCAGTAGTTTAGAAGATATTACGATTTTTTATTTTTCTAAAAAGGGGCGTGGTCCCGCCCACTTTTCTTCTTGTATGTATTTCTATTCATGCTAATACCATATGTACCAAATATGACTGCTGTAGGTAAAAAATTCCCGTGATATGACTTTTTCAAATTTTGGGTTATATGGGCGTGGCACCGCCCCTTTGTCCAATCAAAAATTTATATAGCATATTATTCCTTCCAGAGTCACAGTAACACGCTCTGAAAATTTCAGGAAGATCGGTTCTTTGGTTTGGCCTCCTATAAAGCACAAACAAACACACATTCATTTTTATATACATATATAGATAGATTGAAAGCAGATTAATTATGATTTAAGGTAAAATGGGGCGAAAAAGGGGGACTTGGTAATAAAAAAATGTATGGCTACCTTACCTGTAGATAAAAAGTGTATAAAACTTTAGATAAATACATATTACAAAAAAATTATTTTGTATAGCAAACATTGTTAGAGGTATAAGTAAAAAAAAAGGGGGCGGTGAAATGGGCGTGGTTCATAGTTATATGGCGACGTTAACAGTATTAAGAGCAATATACTACCAAATAAAAAAATCCGTTGGAAGGAACAAATTTGTACAGAGAAAAAAAAGTTTAAAACTTTCAAACAAAATTTGGCATGAAAAGGGGCGTGAAAGGGGGCGTGGCGTAAGAAATGTTTATTTATACCTCGCTTGGAGTATAATGTGTATACAATTTGAAGTAAATCTGTTAAAAAATATATGGGAGCAATTACATAATTTTAAAAAAGTGGGCGTAAAAGTGGGCGTGGTCAAAAAAAAAGTACCCTATTAATCATGCCAGAGTCCCACTTAAATGCTGTGAAAATTTCAGGAAGATCGGTCCAGAGGTTTGGTCTCCTATAAGGTACACACAAACAAACAAACAAACAAATAAACAAACACACATTCAATTTTATATATATAGATATTTTTGATCGTCTGAATAGATCTTTCCGCCAGACCATTGGATCGTGATAGATAAGGACTTGATGTAATATTATCAATTCCCCAGTCAACACAAAACTGTTTAAAATCATTTGAATTGAAAGGTGGTCCGTTATCTGAAATTAAGATAGTAGGAATACCATGTCTCTCAAAGATGGATTTACATTTAGTTATCACTTGTATAGAGGAATAACCAGAACTTAAAAGTTCCACTTCAAAAAATTTCGAATAATAATCTACGACTATTAAATACATTTTCTTATCGAATTCAAATAAATCACATCCTACTCTGTACCAAGGTATGTTAAAAATCTCATGACTTTTTAAATCTTCTTTGGGATTAGCATTTCTGTATTTCAAACAAATGTTACAATTGGATACCATGTTATAAATATAATTATTTATATTAGGCCAATAAATTGAACCTCTTGCTAGATTCTGACAGCCTTGAATTCCCATATGACCTTCATGGACATATTGTAACATTTTTGACCTTAAGTTTTGTGGTATTAAAATACGTTTATTTTTGAATAAGATTTCCTTTACCATGCTTATCTCATCCTTAATGGGATAAAATTGCCGTACTTCTATATCTACTTGTTTCTTATTAACTGGCCAACCTTCTTTCACATAGTTTATAATTTTCTGAAAAAGTTTATCATTTTCAGTTTTTTTTTTATATTTTCAATTTCGTTTTCTGGTAATGCTATTTGACATAATAATGAATTGCATTGTAAATCAATGTCTTTGTCTAATTCTGTAAGAATTTTTTCTTTAAGCGGTGCTCTGGACAAGGTGTCGGCAATAAATAAATCTTTACCTGTAGCTATGTTCTGTAACTCTCACATCGGAAAGTTTTCACATGGAACGTATAAAAATGAAACAAAAACGTTGCGAACTGACACAAAATATTGTTTCTCGCATTCGACTGGTTCTGTAACTTTATTTTGTGAGAACTATCTGTCACGTAACGTTTTTTCTCACATTTATTGGAAAAATGAGAAAAAAGTGTTTCTGTAAAGTAGGCATGTGAAAAGATTTGAAATTGAACTGTCAAATTCACTCACAACTGAAATCTATGCGAGATAAGTTTTTAAATGCAGTTGCTTTAAAAAAAAAAAATATATATATATAAAATGGCATCGAATATTGGAGAAAAGGTAAAAAAAAATATGTTAATTTTTTATTTATATTTTACTTTTAGTATTAACATTTAAATTTTCTTTTTGCAATTATTCAGAAAGTGCAACGAATTTCCCAAATTCAAAAAAAAAAAACTTGTGGACTACATGTCCTCCAATTTGGAATTTGCCAGAGGACAATTTGGAGGCATTAACTCCAATAATAGTTGTAAGGAGAAGTGGGAAGCTCTACGAGTATCTTTAAATTCTGTAGGAGGCAGCGATAAGTCTGTAGAGCAGTGGAAAAGGTAGGTTAAAATTTGTTTCGTATTGGCAGAGAAGATTATAAAAGTTTTTTTCGTAGTGTTGGCTTGACTTAAAATCTGCCGTAAAAAAGCAAGTTAATGCAAGAAGAAGCTTTATGAATAAAACCGGTGGCGGTCCATTCAAGGACGTACCCCGAGAGTTGAACTCTTTTAAGGAGCAAATTCTCGGCATTATTACGGTGGATGCTGTTGACGGTGATTCTGTTACACCAGAAGCAGGAGTAGAATTTCAATGTCTTAATGTAAAATAATTTTATAAATATTAAATACTAGATGTAACCCGGTGCGCTTCGCTACACCCTCCCCCTCCCCACCCCTTCCGAATTGTTACGAAAAGGCTCACGCTAACACAGTAATTCAGATATATCACATTTAATATTAAGTTTGTATAGGGGTACCATGCGCATTTGTCCAATCCCGCCCATTTTTTTGTCTGACTACTTACGTTAATAATAGATGACCTAAGATAAATTTTCAAAGCTCTCTCTATCATAGTACTTTATATATATGATATTAAAAATTTACTTTGAATGGGAGGTGCCACGCCCACTAAAAATATTAAAAAAAATACAGCCTGTAGCACTTCCGATATCCGCAGTAAGAATCAGTGAAAATTTCAGGAAGATCAGATAAGTCTATACGGAGATTACCTCCTACAAACAAACAAACACATTACCTCTTTAATTCTTTTTTTTTGATACTTACTGATATAAAATTTTTTTTGTTTGTTTACGCGATTTTTGATTTTGACAGTATATTTTCCACGACAAATCACATTAATAACTAATGTACTTGTCAAAAGACTGTTGCTTTCGTAGTACATCATAATTTTTAATATAGGAGGTGCCACGCCCACTTATCCCATCCCGCCCAATTTTTATTGGACTACTCATATTAATATCTGAGGGACTCGTGCAAAATGTCGAGCCTTTCCCAGTTATATGATATTAGATATCTACTTTGCATGGGCGGTGCTACGCCCACTGCTTCTATCACGCCCATTTTTTTGTTCGACTAATCACACAAAGAACCTATGGGCTCACGCAAAGCCACGAAGCTCTCTCTTTTACAGTACTCCAAATATTTGACATTTAATAGTTACTTTGCATGGGGAGCTCCACGCCCATTGGTGTGAACCCGCCAATTTTTTGTCTGACTACTCATACCAAGATCTGATGGTGTCGTGCAAAGTGCCAAAGCTTCCCTCTTTTAGTACACCAGTTATATGATATCATATATTTACTTTGTAAGGGCGGTGCCACGCCCACTGCTCCGATCACGCCCATTTTTTGTCTAACTAATCATATGAATAACTTATTGGTTCACACAAAGTCCCAAGACTCTCACTATAACAGTACTCCAGATATATGGCATTTTATATTTTATTTGTATGGCAGGTGCCACGCCTATTGTTCCGATAGTGCCCATTTTTTGTCCGACTGCTCACATTAATAATAGGTGCCATCAGACAAATTTTAAAAGCTCTCTCTATCATAGTACTCGAGATATATAACATTGAATTATTACTTGTATGGGAGGTACCACGCCCACTTCTCCGATCCGGCCCATTTCCGGCGCGGCTACTAATATTAACAATAGGTGACCTCACACAAATTTGCAAAGCTCTCCCTGTCATGGTACTCAATATATGTATATGATATTAAAAATTTACTTTGTGTGGGAGGTGCCACGCCCACTAAAAATATTAAAAAAATTATAGCCTATAACACTTCCCATATCCGCAGTAAGACTCTGTGAAAAGTTCAGGAAGATCAGATGGCTAGTTACGGAGATTACCCCCTACAAACAAACAAACAAACAAACAAACAAACACACATTACCTCTTTATTATATTAGTATAGATATGTACATACATTTTAATTTATTGAAAAACTTTTTAGGAATCTGTGATGTCTATAGAGATTCTAGATGGTGAGGAAATTTTTCAGCCGCCAATAGAAAAAAGATAAAGTTGGTGTCTAATGAATCACCAATTTCAACATCATCCAAATATAAAGAGGCCTTGAACGAATCGAGGCAGATGTATGCTGAACTCGTTTCCAAATTGGCGAGAATTGAAAGACAAAATGAGGAAATTTTGGAAAGGTTATCCAAGCTGGAACAAAAGTTCAACTAGTTTTAAAATTAACAACATATGTATATATATAATATAAATATGGATTATTTTTTTGTTTTGTTATCTTTATTTTTTTTTATTGTTGTTAAATTATATTAGAATTGAAAAAAAAAACTAGTTTTTAAGGTAACAAAAAATGTATATAATAAGAAAATGAATTCTTTTTGTTTTGTTGTCTTTATTTTTTTTTATTTATTAAATACAATTGTTATTGTTACGTTAATTCAAATTGCATTTTTATTGAAAATTGAATTCATGGTCTGCTCCAGAAGTTATGGCAGAAGTTGTTAAAAAAAGCAAATATACGTATAAATGTTTTTTTTTTTAAATTAATTTTTTTTAATACCAAGTAATTTTTGTAAGTCAGGCGGATTTGAAAAGAGTTTAGTGAACATGAAATTTGTATGATTCAACGGATCACACTTAAACTGATCCTTTTTAAGGCTGATTCTTAATCTTTTCCTAACAGATAATAAAAGCAAAACAGATAAAGCGCATGTGTAGTAAAAGTTTTGTCACAATGACAAATTTTATTGTATCAATTTTGAAAATATGTATTAAATTTTTAAGTTGTTCGAATGATTTTTTAGAAAAATGTTGTATAATTTCAATAACAAAAAAAATAGTAATTCAAGAACTAAAAAAAAAAATTCGTTAAAGTAGTAATTAATTTAAGGCAGAAGTACGCCTTTTCTCGTTTACTACATTTCTACTACAAAAAGTTGGAAAAATAATGATAAATTGTTTAAATAAATGATTAATTTTATTATTATCTAATATTGTTAATAAATTTATGTAATTATTTATTTCATTAATAAGCTAATTTTGTAAATTCACGTATACGTAAAAGTTTAAACAAAACTGTATAAACTATGTAATATAGTACTAATATAATATACTATAAAAATATAATTTCATAAATCCATTTTTTGATAAAGTTAAAAATTATTCCTATGTGATCTAGGTTCTTTTCGCGGGGTAAAATTAATTAACATGTTTTCTTGATATATAATTTTTAATTTTTGAATTATTGAAAATATATTGAATTTAATTAATCTTTATTTCATAAATAGATTATTATTTAAATTAAATTATTGAGTTTATAATAAAACTCAATTTTCTAATTATTTTTTTTTTTAAATTAAATTGTTTTTTAAATTAAACAATCAATTGATTATTTGAATCAATAAAGTTATTTTTTAAATAGTATTTTATTAAAGGTATAAATTTATTAACTTATTTAGTTATTTGTATTTTAATTAATCGAATTAATAATATTTAATGAATAAATTATTTTTTTAACAAATCAATCATTATAATTGAACTCTAAAGGCTTTTTAATTATAAATTGTTTGGTTTTTTAATTAACCAATTCAGTTAATTGTCTTATCAATTAATAAAATGCTTTTTTAATTAATCAATATTTTTAAGTTAAACAATTGCATTATTAATTTAACATTTAATTGATGTTTTTATTAATCAATCCACTGACTATTTGAAGCGATTAATAGCTTTAATAGCATAGCGTTGGTACACGCACCTTAAACTTGAATGATACTGAAACTGTAAAAATATCGGACTATGATGATAAGGATAAATATAAATCATTCTGAGACAATATTCACCTATATATGCACTTTTTAAGTACTTACATATGCACTTTTTAAGTACTTATATATGCACTTTTTAAGCACTTATATATGTACTTTTTAAGTACTTATATGCACTTTTTAAGTAATTTTATTAAAGTTTCAGACAGCTCCATAACGAGCTCTTGCGTCTTCTGGATTTTAACATTTGATCTAAATCAGGTGGCAAATTGTGTTCCAATACCGCCGCTATAGCTTCTTCACTAGAAGCACACCGAGATGAAAGCCATCTAATAAAACCAGTGCCCAATCCAATATCATAGCAATTTCTTACTCAACATCTCTCTTCGCAGGGTTTTTAGTGTTGTTTTTAGTAACCTTTTCTTTCAGCTCAATTTTAGGATCCGTTTTGATGGTCTTAGCATTCGTATCAATAATTACTTGATGTTTTGTTAGATTTTGTAAATCATTTATAGTTTCCATCGTAGCATTTTTATAACCTTGTACTATAACGTTGGCTTTAATAGAATCTCTAGAAAACAGATATATTGAGACATGTTTTTTTAAAATTTATAATGCATACTCACAAATCACTGCAAGCTTGCTTTAATATTTCTATATCTAAACCCACGGAATAATGACGTTCATAATCGACCACAAATCCAGCTCCCTCAAATCCTTCATTCTCTATTTGGGTTTGTATAGAACGAAAGGCAGCACGAAAAAAGGCTAAAGCTGTTATTATATCTCTTTTGTAAGTTGACTCAATATTGAGAAGAGTATCAAGCAGTTTACATAGTAATGAAGAATTTTCAAAGTTAGAGTTTCCCACAGCCACCAATAAGTCAAATAGCATTGGTACTGAAATGCAGCATATTATGTGCATAACTAAATTGAGTATAGATTCATAAAGATCTTGGGTATGATCAATAGGAGGATTTGTGCATATGTTTATATAAAAAGGAGTTGTTTTTTGCAGAAAGGACACCACAGAACCCAAGGCGGATTTCCGATAAAACATATGAGACCAAAATCTAAAAAACGGGATTTGCGGATCAACGCAGTAGGAAAATATATTAACTTACTCATAATATGTAAGATTCAAAAGAAATTCCAAATCAATTTTAAAGTTATCAGCCTAATGGTGCCATTCTTGTAAAGCTGCACCGTATTTAAAGTGTCCCCCTGCCACCACTAAACTAGTATAATTGGTAAATATTGAGCGAGGAGCCCAATGTTTATCCTATAAAGAAAACCAATAAACATTATAGCATTTATAAAACTTACAAAAAAAAAAACAATAATTACCAAATCCGGTACATTCTTCTTAACACCATCATCTGTCACTACTGTAAAGTTTAAGTTTTTAAAGGATTTTTTTTTCGGATTCTGTGGAACATACACAAGTTTTAATATAACATTAAGATAAGATAATATTTTAGAGTTTACCTTTAGTACTTTGACAATATTCGTAATATTGGTAATCTTTTGAAATAGTCAGTTTTGACGACAAAAGCTATCTCTAAGTCTGTCTCGCAGACGTGAAGCTTCTCGGAGTGGTTCTGCATACTCAGCTTCATCGCTATTTCCAATATCGTTGGAAACTTGATATTGGTCTAGAATAACATCCTCCACTAATAATCCATGGGCCTGTCTAAAATTATGTAGTGTAATGCAAGCATTAATAATTTTTCCAGCAGTCTGTGGTGTTGTGTGTAGCCCATTTGACAAACATCTAAATGTTGATTTTAACACACCGTTAAGTCGTTCAACACAATTTCTTGCTTTGGCGTGTATTGTGTTGAATCGCTTTTGGTCTTCGTTTGTTGAAGACCGATAAGGTGTAATTACCCAAGGGCGTGGGGCATAACCTGAATCACCTTTAAACAATAAAAAGAATATAAAACATGTATACATTTTTTATGTGAACGTAAACTTGACTTAAGCGACATACATACCTAACAACCAAGAATTATTCGCATTGTTGTATATTGTATTGTTGTATATTGAACATTTTTCACAAATTTAAATTAAAATTATTTCAATTTCTTATATTTTTATGCACACAATTTTTTGTTTACTTTTATTTGCTTTGTTTGTTTTTATTTTTTGACAGCTGACTTGGAATATTCCAATAACAACGTAACCAGTGTTGTAACTTTTCACATTAAGATACAGACACAGTTTTTACTCACAAATCGAGAAACAGTGGAATTTTTTGTTTCATACTTTTTCGATGTGAGAACTTTTCACATAAGATACAGAACACGGGTACTGGTTTATACACTACGGTTAGATTATACGATAACAATCTTAACATGAATCTTTGAAGACGTGTTGGTATATTATATAAAGGTTTATTAAATAATGGAACAAGAGGTTTGTGATCTGTTTCAACAATCACATTTCTACCATAAATTATGCAATTTGTGCATAATTTATCTGACTATCAGTCAAAGATGCAGATGTATATGCAACAGGGTTTTTACCATGCATTATAACAGCTCCTACCGCAAACTTCGACGCATCTACTGATAGTTTTAGAGGTTTTTTCGTATCATAGTACGTTAAAACTGGTGCCTCTGTAATTTCTTTCTTTAAATTTTCAAATTCAATTTGTTGTTCATTATTCCAACTCCAGACAGAATCATTTTTCAAAACATCTCTCAAATGCTTATTTTTGTGTGACAAATTGTCAATAAATGACCTTAAATAGGTAATCATTCCTAGAAAACGTTGTAGTTCCTGTTTATTCTTAGGAACAGGTATTGCCAAAATAGATTCTATCCTCCTTTCATCGGGTTTTACACCCCTCTCACTAAAAATATGGCCAATAAACTTTATTTCAGTCTTGAGAATCATTGACTTTGTTTTATTAAATTTTAGACCCAATTTATTTCCTCTTTCTAGGACTTTATTTAAAATTTCGTTGTGTTTATCTACACTTGACGCATGAATTAAAAAATCATCCATGTATATTACCAAACCTGGTATATCCCCAAAAAGTTTTATCATTTCAGCATGAAATATCTCAGGTGCTGAACTTTTACCAAAGGGCAAACGTAAAAAACGATACCTCCCAAATGGGGTGTTAAACGTACATAACCTAGACGATTCATCATCAAGTTGAACCATCCAAAACACAGAATTAGCATCTAGCAAACTAAAAAATTTTGAACCACTCATACGAGATTTACATTCATCTATTGTAGGAAAATCAAATCTAGTTCTCACAATTACTTTATTTAAGTTCCGTGGATCCAAACACAATCTCAAGTTCCCATTAGACTTTGTTATTAGTACGATCGAATTTACCCAATCTGTAGGTTCTTTTACCTCAGTAATTACCTTCAGTTTAACCATTCTTTCAATTTCATTTTTTAAAGGTTCATGCAGACTAAACGGTACACGACGTGGCGGATCGATTACTGGTTGACAATTTTCTTCAATTTGCAAATGGCGCTTTTCTTTAAGCTGCCCTAAACGATAAAATATGTCCCTATATTTTGCCAAAATTGCCTCACAATTTATTGTGCTAATTTTTTTAATTAAATTCATTTTAGTGGCCAGTTCAAGGCCAATGATGTTGTTACATTTCATATTTAGAATATAGAAAGATGTAACATAAACTACGTTATTATATGAAAATTCAATTACAATTTTTCCAACTACTGGTAACTTTTCACCACTAAACGTAAATATGTTATTATATACCTTACTATCTACCTTACTGATACCTAGAGTGTTGAAGGTGTTGATTGACATCAGGTTCGCTTGGGCTCCCGTATCCACTTGGCAAACTATTGTTTTTCCACTCACTTCCACGTTGACGTTCCAAATATTTTTGCTATGCATTTCACCAATTATTCCAACAAATAGACTTTCTTCTTCTTCTGCTTCTTCTTCGACAACATTTTTTACATACTTATTTCTGTTCATCATACCCATATTTTTTGAAAAACACATCCTTGCATAGTGATTTAATTTCCCACATGAATTGCACACTGCACCTTCAGCAGGGCATTTGTTATTGTGTTTTTGGCCACATTTATTACAAATGGCTGATGATTGTTGTTGTTGATACAGTTGCTTCTGATATTGTTGTTGTTGGTAAGGTTGTTTCTGGTATTATTGTTGTTGGTACGGTTGCTTCTTTTTCATACGTTGTATCGCTGCTGCAATTGGCTCTTCCTCTTTCTGTATGCTGGCTAAATTTTCTTTCGCCATCTCTATACTTTTAGCAATTTCCAAAGCTTTCTTCCAATCAGTATTTCCTTCACTTTACAAACGTTCCTTGATATTTGTATTGTTTTGTGATAGGCCACAAATAAAAATGTCCTTCACCAAGCTTTCCCGCAACGTTCCAAACTCACAAGAGTAACTTAAATTTTCTAACGTTGTTGCATATTGCACGATAGACTCCTCATTAGTCTGTCGACGTGTAAAAAACGCATGCCGCTCCATGGCGATGTTGATTTTCGGTATAAAATATGCTTCGAATTTTCTCAACAAGTCACTATATTTAACTGTTTCTATGTTCAGGTTAAACGAATTAAAAATATGTAGGCATGCCGGCCCCATATGATGTAATAAGAGCGCCACTTTTCTCTTTTCAGACTCATTTTCTAAATCCGTGGCCAACAAAAAAATTTGAACTGGGTACTCCAATTTACCCATTCTGTTGCCACATTGCGAGCCTTTAGATTAAAATATGGCGTCGATGACGCGTATTATGCCGCAGCCATATGCTTTACATCTTCGTTGTCTGTCATTCTTCTTGTTGATATAAAAATATAATTCAAAACAAGTAAGAAAATTATAGTCGGTCTAGACCGACTATACGATACCCTATACCATGCGTTTAGAAACCCTATCTCTTAGGCCCAACTAACTGGACATAGAAAATAAGCAAAGACCAAATTTGAGTGGGATTTTTATTAATTTTTTTGGCTGCAGATATAAAAAAGTTCATATCGGATGCTATATCTATAAAGGGGCTAGGTCCAAAAATGGACCGATCCTGATCATGTTTGGTAAAGTCTCTTGTATTTTGCAAAAATATGTACAAACAGAATTTGAGAAGAATCAGTGCAATATTTTTGTTTTTTAATAGATTTAACTGAAGATCGGGAAGAAGCTCTATATGGGGTCAAAGGGATCATTTTTGGACTACTCATTAGTGGATGTAATGAACGCATACAAACCCAATTTGAGTAAGATCTATATGACAATTTGGATCTTATGGCAATTTATGTCGATTTCATATGGGTAATTTGTATGGGGGCTAGGTCTGAACATGGACCGATTCTCACCAATTTCAATAGCGTTCATCCCATGGCCGATAAAAGCTTATATACCAAATTTCATCAAAATATATTCATATTTGCGACCTGCAGTTTGATTACAAGCTTTACATGGACACACAGACGGACGGACGGACGGACGGACGGACGGACGGACGGACATTGTTAAATCAACTCAGAAAGTGATTCTGATTCGATCGGTATAATTAAAGATGGGTCTAGGTCAAATATTTTTGGTTGTTACAAACAGCAGCACAAAGTCATTATACCCAAACCACATAGTGGTATAGGGTATAAAGACACTCCGAATTGTTTATTATTAACAATATATATATATATATTTGATATAAACTTTCTTTTACTTATTGGTTCACACCTGACACCATATTGTATATCCAATGACAAGTCTTTTTATTGTCAAAAATATATTATATCTATCTCTATTACAAAATGGATCTACATCACAGTTGCTTATAATATGTACTTCAATTACTCTTAATATAATACCGGTTACATTATGTTATTTAAAGCATTGCCATCAAGGACTTACTAATGAACATTAGGGTAGTTACAATTGTTGAGGTAGTTACCATAACAGGTTGGACCAGCATTTATCACAGGACAAGTATTTATAGAAGGCACACGTGTATTTAATGGCACTTCAGCAAAGCCCAACGGCAAATCAGCATTAAAATTAATTACTGAGGCATCAGATGTTAGTGTTGCTGAACTCGGGGGAACAACAGGAAGATTATCAGATTTATCTTTATTGTATTTCGTGACGATTTACGACGTTTTGGAGAAGATTGAGGTGGAGATTTTAAACTATGTAATGATTTATAATCATCAAATAGTTTGCCATAACTGGATATAGACATCGATAATATAGTTACCTTTTCCTGGATATCATTGAATTCCTTTTGTGTATCATTGAAAAAACTATAGAAATTCACTCCGATTTTTCTGCATTTATTGCAACACCAATGTAGCCCTTTATTATTATATAAAGCATCAGGAACTAGTCCAGAAAGAGAACATTCTTTCCCCATCATCTCTAATGGTACAATTATTCATCAAACAAGCCATTGTCATTATTAGCAATGTGGTAACACTTATTGTATTTGACAAAAAACGAGATCAGATGTAAAGTTTAAAGTTGTTTTTATTGTGTATTTATTGTTATACTGCAAATTTGATTATTTATTTTGTGCTTTGTTCTATTGGAATTAAGGAGTATGTGCTTGTTATTTTGATTTTTATTATGTTATTGTTGTGTGTAAAATAAGTTGTTGTTTTTTATTATGCTTTGTTCACTTAGTTTAATGTTTTGTATTTTTTTATTTGTGAAAATTCAAGAAATTAAGATATGTTTTTGAAAAATTAAATGATTATATATAACTTTTTTGAACTAAATAATTTTCAATAATGTAGCTGTAAGTTTAAGCTTTCATTTAATAAGTATAAAAAAATCACAATAGCCGTTATATTTAAAGGTTATAATGAAAAAGTACAGAGTAAAAAATAATATGTCCGAGCTTGTCGACAGTATCAGGTATCAAGCTATTTGCTCAATTCAATTTCAATTATATATTCTTCCTTTATTTACATATTTTAACAAATTTGATATTTACATATGAGATCTTATCTTTACATATATATATTCCAACAAATAATATATAGGATCTAAAGATACTAAATAATTTTTATTTTATATTTTAATGATTTTTAATGGAAAATGGGCCAAGCTATTTGCTAGATATACACCTTCAGTTATTTCTTGATTCAATATAATACTCTCTTCGTCTACCTTTATGTCAAGAGGAATCATTGCCTCTGATCCCGCTGGTATGACAATGTTTGTGTGATGTATTGTTTTTAAGTTCATTGGTAGCGTTTTTCATGCTCGTTTATGTTAAAAGTAATTGTAAACGTTTCGAAATCAATTTTACACATATACTCCGTTAGTATATCTCATCCGATCATTCCGTCGGTTTGATTTGGAAAATCGTTTTCGACTTTATGAAAATTGTGTTGAATAGTTTCTGTTGAATGTGTTAAATTTAGATTTTTCTTTTTCTTCATTTGTTATGCCAGACAATCTGACTGCATCTGTTGTATTAATATTGGAGAGATTTTTAATTTTGCGTATAGAAATGTCTGCTCCAGTATCTATGATTTTATAATTATGAATGTATTCATATTATTTGATATTTTATATATTCTTGATTTTTGGCTCTCTGGGCAACGGCTTCTGTCACCCGGCCATCACAGTTTCCCTCATTGGTTGTGTAGTGGAATGATATATGTGTGTTGTTATTATTTCTGTTATTTATTCGACTTCTACTATTGTCATTTCTATTGTCGTGATTGTTTTTAAAGTTGTTGTCTCTGTTGTTGTTCCTATAAGTATTATTATTATAACTATTATTATCGTTGAAATTGTGGTTTTTGTCAAGATTTCCTTTCATAGTGTTATTCGTGTTGAAATTTTTGTGCCCATTGTTGTAATTGTTGTTATTTTTTGAATTTCCATTTACAGTTCCAATTGCGTTGAAATTTTTGTGTTTAATGTTGCAGTTGTTGTTATTTCTGAAATTTCCATTATTGTCTCCATAATTAATATTGTTTCCTAAGTTTTTGTAGGCATTGTTGTCTCTGTAATTGTTATTTCCGCGGTAATTGTAATTGGAAAATGTTCCTCTATGGTTATTGTTGAAACGACTATTAATATGAAGTAGATCTTTATTTTCAAAGCCTAAATTTCTTTCTGCTGTTATGCATTTTTCAACTGCCTCATTAAAAGTCGTTGGCATATTCGATAACAAAATTTGTTGATTCTCTATGTGTACCCCTTTCATAAAAACATTAAGGGGGACGCTATCACTCATTCTGTATATTGCGTCTTTGCTGTCTTGTGTGACATTTGGTAAATTTTTATCTCAAAATTGCTTAATTGGTCTGAGAGTTCGGCTATTTATCCCCTAAAATCAGATATGGTCTTGTTATTTTGTTTTATTGTTCCCAAATCCGTCAGAATATGTTGTAATGTTTTTGGATTAGGAAACAAGCTTTCTAAGGTTTGTTTTAAATCTATAAAATTCGTTGGTCGATTTGAACGGCCTAAAATACGAAGAACTTGTGTCGTTAATTTGAAATTGTAGATGAACTTAACCCCCCAATCTCACATCACACTGAAATTGTAAAATCGTTGTGTACGTATTATCAACGAAAAATTGTTCGAATTAGTCGAATCCATCGCCATTAAATTTTATGCTCACACATCTGATTGCAATCTCATTTTTAAAATGTTGTCGAAGCGTAAACTTGAAAAAATTTTTATACATCTCTCTCTTATTTTATTTTAAGTAGTGTTACCGAGTTTATTATACAGGCACATGTTTAAGGGAAAATGTTTACATTTATTATTATTAGTATTATTTTAATAATAGTTAATAATATTTATGCTCTATAATTAACAAACTTGCGTTTTTGTATGCGCATTTCAAAAAATAAATCATTATAATAGATTTAACAAGTTAAAACTTTAATTACAATTTTACAGAATCCAGTAAATTTTCATTAAATTTATAACAGGGTAACATTAATCATCGTTAGTGTCTGCCACTACTCGCACGAAAAATTTGGTGCCATTAGTGTGACCACTGCGGAAAATGTGTGTGTATTAGTAAAAAAATGTGAGTGTGTTGAGTTTTTCGAACTTGCAGTGTGATGTGAGATGGCTGGGTAACGAATATTTCTCTATCTTCTTCTTTTAATAGTTCATGCAGTAATTCTGCTTGTGCAATGAAATCTTCTAAATATTTGTGAGTACCTTTAAATATTTGCAGGTTTTTACCTACCATATATATGTCGAAATTGGCCATTTTTGTCAAATTACCTTCCTGCCAATCTTGATTACTATCTTTCTCTTTTTATATTTATGTTTTCTATTATTGCTGTGAGTTTCTTATGTAAAATTTAAAATTTTATTTTAGAGTGTAATTGTCTTTACTTTCATTAGTTTTGAAGAAATTTTCTACGTTCTGTTTTAATTCTAGTAGTCTTTCTAATTTTGTCTCCTTGTATTTTTCTTCATAAACTCTATTTTTACTTTTCTTTTTATTTAATTTGAGTTTTTCCAACTCACCAATACATTCTTTTATAAAATTCATCTGCCAAATTAAAAAAAAATATGAAATTAATATAATAAAATTGTTAATGAAAAATGTTTCATATCATTATTAATTTTCTTTATGTGTATATCATACATGTGGCATCTCTGTATTATTACCGGCTATTATATAAAAAAACAGTCCTATATATTTGGTATTTTACAGATCAGCTGTTTATTTTTTCAATTTGTTAAACGTGTTTTTACATAACTTTAAGATTTCCAATATAGTTTTTATTTTTAAGCTCTTAGTTTTCTTTTAAAATTTAATGTTATATAGTTGTAAACGTTGTTATACTCTATAAGATATGTGTTTGAGAAAAAAAATTTTTTTTTTTATAATCAATAGCAAAACTTTATATAATATTAAATGTATTCATTTGTGTTTTTCTCATTGTTTGCAGCTTTTAAAAGTGTTTAATTTTAAGTTCTATATTCTATATTGGCTTTAGTGTTGCTTTTCATTTTCATAGGCTGTTGTGATAAAAAAAAATCTGTTTTAATAAAAATAGTGTTTTCTTTATACTTTTATGTTTACTTTTAGGTTTCGAATCTAATTCTCTTTATGAACGGTCGTGTAAATAATTGAAGCGCTTAGTGTACAAATACTTAAAATTAAAAACAACTGTATATTTTTGTTTTTGCAGTTGCCTATTCTTGATATCATTTTAACTCAACTTAAAACAGGAATAAAAATTAGCGATAGCCCGAGGGGCCAAATCTTCAACATGAAGATGACACAACTTCCTCCGGGTCTTGTTAACCCGAACATCGCGTCAACTTCCAGCAAAAGAATTAGCCTGCTTGATGGCTTCAATGATATGGACGTTACTCCTGTATCAAATATTAACAATGTTAAACAACACAAACCTCCACCTATTGTTGTAAAAGCTAACGCCTCATTTACAGAAATACAAAAACTACTTGGTAAAGATTGTATTTATAAACATACTTCAATTGGTACCAAAATTTTTGCTCCAAGTAAAGAATTGTACGAATGCTATTAGCAAATTCTTAAAGGGAGTAAGATGGAGTTTCATTCATATGGCTCCAAAGATAAGAGGTTATACACAACCTTTTTACACGGTTTACCCCGCATAAACTACTACCAATCCCATTCTTCCGTGGCTGAAATAGTCACCAAATTCAGTTCGAACAACAATGCAGTTTACAAAGTTCAATTTGTTCGAAAAAAATTTTAATCCAACTGCCTTAAAAAACGTAAGAACAATTTCCATATAATATTTCAATATAATTTCTTGGAAAAAATACAAATCTTAATCCAGGAACAAACCAACTCAATGCTGGAACTGCTTAATGTATGGCCATGGCGGTGAACATTGTCATTGAAGTGCTGCGTGTATGATATGTGCAGAACAACATCATACAAGTGTGTGTCCGTTTAACACAAATGAAAAAGACCAGCTGTTTTTACATGCTTCAATTGCAAAAAAACATGGAAAAGAGAGAACTGATCGTTCTGCAAACGATATCAACTGTCCGTTTCGTTCTCTCTATTTGGAAACTAGAACAAGAGTAACTTCTAAAAGTCAGAGTAGCAGCAGAAAACAACAAATTAACTCATTTCAACCAAAGTTAGGAGACTTCCCTAAATTAAGAAACAACACTAATTGTATAAATAACATCAATTATAACAGCAAAGCCACATATGCTAACCAACTGAGAACAAACAACGATTTATTTAGCATCGATGAGCTTTTTGATATTTTCACTACAGCTATGCAGTGGGGAAATACGCCCATGGATTATACTAATTTAAACGAATGCAAAATGCTTCACTTGAATGCTAATGGCATTTCAAACTTTTCTAAATTAAAATAAATTTGATATACTAATTTAACGAGAAAATATTAAAATAGCGTCTTTGAATGAAACATCTTTTTCAGAAAATCATAGACCCTATTTTAAAAATTATTATTCATATAGAAGTGACAGAACAGATGCAAGTGGAGGAGGAGCAGCTCTGTTAATTCATAAATCTGTCGCACATAAAAACCTCTTTATATCAAACACCTTTAATTGAAAACATCTCAATTGAAATTATTATAAATAATAGACCTATTGTTGTATCTTCGTTATATTCACCAAGATATACCCATAACTTCTGCGCTGATATCTTGAACCTAACACCTTCCACCAAAGAATATATAGTTGTTGGTGACCTAAATGCCAAACATTGTTCTTGGAATTGACTTTCAAATAATACTGCAGGTATCGCACTCAACAACCTACACCAATCAAGCAATTTTTTCATTCACTATCCTAATAGTCCAACCCTATTCCCCCATCAACACAATCGCGAAGCATCCACAGTCGATATTATCTTAAGCAATTCCGCTTTAAATATAGACGTAATAACAATGGATTACGAAATACCATCAGATAATTGCCCCATTATATGTACACTTGAAAGATCAATGGCTTTGCAGCTTGACCTCAATTATTATGATTATAGTGCAACCAACTGGAACATTTTTATGAATTTTTTAGACAACAAAATCACGTTATTTTCGGATATATAAATTAAAGATAAGTCGTTGTTTACTTTAAAATGAGTTTATTAGAACTAAATGCAAAATTTCTTCATACAATATTTTATACTATAGTTTTAATATCTAAACAATTTTTACTTTTAAACAAATCTGCCTACGTCCACACATAATATAAAATCGCACCACCAACCCAGACGATGGTTCGATGAAATGTGATGCGGCACTCAGCGTATGTGTTTTTCAGTCAGCTATGAACAACAACAATGTGTGAGAACCACATACCAGTTTTTGCATGTTACACTGTTTGACAACTAGTGTCTGGCTGTCCAGTGTTAACTATCCCCTCGCTTAAGTGGAGGCCGTCCTTGGTCTTCTTTAGGACAGATTCTATCGCGGATTTTAGCTTACAAGGTATATAGCACAATACAAAAGATATGAAGGCAATGCAGCCGGCTACTATGGGTCGTGTTTTTGTTTCTCCCCGCAGCTCACTAATGTAACGTAAGTTTTCCTTATTCATTTCGTTCTTATGTTCTGTAATATTAATTAAGGGAAATGTCGGGGTTCCAGGTTTTCTCTTTAGAACATTATTTCTATTTACGTACAATGATCCATTTATGGTGACAGTGTTATTAAAGATAATAAGGTGGGAGTGGTTGTTCTCCTTGATGCTTACGACTGAATCGCCAATAACAATGATTCCATTATCAATTTCCATCACCGGGTTCAAATGATTATATTGGGTGCTGCAATATGCCATAGCTCCTGTAATTAATTGTTGGGCACAACTAGTATTTTGCAATAATCTGCAGTAGGTAGATGATAATGTGGGTTGCAGTTATCTACGGCCACAGTATTTGTACCAGAGAGTTGGATAATTTTTCCTAGATGGGGGACTGAGAATACGCCAATTTTTTTTTGCAAAATAGTTTAGGTTTTGGATATCTTATAATAAAATACAAAAATTCTTCACTCAACACAACCTTAATATTAGACATATTCATTGTCAGAAATACTTTTATTTGTGTGTTGCTCATTAGTCGTCAAAAATTTTACATCATCCTGATCCAAAATGGTCGGATTCACAATATTGACCTTAGCATCCGGCATACCGGCAACGACCTTTAATGTAGTGCCTATAAAATTGATGCTTCGGGCATGCCTTTGGTGAACACTCAGAGGCGACAGGAGCGTTCCTATGTGTTGTGAATCTGAGACCAAAATTTTTTTTACATGTGATTGCGGTAATATGTCTACCATCTTCTCTGATTCAGTTGCCATCTCATAGAAGACAGTAAGATTGGTCGTATGCCTGAGATATCCGTAGTCCTTCCAAACTATGGTGTCACCGTCCAATATTGGGATGTAGTTAGAATGTTAGTAGTCAATTATCCTTGCCGACGTAGTGATCGGAATGACAAGAAATAGTAATGTCAACCTAAGTGATAAGAAAAGGAAGGTAAAAAGTTTCCGCAATAAAAAGTTCAATTATCTTAAATTGTCCTTATGGACCACCCTCCCTTTAATGAGAACGGTTGTTCCCATATCAGCCTCCACCACAGCCTCTGCATATAATGGGGTCAATATGTTCCCCAGCCTTCGATTTTTTTTCAAAAAAAACCCTTTCTCCCACTTCGAAAACCCTATTCTGACGGTTTCTGTTAAAATGCTTAAATTGTTTAGCTTGTGCTCCACTAATTCGCTCTTTTATCATCTGCTTGAACTCAGATGAGGGGGAATGAATTGTATCTACTGGTATTTTATTAGTTACGGAGTGTAGTTTTCTATTATATTCTATAGTCGCCTATAAAATAAGGTCGACAGTGTCATAGATTCTTCTTTCAAACTTCAAACATCTTGCTATTTGCGCAAGAGTGCTGTGAAATCTTTCAACTTGTCCGTTTGAAGTACTATGTGATGGTGGAGCATTGACAATCTGAACATCAAATTGGTTCTTCAAAATCGTCTTAATAGTTTCGGAATTTAAGGATCTTTCATTGTCACAAAAAAAAGTCTTAGTCTGGGGGAAGATGTTCATCAACTGGAGAATTGGTTCCTTAACATCCAAGATTGTCCTAGACTGTATCGGGTGTACAACGGCAAATTTTGAAAATTTTTCCACACAAGTCAAAAAAAATTTCTTATCGGTGGAATAAATATCAATATGGAGGATCTCGCCGGCGTAGCATGGTATGATAGTCTCTCCTATAACATGTTTTTCGGGATGTCGTTTATACTTTGCTTTTGAGCAAGTTTTGCAGTTTGTGACTACTTCATTACATAATTTTGTCATATCTGGGAAGTAGTAATCTAATAATATTTGCTTGACGTTTTCCTGTTCCGCTCTATGAGCCCGATTATGTTCTGTCGCCACTATTTCTCTTTGTTCGTTTTTATCAAATATGTCCAACACCAGCTTGCTGGCGTAATGAAATTTTGTTGCAGGGAACGCTTGAATCAAATCGTGTTGAATGAGAGCCAAAATATGTAGTTCACAATGAATTGCATTCACCACGCCAGTATTTACCACGCCCTGGACTTTGGATAAAAGCTCCTCCCCATTTGAAAACTGTACGACATGTCTAGTCCTATTTCCAAAAACTATAAAATTTCGAGAAACATGGAACTCGTTTCTTCCATAATGATCTGGTTTCTAAAGCAATTTACCGGTTTGTCGGTGGTCTCTACGGTATAAGTAAGCGACTCTTCACTATGAACCGTAGCCATATCGGAATAATTATCATCCTCTGTTACGTGAATGTGTTGTCGAGACAATGCATCCGCAACCTGGTTTTCTTTTCCAGGTTTATAAAATATATTTGCATTGTCCTCGTCGACAAAAGCTTTCCAGCGTTTTATTTTCGCATTCGGATTTCGGTCCGAAACTGAAAATGTCAGAGGCTGGTGTTCTGTAAAGATATTTAATGTTTTTACGCCATATAGGTAATTTCGGAGAGATTTTAAAGCCCAAACAATGGTTAGGAGTTCTCTCTCATTTGTGGCAAAATGTAGTTCTTTATCTGTCAATACTCTCGAAATCGTTGTTATCGGTTTTCCGTCCTGTGACAAAACGGCACCGAGATGCGTCAGTGGTAAGGTCAAATGGTTTTTTAATGTCGGGATGCATTAACATAACGTCCTCCGATGTCAAAACATCCCTCAATTTATGAAAAGACCTTACTTCATCTTCTTTGAGATTGATAGAAATTTTCTTTAACTGTGTAGCTGGTAAGTCTTTTACAAAACACCGATAATAGCTAGCTAGACCAAGAAATGATCTGATAGCAATCAGTGTGGTTGGCTCAGGGTAGTTCCTAATTGTATCGAATTTGGACGGGGATGTCTTAATGCCACCCCTTGACACAATAAACCCTATGTACTCAACCTCAGTCTTGAAAAAATTAGATTTTTCAATTGAAACCCTCATGTTTGCCACGAGCAGGCTCCTTAGAACAAAGTCAATACGCCTTACATGATCTCCCTTGGTTTCTGAAAAGATAATAACATCGTCGACATAGACATAACATGTCTTACCGATTTGCTCCCTGAGGACATCATCTATAGCCCTTTCGAACATGCTCGGTGCATTTTTCAGTCCAAATGGCAGTCGGCAAAATTCGTACTTGCCATTGTTTATAGAGAAGGCAGTTTATTCCCTATCCCTCTCTGCAAGTTCTATCTGATGAAATCCAGATTTTAAGTCTAATATGGTGAAGTATTTTGCTTTACCCAAATTTGACAATATCACCGTTACGTTGGGGATGGGGTATTTGTCGTCAATTGTTCTGTTATTTAGCTTTCGAAAATCTATTACTAAACGTTTCTTTTTATTGCCCAGTTCGTCGACAACTTTTTTGTCGACAACCCAGACCGGGCTGTTAAAGGGTGACCTGGAGGGTCGAATAATACCGTCAGCCAATAATTGCTTTATCTCGCCACTAAGCAACACCCATAGGGTATGGGTATGGTTTTGAGTAAACTGGTTCATCGTCCTCCATGTTAATGGTAGCGGCTATATTAGTGTTATAGGGCAATGCTTCATTAGGATCAGCAAATGCCGCCATTCCATTCTTAATAATTCTACGAAATTCTGCCTTTACTGGGAAAGGTACATCTATCTTTTCAATCTCTATAAAATTGGCATCTTTGCACTCTAAAAAATCCACCTTTTTCATCCCAGAATCATGAAAAATTTCTCCCTTTTTTAAGTCAATACTTCCATTGACCTGGTTAAGCAAATCTAAACCGACGATTCCATCAAATGTGGGCAATGATTTTAAAATAAAAAAAAGTTTTATTTTTTTAAATAAATTTATGTGGCACTTTCTATTTACAGATTCTTGACCGTGAATAGAATGGACTAAAAATGGCGCATTAACAGGTTCTATATTTTTCAGTTCTGTCAGTGGTCTTATATAGTTTTTTGAAGCTTCAGTATCAATTAGGAGCTTTATGTTTCTCCCTGCTACAGTTCGCCTTATGAACGGTAGCATTGACTTTCCCCTAAAAAATTAACGTAATCAGCAGATTCAACTCTTTCGTCGTCTACATCCTGAGACTTTGTCTCGGCCATGTCGCGATACTGTTCTCCTCCCTGGTTGATGTTATTGACTCTTTGAAATTTCGGACCTGTATTTCTATCGGAAACCGCCTGCCTCTTAACCTGTTGTCTTTAAGACCAGTTCGCACTACCACTATTATACTGATTAGTAGACTGCCTATAGCGTGAAGATGTGGGATCTATGTCCATAGGTTCAGATTGATCTCTGGTGTAATTCTGTGAATTTGATTGAACGTTTTTCACATAATATGGATTCTTTTGTCGATACGTATTTCCATAGGCACTATTGTATTGACCATCAGATGCTTTCATCAGATTCTTTTTTGTTGTCTCTGGTCGGCTTTTTTTATCTTCATTTCTGTTTGCAAATATGGTAGCAAACACATAGCGCTCATGGTTTGCCTCGACCTCTTGGGCCAGCGCGAGGGCAGTTGGAAGATCGGACGGACGGGCCGAAAAAAGTACATCACATATTGGTTTTTTAAGACCAGATACAAAGACACGAAGTGCGTCTTGTCTATATTTTTCATCTACGGACAGTGCTAGTGGCCTATCGTGTGTCATGAGGGTTTTGTTGGTCAATAATGACAGCTTCCTTTCAATATCATCATAAAACTGAACAACTGATTGAGCTCCCTGTCTTAGTGTACTAAGCTCCTGCTCAATCAGGTAGATTGGCCGCTTGTCGGCATATGTAAAATCTAGTCGGGCTATAATAGCCGAAAAGTTCAAAACTGTGTTAAATGATGCTAACACGGCATCTGCCGGCCCCTTAGTTTAATTTCGAATTATGGCAACAGCCTGATAATGCTTTGAACTTCCGTCATATTTCTCAAAAACTTTGTAGGCAGTGTGGGCTGCCTGCCTCCAAGACACATAGTTGTCAATTTTGCCTTCGAATTCAGGCAGCGATTTTACTACGTCTACGTCAAATAATACTAATTTTCTCTCTTCCTTGTCGGTAGCTGTTGCCTTCATTGTTTGGGTCAGTTCAATTTTTTTGTTGAAAAGTTGCTTCCTTCCTTATTTTGTATTTCTTCGTTTCAATATCGAAATTGATATCAGTTGTCTTCTATAAATTTTTGCGCTTGTGAAGTTCCAGTTTGCTGAGAAAAACTTCTTATTGTGTTTTCCTTCAATATATTTGGGTTCTTTAAGCTTTCTTTGTTATAACAAAAACCTCTTATTTCTACCCGTTTGGGCGCCAATTAAAATTAAGTCGTTGTTTACTTTATAATGAGCTTATTAGAACTAAATGCAAAACTTCTTCATACAATATTTTATACTATAATTTTAATATCTAAACAATTTTTACTTTTAAACAAATCTGCCTACGTCCACATAAAATATAAAATCGCACCACCAACCCAGACGATGGTTCGATGAAATGTGATGCGGCACTCAACGTATGTGCTTTTCAGTCAGCAATGAACAACAACAATGTGTGAGAACCACATACCAGTTTTTGCATGTAACACTGTTCGACAACTAGTGTCTGGCTGTCCACAATACCAAGGTAGTAATTGATCAGGACATCCAAAAATTTATAAATGTAGTTTTCGAAGCAAGGGATGTGTCTTTACCTAAAATAACTCAACAAAATTATTACACATTACCAGAAAGTACTGTGAAATATATTAAACTAAGAAGAAGCTTCAAAAGAAAAAGCCAACGACCTTCAAATATAGCCGAGCAACGTTTTTATAATCAATGTATTAAGTTTCTAAGTAACATGATTGATAAGAGTATTAATTCGGAGCGCAATAAGAAATGGTGTCAATTATTATCCAATTTAAATCCAGGTGATAAATCGTTCTGGAAAATTACCAGGAACTTGCAAGGTAAAGGAAAAAATCAAATATCTCACTTTAAAATTGAAAATACAAAATAAGATAATAACCTCACTTCGAACTACAACCACTCAGCGGATATAGTAATAAATACAACAGTAAATAATTTTAAGACGGAAAATCCTTGTTCTGAATCAATAATTTATACATCTCTAGAAGAAGTAATGAATATTGTCTCATCAATAAATCCCTCCAAATCCTCTGGTTTTGACAATGTTCCGAACCTGCTCTTAAAGAAACTACCAGTCAAAGCTCTAAAATTACTGGTTATAATATTTAACAGCTGCATCAAACTCAACTATTTCCCAAACCATTTAAAAAATGCTACGGTTATAGCAATAAACAAACCTAGTAAGTCAAATAATAACCCAAACAGCTATAGACCTACTAGTCTATTAAGTAACTTAGGTAAAATATTTGAAAAAATACTACATTCTCGTCTTAGTGAATTTGCAACGACTAATTCTACTTAAAAAAGGGCACAGCACTACTCATCAAATAAACAGAATTAAAAATCAAATAATCGTCAATATAAACAAACGTTCAACGGGTCTAATATTGTTAGATATTGAAAAAGCGTTTGACACCGTTTGGCATAATGGTCTCTTTTTTAAACTTCTTGATGCAAATATACCAAAATATCTATGTAAACTTATTTCAGATTTCATTCACGACAGAAGCTTTAAAGCTGCGATTAATAATGAAACATCATCTCCAAAAACCATTACCTCAGGGTTACCTCAAGGATCAGTCTTGTCGCCATTGCTTTACTCGATATATACATCGGATTTTAAAGTCCCGAAATATATGAAAATTGCTTGTTACGCAGATGATACTGCGTTAGTTTCTTCAAACAAACTTACAAGTGCACTCCTGATGAAAATGGAAAAGGGAATTGTAAATTGCAGTAAATATTTTCACAAATGGAAAATCAAAATTAATCCAAACAAGACCCAAGCAATAATTTTTCCATTCAGCAAATCTCCCAAAAGACTGCCAAGACGTCATCTTCTTATTGAAAATAATACCATAAATGTACTTAATCATGTCAAATATCTCAGAGTTGTCTTGGACAAAAAGCTTACTTTTAAACAACATATTATGGATACGTGCCAAAAAGCTATATAATCGTTTAAAGCATTATGGCCACTACTTAATAGAACGTCATTTCTAAACCCCAAAAACAAAAATCTACTTTTAAAAAGTGTTATAAGGCCAATATTAACATACGCGTGTCCAATTTGGAGTGACGCTGCCAACTAAAACGCTTACAAATTATACAAAACAAATGTCTTAAAATGATAAATAAAAAGCCCTGGAGGTATTCTACAAATCTTCTTCATGAAGAACGAGCTTATGAAAAAATTATCGATTTCATAACAAGGATTAATAACAATTACTTTGCCAAAATTGAAAATTCCTCTTACCCACTGATAAGAGAATGTAGAGAATTATCGTAAAATTAAAAAGAAATCACCAAATTGAAAATTATATGCTGTATTATTATATTATATTATATCCTGTAAGCACATAAATATTTTCAGATAGTATTTGAATTTATTAAATCATATAAAGTTTTTTCCTCCCATTTTTCTTTAAAAATCATTAAAAAATAAAATGAAAACTATTTAATATCTTACGATCCTATATATTATTTGTTGCAATATCTGTATGTAGAGATAAGATCTCATATGTGAATATCAAATTTGTTAAAATATGCAAATAAAGGAAGAATATATAGTTGAAAAAAAAAATTTAAATAAGTTTACTTTTAATTCATAGGTTCTTGTTTCATAATTTCAAGTTAACAAAAATGTAAATGTCACATTGTTAATAAAAATGTTCTGTTTTATTATTAAATTTTTCTGTGTGTATCTGTACATCTGGCATCACCGTATGATTATCGGTTACGATAAAAAAAAGCAGTACGGTGTATTTGGTATTTTATAGTATTTTAGTGAACAGCTGTTTAGTTTTACAATTTTATTAAATTAATAGCTAGGCGATTTCTTGTGACTGATATTTTGTTCTACCGTTTTATCTCGATTTTGACCAAACGTATTTATTTGAAAGGTATTTCTTTTAGCCAATTTGAAGATTTACAGATTTTTAAATTTTTTCCTTTGTTTTGAGTAAATTTCATTTAAAGTTGCTACTAACACATACCTAATTTATACAATGCTATGTGTGTGTTTTTTAAATTTGTTAATGTGTTTGTAATAAAAACGAGTTTGTTTTTTGAATTGGCTATAATTGAAAAGCATACTTTCAGGGTCTTTATTTAATGAAAAAATAAAATTTCCTAGAATATGTGCTCGAATTTCGAGGGCTGGAATCTTCTAGTTTTATTAAATGTGTCTGCTTTTGAATTTTGTTCGTAGTGTTTTTTTTTTGTACTGTGTTTTAAAGTGTTTAATTTTGATGTCTTACAGTATATTTCTTATTTTTGTGTGTTCAACTTTAATTCTTGTGACGGCCGTACCAAAAATTTTGCTATTTAGTGTACATCACACAAAAGAAAAACTATAACACGTAAACAACACCTTATATGGCAATAATAGTAAAGATGATGTAAGAAAAGTACAGTACGTACGAAAAAAAACAAAAGTTAAAATTTGCAAGAGTTAAATAAAATTTCCTAAAATTAAAAGTTTTTGCTAGAATTAAGTCAAAACTTAAAAAAAATTTTTTTATTAAGAAAAAATTTGGCTAAAGTTAAATAAATTTTTCTTAAGTTAAGTTTGCTATATATAAAATTAAACTAAAAAAAAATTTTTCCTAAATAAAAATAAAATTGAGCTAAAATTAAAAATTATAATAAGAAATATAATATAGCTAAAAATTAAAATTTTGTTAAAATTAAATTTTGCTAAAATTTAAATTTTTTCTAAAATTAAAATTTTTCTGAAATTAAAATTTTCTAAAATTAAATATAGCTACAAGTAAAATTGCTAAAAGAAATTTTATTATAAATATGAAGGTTAAATAAATTTTTGTAATAAACCCGATGTAGAAACCCAACTCCAAACCTTTTTTAATTTAAGTGGGTTACCTCCAAATAAGATGGAGCATAGGTAACAAGGTAAGGGAGGGCAAAAGGGGCAGAACACCTCGTCCCCAATCCCAAGGTAAGTATGGCCATCCGTCCCTTTAGCGACAGTTTACAGTTTTTTCTAAAATCGCACGTGAACATCTGTAGTGCGGTTTCCCCGGGCCTGAGCAAGACCCCACCCATCCGGCGAGCTAGGCCCCTTCGCAAGCACGTGCGACCAGCAAATGCTCAGGGAAACAGGAAGCGGAAATTCCACCCAGCACCGTACCATTACAGAAATGGCGCCCAACGTGGGGCCTGAACGTTATTAGTCCAAGTATAAATTAACCATTTTTTTTTATAGCCTACAACAGGAACTAAAAAATAATTTCAATTTTTAACATCAGTGCCGACGGGAAGGCACCTATTTTTCCTGAACATTTTTGCTTAAGTGTCCTAAGTTTCATTTCAGTATTTCATATTCTGGAATTTCAATTAAATATGTGTTAATCAGCATTTGAATTGACCGAATTTGAAACTGATTTTGAAATTTAGTTCACCCTACAAACATTTAATTAAATTTTGTGATTTTTAATTTGCTTTGGTCAATAAAGTTGTTCCCGGAATACAGGAACTTCGTTCTAAACGAACCGGTGCCCTGTCCAAAACAAATTTTTTAAATTTTTATTAAATTTATATTGAAAATTAAATGTTTAAATTATATTGAAGAATATATTGAAAATTATATTCAAACTTTATATTCAAACTTTTTATTGGAATTTGTTTTGAAATTTTTTTTTTGAAAATATCTTGATAACTATATTGAAAATTAAAATATTGAAAAAAATTATATTGAAATACTATATTGAATATTATATTGAAAATTATATATAAAAATTTGAAATTTAAATTTTGAAACCTATTGAAAAGTTAATCTTGAATTTTTTTATATTCGAATCTTTTTGGAAACTACAAATTTAATTTTTGGACTCATTATCGAAATTTTAAATTTATTGAAATTTTTCTTGGAAATTTAAATTTTTAAACTATTGAAAATTTAATTTTGAATACTTTGGCGTGGGTTCGATTAGAACTCAAACTTTTTGACAATTTGCATTTTTACACTTGCCATTTAACTTTATTTTATTGTTCTATAGGAACTCAAATAATTTGTTCGCCTGTGCTTAACTTACAAGCTTTTTTAAAGAGAGCTTGAAGCTTTTACTTAAGAAGAACTAACTTCATTTCACAACTCTTTTCAGTTAACCGCATTATATTCATTCGATTTTAATCGGTTCAAATTAACGTAACATAATATTTCATTTGTTTACTATATAACCTTTCGTGCACTTGGAACTTGAAAATTTTTAATCAGTTTGAACTGAATTCATTTCCTAACCCGTTACATTTAACTTCATTTCTTCGTTCGATTGAACTGAAATTTAATTCATTGATATTCATTTCATGCTATTGCATTTGTTCTATTAGAACTACATATTTTAATTAATTTGAATTCATTTCCGTTCATAATATTTTCTTTAACGGCCTTACATTCGTTCGCCTAGAACTAAAATTTTTTTCATCAATTGCTCTAAATAGAATACTTTTCTATTAACGGCCTTGCCGTCGTTCGAACTTGAAACCAGTCAAACCAACTATACTTGGCACATTCTCGTTTGTTTATAACATTTGTTCTATTGAACCTGAACTTAATTTGATTCAAAACCACTTAAGGTTTGTAACATCTCTTTACCTTTGCAATCACTGTCGTTATACCAACACTCATTCATTCATATCGTCCGAATATATTTTCGTTAAAATTTTTAGAACTACTCAGAAATCATGGCAGTACAACACAGTCCAAGAAGTCTCGCTTCGGCATTAGCCGAAAACGTTTGTTTAATTTGTCAAGGAAGTTATGATACTTCTAGTAACTTAGTTTCTACCAGGTGTAGGTACATCTTTCACCAAGAGTGCCTTTTTAATTTCCTCAACGTTTCGACTTGTTGTCCGCAGTGTAATACAACTGTCACTAAAAACAGTTTATTAAAATATTCCATCCGAGCTAATAATGAAAGATTACCAGTTAATATGGACCGATTCCGAAATCCGCGGAAAGAATTTTATCCGGCAGAAAGCAAAGAAACGAAGAGTTTAATGCAAACCGAAATATTTCACCAGGTCAAGCTAGTGTAGAGCATAGCTTGGAAGATCGTATTAGATCCAAAATAGCAAATAGTTTTCAAGGCGAGATCAATAAGCTTCACGCTGTGGTAGAAAGATTATCTTAACATCCACAACTGTAAATCTTAGCGCGCACAGAGAGCCTGAATGGCCGAGAGAAATTTTTCCTAACACGTCAGTCCCTGGAAATTTGACAGCTCCTTCAGTTCAAAATGTTCCCCATGAACCTCATTTTGTACCTTCGCGTAATATTAGGCCAAACTCAACGCACCTATCAGTACATGAAAGTCGTGAGAGAGCTTCTTTATCGTCTGTTGCTCTTAATAATAGCGGAAAAATTGCGAGTCTGATCAATAGTTGGAAGCTAACGTTTAATGGAAATTCCTCAGGGTTACCGGTAGAAAAGTTCATTTATATGGTAAATTCGTTAACAAAAGATAGTCTAGCGGGAGATTTCAGATTGTTAGGCGACCATTGCCACATTTTGTTTACGTCAAAAGCTAAAGAATGGTATTGGCGATATCGCAGCACCGTAAATAGAATAGAATGGGAAGATTTGAGCCTAGCGTTGAAAAATCATTTTAGCGATCATTTGTCTGATTTAGATATCAGAGAAATGATCAGGGATAGGAAACAAAACGCTAATGAGAGCTTCGACGATTTCCACTATTCTATTCTTCAGCTTTGCGATCGTCTAAGATATCCGCTAAGCGAACCTGAGTTGACCGAAATTTTAAGGACAAATTTAAGACCTCATTTGAGGAGAGAATTGTTCTACCTCCAAATTGACAATGTCTCCCATTTACGCCATTTGGTTTTGCGACGAGAGGCACTGAGTTTTGAACCGAGCCCCGAAAAATTTTAGAAAACAAATTAATGAAATTGGCGTGGAGGATGAACTATTTGATGAAGACCCACCTGAAAAAGTTTGCGAAGTCCGCAAACCAAAAGAAGACCCTGCAAGATGCCAAAATAATACCTGCTGGAATTGCAGAAACGAAGGCCACAGATATATGGACTGTTTCGAGGACAAGACCATATTCTGTTACGGATGCGGATCCGTGGGTGTCTACAGACCCCAATGCGAAAAGTACCAGGGAGACTTCCCGGCGAGCGCCAGCAACAACACCAGCTTCCGCTCGAGAACAAAATAAATTCTCCTTCAGGCGAAAATTCCTTTAAATACGTTGTCAACCCCACAGAAATTTTAAAGACCAGCTCTGACGGTAGCACACAAAGCAATTTTACCAATTTTACAATTTTGAAAAATGACAAGGAAAAGTCTAAACCAGTTTTATTTCCCCTTAAGCCACACCATGAGAGAGTTAGATTATACGAATTAGCGAGAAAACGAATTTTCTGCGAATCGATTAACACCCCAGCGAAATTTGGCACCCAAATTCATAAAGTTAGAAGAAATATTCTGCGAATTAGAACTTTTTATAAAATGTTAAAGTTAAACAAATTTTAAGTTAAAAGTTGCATTGAATCAATTAAGAAGTCCATATCTGACATAAGACCCTATATTCAAATTGATATTTTCGGGATGAAATTATTAGGCCTTTTAGATTCAGGGGCCTCTTTATCTTGCATGAGTGGTTCAGCAGCTAAAAATTTTCTTAGTAAAAACTTACCTTTTAAAAAATTTTCTAATTTCGTTGAAGCAGCTGGCGGTCAGCAGTATAAAATTTTAGGTTTCGTAGAAACAAATATCACCTACAGAAATATTACCAAATTAGTTCGTTTATATAATAGCCGATCTAACACATGATGTATACTTAGGTATCGATTTTTGGCATTCATTCGGACTTATGTCTATGATTTTTGGGAACAACCCGTTAAAAATTGAAGAGCTTAATCAAGTTTGCGAGGAGAACCTTCTAAGCAATGAGCAAAGACAAAGATTAGATAAAGTAATATCCATTTTTCCAGATTTTGACAAAGAGGGATTGGGTAAGACCACCATTATTGAACATTCAATAGAAATAGAGCCAGGAGTTAAACCCATCAAGCAGAGGTACTTTTCTGTCTCTCCAGCAGTAGAAAAGAAAATACATGAAGAAGTTGATCGCATGTTAGCGCTCGGAGTGATAGAAAAAACCCCTCCTACTTTTTCTTCGAGTAGTCCTGTAGCTTGCGTCCAGAGAGAGGGAAAATTCAGACTTTGTCTTGACTCTCGAAAACTGAATAGTGTTACTGTTCGCGACGCCTACCCTCAACCCAAAATTAATGGAATTTTATCAAGATTACCTAAAGCTGAATTTATTTCATCTTTAGATTTAAAACATGCTTTTTGGCAAGTTAGTATAGAAGAAAATTCTCGCGACAAGACAGCTTTTACTGTTCCTAATAGGCCATTATATCGATTCAAAGTTATGCCTTTCGGTTTAACAAATGCACCCCAAACCCTTTGCCGATTAATGGATGTTATTTTTCCACCTCATCTTAGAAATCGAGTCTTCGTTTATTTAGACGATTTGCTCTTAGTAAGCGATGATTTTGAAGAACATATTTCTTTATTGCTCGAAGTAGCACAATTAATTCGCAAAGCCGGTCTGACGTTAAATATTGCAAAATGCAAATGGTGCATGAAGGAAGTCCGATACTTAGGTTATATAATTGGTTCTGGGTGTATAAAACCTGATCCCAGTAAAGTTTCCGCCATTAAAGGGTTTACCGAACCAAAAACAGCTAAAGAGGTTCGCCAATTTTTAGGTCTTGTAGGTTGGTACCGAAGATTTTTAGAAAATTTTGCTTCGTTAACTAGTCCGTTAACTGATCTTACAAAAAAATGTAAAACCTTTTGTTGGAACCCTGAAGCTCAAAAGTCCTTTGATCTAATCAAAGACAAATTAACATCTGCCCCGTTATTAGTAACACCAAATTTCGAACGACCGTTCATAATTTCTTGCGATGCATGCAAAACTGGAGTTGGTGGAGTTCTGGCTCAACAAGACGACAATGGTGTCGAAAGGCCCATTACATTTTTTTCGCACAAATTAAATAGAGCCCAACAAAATTACTCGATAACTGAACTCAAATGCCTAGCTGCAGTTTTGAGCATAGAGAAATTTAGAGAATATGTAGAAGGTCACGAATTTAGCGTAATAACGGATCACGCTTCTTTAAAATGGTTAATGCGCCAACCAGACCTAAATGGCCGGCTAGCTCGATGGTCCATAAAGCTCCATGGCTTTAATTTTTCAATTTTTCATCGAAAGGGAAGTGAACACGTTGTACCCGATGCTCTATCGAGGCTACCCTCCGAAAATGAAAACCCCCTAAATTTTTAAAACGTTGACAGCTTAGATTCTGTAGAACCAGAGGTAGATTTATCTTCTCCTTATTTTTCATCAGGACAATACATTCAATTGATCGCTGATATCGAAAGCAAAAAAAAATCCTTTGTCCGATTTAAAGGTCGTATCTACAAACGCGTAGAATTTTTACGTGATGATTTTTCAGAGGCTCGATCATGGAAGTTGTGGGTTCCACAGGAACTTACCTCTTGTGTGATCGAACGCACTTATAATCCACCCATGTTTGCACATGGAGCTGTGGGGAAAACCCTCGAAAGAATAAGGCGAAATTTTTATTGGCCCAATATGGCTACTCAGGTTAGATCCTTTGTGCTAATTTGCGATATTTGCAGACAAAGCAAAGTGCCCAATTTTATTTTAAAACCACCTATGGGTGTTCAAGCCAAATCGGCTAGACCTTTTCAAAGGTTATATTTAGATTTTAATGGACCTTATCCAAGGTCAAAAGCTGGCAATGTAGCTATTTTTTTGGTATTAGACCACTTTACAAAATATCCTTTATTTAAAGCGTTACGGAAAATGTCAACCACCTCTGTCATTGATTTTTTAGAGAAAAATGTTTTCCATTTATTCGGCGTTCCCGAAATCGTCATTACTGACAACGGTTCACAATTTTGATTGTCACTTTCTGCAAGCTTTTTGACAAAATATGGAGTGCAACATATCTTCACTGCCGTTTATTCACCCCAGTCTAACAATTCTGAGCGTGTAAATCGATCCATAATCGACGGAATACGTTCGTATTTAGGAAAGACCAGCGTATGTGGGATACGAATTTGAGCCAAATAGGAGTCGCGTTGAGAAGCTCATATCACAGTTCATTAGGCTTTTCGCCGTATTATGTTATGTTCGGACAACAAATGATGACTCACGGACAATCCTATGAGGTCTCAAGAAAGTTAGATTTGTTAGAAGAAGGTTTGGATGTGGTAGAAGCTTCCGATAAATTGCATTTCATTAGGCAAAAGGTTCAGGAAAATTTAGAGACAGCCTATGAAGTGAATAAAGGAACCTACGATCTGAGAACTAGGGCGGTTAATTTTTCAGAAGGAGAATTGGTTTACCGACGAAGTGTTTCGCAGAGCAATAAAACTTCTGCATATAATTCGAAACTTGCCCCTAAATTTTTAAAAGCCAAAATTGCCAAGAAAATCGGATATTGCAATTACAAATTAGTGGATTTAGCTGGAAAAGACCTCGGCGTATACCACGCGAAAGATTTGCAAAAAGCTAACACATAACAACCCCATAACCGTTTTCAGTTGATTTCTCATTTTCAAGGAAATCCAAATCATCTGTTTTGTACCGGCCGTACGAAAAATTTTGCTATTTAGTGTACATCACACAAAAGAAAAACTATAACACGTAAACAACACCTTACATGGTAATAATAGTAAAGATGATGTAAGAAAAGTACAGTACGTACGGAAAAAAAACAAAAATTAAAATTTGGAAGAGTTAAATAAAATTTCCTAAAATTAAAAGTTTTTGCTAGAATTAAGTCAAAACTTAAAAAAAAAAATTTTTTTTATTAAAGAAAAAATTTGGCTGAAGTTAAATAAATGTTTCTTAAGTTAAGCTATATATAAAATTAAACTAAAAAAAAAAAATTTTCCTAAATAAAAATAAAATTGAGCTAAAATTAAAAATTATAATAAGAAATATAATTTAGCTAAAAATTAAAATTTTGTTAAAATTAAATTTTGCTAAAGTTTAAAATTTTTCTAATATTAAAATTTTTCTAAAATTAAAATTTTCTAAAATTAAATATAGCTACAAGTAAAATTGCTAAAAGATATTTTATTATAGTTAAATGTTGCTAAAATAGAATATAAATTTTGAACACCTAAATATGAAGGTTAAATAAATTTTTGTAATAAACCCGATGTAGAAACCCAACTCCAAACCTTTTTTAATTTAAGTGGGTTACCTCCAAATAAGGTGGATCATAGGTAACAAAGTAGGGAGGGCAAAAGGGGCAGAACACCCCGTCCCCAATCCCAAGGTAAGTATGGCCATCCGTCCCTTTAGCGACAGTTTACAGTTTTTTCTAAAATCGCACGTGAACATCTGTAGTGCGGTTTTCCTGGGCCTCACCAAGACCCCACCAATCCGGCGAGCTAGGCCCCTTCGCAAGCACTTGCGACCAGCAAAGGCTCAGGGAAACAGGAAGCGGAAATTCCACCCAGCACCGTACCATTACATTCTTAGTTTTAAGTTTGTAGTGTTTTCATTATTTTAGTAAAATGTTTTAGGTCATGTGGTTTTACATTGTTATAGACATACATACGCATATATGTTTTCTTTATTCTTTCTGTGTATAATTCATGACAATCTTACGAGCTCTTGGTAAATTCTAAGAAGAAGAAGAAGTTAATTTTTGCGCAAAAAAATAAACTATAATTTATTAATATTAATATTAATTTTATTTATTTTACACGAAGCCTCATATATGTTTTTATAAGAGGAGGTATTTAATTATGGAGTGACAATGAACACCTCATTAGCAGGTGTGGCTGACCCAGCATCAAAGCCAGCAAAATTGCCGCCGGACAAGGGCGGGAAAGATGGCCGCAATTCTATCGGGGAAATAATGACATGAAGCGGAATTCCAACCGAATACGGGCTGGATGAGAGTGATATGGAATTTATCGAAGGCACAACATACCAATACCAATGTATTGAAGGCAAACTCGCACACACATTCATCCAAAGCTTAGAAGATCAGAGGTTCTATTGCCTCTAGCAATCACTGGCGTCACCCAATTGGGTGAAAATAGATTTGCATTACTTTCTGGACTTGAAAACGAAAATGCAGATGAAAGCCACAATCAGAGGAGAGCAGAGAAAACTGCCAAAGCCAAAAACTTAAAAAATGTTAGCAAATCCTTCTGCCCCCCCAATATTTTTGTTTGAAATATCTAAGATAACGTTTAACATAAAAGTAAATTGTACCTTTCGGATGCTACTGTGCATTCTGAAATGATGGCCCTACTGAGGGAGAAGAATATTCACTCGTACTCATACACACCTAAAGAATTTAAACAGATTTCTCTTGTGTTAAGAGGACTTTATTATGGTACTGATGCAGAGGAGGTTAAGTCTGCCCTGGACAAGTACGTACCAAATGTCGTCTCCAGAATCACACGTTTTACAACTCCGTACTCCGTGAAAAACGCATATGACACAGGCCTGTTTTTGGTTGCACTGAACCCAGAGAAATCACTTCAAGACATCGCGCACGCTAAATATTTTTTAAGCCAAACCATTTGTTGGGAGAAGCCCAAACGGAAGGAAAAGGAAGTACAATGCCACAGATGCCAACGCTGGGGTCACATTGCCAAAAATTGCAACTCAGAATTTCAATGCATAAAGCGCGACAAAAGACACCAACAGGGAGAATGCCAGCGTACAAATTCTAATTCTGAAACCTCAGCACCCCACTGCGTAAGTTCTGGAAAAAGTGGCCATCCAGCAAATTGGAGGGGATGTCCAACATACAGAAATTACCTTGCATCACGAAGGGAACGCATAAAAAGACTGAAGAAGTCAAGATTGTTGCCAAATCAAACCTAAACAAAATATTGAGCCAATCTATTCGATCACCAGGCAATTCATTCGCCAGTCATTTCCAGGTAAATTCTAACAAACTCCAACACAAAAACCGTCTATAGTACAAGAATTTTTAAAACTTGCCAATTTGTTTCTTACACCCGAGGAATTAACATTGGAACAACAAGTTTCAAACTTTCTTAAAAATTTTAAAAACATGCCAAAAAATGAAGCAAAAGCAGAGTTCTTGCAACTTCTAAAAAATGTAAATAATAAATATGGCCCATAGATCTATTTCATTTATGACATTTAACGTCCGCTCCCTTGTAAGCAACAGTCGCCAAATTTAATTGTCAAATATCCTCCATCACAACCAAATTGATGTAGGATTCATACAAGAACGTCATCTACATGGAAATAGAAAAGTAAAACTTAATGGATATAATTTCATTTACGACAACTCAGCCCTAGGTGTAGCAATTGCCATTAAAAATACATTACAGTACAATAAAATTACTTGCGCTAGAACAAAATTCAATATCTTTATTAAAATAGAGTCGGTCACAAACAACGTGAGTAAAAAATACCTATTAGGCTATATATATATACCTTGTGTATATGCCTCCCATGAGTTAAACGACAGCTTAAACCAAATTCTTCATATGGGCAACAATTATGACGGGTTTATATTCGGTGGTGATCTAAATGCGAAAAACTCAAACTTGGGAGATACTGCTGATAACACCAACGGAGAAGTCTTAAATGACTGGCTTCAAAACAACTGTTTGGATGTATCACGCATTTGCGATATATCCCCATCATTCCCAAACGGGTCATCTATTTTGGACCACTTTTTATTAAGTCCCAGCTTAATTAACATTATCCAACCTAATTTTCAGATTAAAAATCTACCAACTTTCTCAGATCATTTACCATTAGTTCTGAAAATTGAAAATGATGCAGCCTGTTTACTCTTAATAAGTCCCCTGGTAATAACTTCATATAAAAACACCAACTGGAATGAATTCAAGCAGCCTCCATTGCCATTTTACCTCCCGTCCACTGCAATTTAAACAATGATGAGTTAGATGTGCTTGTAAATTCATTTAATGATACACTTACCTCAATACATGACAACCACTCGAACAAAATGGAAATAATCGACCGAAAACGCCCGTATCCTGATAACATCAAGAAATTTTTTAAAATAAAGTATGCATGGTAGAAGAACCTAAAGAAAATATACCACAGAACTGGCAATAAAATTAGCAGTGAGTATAAAATTCATTCTCAACAAATACAACTGTTAAAAACCATCTTGAAGATGCTAAAAATTTTGGAAATAGACTCTCAAAAATAAAACCTGGTCCTACTGCTTTTAAGGACGTATTTCAAATCATAGGTAAAACTAAGTCACCATTTTGCCAGCAACTCATACACAATGATACCATCACTTCCAATAGTTCTCAAATCTCGGAGATATTTAACGCACTATACCGACGTGTTTCAAGAGGTAACTCCTGAAAGACCAGTCAACAATATAGATAGTCAAATCTCATCTTGCGTCGATAGACTCCCACAACGTATTTATACATTTGATGAGACAGTTATGGCCAATGAAAATCATGATATCTACCATTTTATAAACGTGAGTTATATCAGAATTCACATAAACAACATTAACAGCAAAAAGTCTTTCGGCTTTGATGGCGTCTCCAATTTTTTAATTAAAAAATTTCCTGATGCAACACTAAAATTATTGCCAACTATTTTTAAAAATTGCATCAATAACGGTTAATTTCCATCGTCATGGAAAAGTGCGAAGATACTACTAATGAAAAAAAAACAAGACAGTAGAAACCTTGAGGATTTTCGCCCGATATCTCTTTTATCCAACATTGGTAAATTATTCGAACACGTAATAAAAAAAAGCTAGAAAAAGAGTTCATTGTGGAACCAATATCGGAATTCCAATTTGGATTTAGAAGATCTCACTCAACACAACATGCATTGTTGAAATTCCTCAATGATGTAACTAACAATTTAAGGGATAAAATATGCAGCGTGGCAATATCACTAGACATAGAAAAGGCGCTTGATGCTGTCTACCATAGAGGAATTCTATATAAAATGATTAATCTTGGCGTTGACCCGTTTCTGCTAAAAATACTTTGCAGCTACCTTACTAATAGGAAATTTGGCGTCCAAATCAACAACATCACCTCAGAACTAGGATATGTGAAAAGTGGGGTGCCTCAGGTAAGTATCTTGGCCCCCTTCCTGTTCAACGTTTTCCTGTATGACTTTCCTCACCAAGCTGGAAATTCCTATATCCTATACGCAGATAGATCACCAATACAAGCTATGAATAATGTTGCGTTTCACCTTGGAGAAACTAGTGGCTTTTACAAGAAGTGGGGCATTAAAATCAACGCAGCCAAATCAGAAGCTTTCTGCATTAGAAACCCGCGCAGTAAGTGTCCTAGATATGTAGTTCCAGAAAGTAAATCACTACAACTCACACTGGACGGCATAAACATACCATTTAAAACCTCCATAAAATATCTCGGAATATACTTTGATAAACTAATAAATTCAACGCCTACGCTAGAAGTGTCCTGGAAAAAATGAAAAAGATCTCTGGAATGTTCGCAACACTACTAAACAACACATACTTACCTAAGAATACCAAACTTCTACTCTACAAGGTCGCCATCAGATCGGTTCTCAGCTATGGATTCCCAATCTGGTTTACTATATCCCCTATAGCAGCCAAATAATTGGAGATTTTGAGCGAAAAATCCTGAGAAAATACATCGGGGAGAATTATGAAAATTTCACAAAATTATTCTCAAATACTTACGTGTGCGAAAATTCTGAAGATATACCCTTCTGTAGATACGCCATGTCATTACAATCCAGATTTGTAGAAAAACTTGCACTCCACAGCAACACTCTGGTTAGCCAAATATACGACATCGAGAAATACATAAACTGGAATGAATCTACTTACCTGTCGCACGTTGGTATCACCAACGCATACATTGATGACGATCCAGTTCCTCCTGACCTCCCCTCATTCTATATGAGCTCATCCCCTGGCAATCATAAGGGCTGAAAATAGAAGACCAAAGATATTACTATAATTTTACATATAATGAACCAACTATGAGAGTTTAGCTCTCTCTACTGTGATATTCACAATCTTAACTTTGTAACTGAACAACTTGTTTTGCTTCGGTTTGTCTAACTTACCTATATACATTCGTTTGTATCCTTTATTTTGATTAATCTACATAAACTGTAATTCGAATATGTCTGTCCACTTGTTTGACAGAGCTCTGTAATATATTATTTAATTTTTATTTAGTTTTAGTAATGTTATTTACAGAATGTAAAAAGTGTAATTTTAAATTGTAATATTTATGTGGTTCTCTATTACATTAATTGGAGTATAACATATGATGCTAAGGAAGCTAGTGAACCAAATAGTACTTTTCCTGACAATGAAGGTATTATTACTGTTTATGGCTCTTGGACTCCGTCCAAATCTCCACTGCTACACTACACACCCAATGGTGAAGAAGCGCTGGGTTATACTATATTTTAACAAGCTTTGAAATATAAATTCCCTGGCAGATCGCACTTGTTTCAAGCCATTATTTATACCTCACACATCCAATAGACTATGGTTAGAGTTCTTGGGTGATGCTATATTGGATTATTTGATAAGGATTTTATGAAGGCCCTGGGCAGCATTCACCTGGAGCCTTAACCAATTTGAGATCTGCTTTAGTTAACAATACCGTATTTGCGTAATTAGATGTAAGGCATAGAATCCACAAATATTTTAGACACTTGTCTCAGGTCGTAACGAAGTTACTGATCGTTTTGTCCGTATTCATACGAAAAACGGCTATAGTATAAGCGAAGATGTTAATATTAATATTAATAAAAGAATATTTCCTTCCTTCAACTTTGTTGTTTGTTTTACTTCTTAGTATTATTTAATGTCCGAAGAGGAATACGATGATGCTAAAGACGTTGAAATACCAAAGGCATTAATTAGGTGATGATTTCGAGTCTGTTTCAGGTGCGATATTTTTAGACTCCATTATGTCTTTAGATGCTGTGTGGTTGGTTTACTATAATATGATGCGTCCTGAAATTGAACAATTTAGTAATTGGGTGCCAAAATTACAAATAGAGAACTACTTGAATAAGAACCTGAAACTGCCAAATTCATGTTATTTTTAATTTTCAGCAAACCCGAAAAATTAACTGATGGCCGACGAGTTAGTGTTACCGTACAAGTTTTTCGGTAGAAAATATCGGATTGCCAAATGTACTGCTGCTAAATGTGCTTTACGTCAGTTAAAGTATTTTTTTATATATTTTAGTCTATGTTGTGTAGTTAGATCGTAAAACTAAAAAAAAATATAAACATATCATTATGTTAAAGCATCAAATAAGTTTTTAAAATAATAAACCATGCTTTTGTTTTAGTTTTTAAATAAATGCCCGTAGTTTCGTTTTATTTTTGCATAGATGCAGAGACAATTAAAAATTTACATTAAATGCTAGTTTTAAATTAAAGCAATAAAAAGGAATTAATGTTGTAGTTAGAGGTTTAACTTTACCCATTTGTAGTTTTGGCTTTACTTTCGACTTTCTGTACGCGTTTTAAACCATCTACTATATATTACTTTTCATAAACTGAGAATATATTTTCATCTTTTTGGGGACATCATGTTTACCAACGGTGGAAATCTTCAAATACATTTTTTATATCATACTTCTCTCTTATCTTCATATATTAAAATTTGGGTACGTTCGTAAATGCAGTAAATTTGTGCATCATTGTGACAGTTATGCCAAGTTTTTTCTGCTGATGCGTGATCAGTTGTTGCAGATGCTTTGTACCTACCGGGTGAGTAGGTAGCGTGCTCGCCTTTCATGCGAGGGGTCGTGGGTTCGATTCCCACCAGAGGCTTTGGTCTGTCGCTGCAAAAAAAAAAAAAAAAAAAGAACACACTACTCCCTCTTTCCTCCTTAACCTATTTTACTGAGATCAACACAATGCACTGCATCTGTAGGGGCATCCCCTGAGTGTTGATTAATTAAAAAAAAAAATAACATTAACAAATATTATTGGAAATCTTGATTCTAAAAATGACAACTTTTTGCTAACTTATAATAAAAACAGAGTTTGGTTATTAAAATTAAATTAAAACGAAAAAGAAGGCAGATTCCTAAAATCAAAAATTACTTTGAAATAATAAAACGATATTATTTAAATTTGTATTAACAATTTTTATATAAAGCACTAATTACTCTTCCATTCTCCATCTTGTTTAATTTTTTTAAGCTTCACGCTCTATTGCATCAGGGATTAAAATGATGCCATAGTTGCAAACATTTGCGGCAGCACTGTCAATTGTTTGCATAAAAAAACTTTTGACGTAAGTCAGTGCTGCCAAGTGTTGCATTTTTGAACGTTTTACTTTTGTTATGCTGCAGTGATGCATAACTACTGCATTTTTCCAACCACATTTTGCATGCAAATTCATAAGTTGTAATTGTTTTAATTTATACTGCGTGCCATGAATAAACTAATTATAACGGCCATATACCACAAATTAACATCTTACAATGATTTCTCAATATGTAAAGATTGAATAAACACCATTTAAGAAACTACGCGCACTACAAAATCTAGATTATAAAAATTCGTTTCCGCATCGGTAGATATTTCAAAAACAGATCATTTGTCTTTGTAAATTTTCCTCTTATGGAAAGGAGGACACATCTCCGTGACAATATACAAAAATGAGACTATTGCACTTTCCAATATATCCTTTTGCCTTTCTTTTAAATTTTCTATGATCAAATTTTTCGCAACGCTGGCAATTAAATCTGCGGGTGTTAATTTGATTGTTTGGCGTAATTCTTTTAAATTTAACTGCAATCGTTCACTCCTACTAAGATTTATTTGCTTTCGAGCCGTTGAAAATATAATTCACATATTTTATTAAATTAAAAACATAATTCCACTCTGACCATACCGCCAATTGCATGAACTTACATTTTTATACCCTATACCACTATTTGGTTTGGGTATAATGACTTTGTGCTTCTGTTTGTAACTACAAAAAAAATTTGACCTAGACCCATTTTTAATTATTTGCGATGTCCGTCCATCCGTCCGTCTATCCATCACACTTTTGAAATTCGTGAGAATCGGTCCATGTTCAGACCTAGTCCCCATACAAATGACCCCTATGAAATCTACTTAAATTGCCATAAGATCCAAAATATCATATAGATCTTGGTCAAATTGGGTTTGTTTATGCTTATTACATCCATTTATCAGTTGTCCAAAAATAAACCCCATATGGCAATTGTTTGTCATAGCCCTCATATAAAGCTGCTTCCCGATTGTCACTTAAATCTATGAAAAAACAAAATTATTGCACAGATTTTTCTCAAATTTGGTTTGTATTAATTTTTTTTTAATATAAGTGACTTCACTAAATATGGTCATGATCGGTCCATTTTTCGACCTAGTCCCCATATAAATACAGCATCCGATATGAACTTTTTGATATCTGCAGCCAAAAAAATTAATAACAATGCCACTCAAATCTGGTTTAAGCTTATTTTCTATATCCACTTATTTGGACCGAAGAGATAGGGTCTCTAAACCATGGTATAGGGTATCGTTTTATTTACGAAACCAACGGTATAGTACCCAATGTGATGGGAATATTACCAGACATACTACGATGAGGAGCATCAACATGCACTGTACATGCAAGTCATAATCAAAAGCAATAATACCACATTTCAACTTGAGAAAAGTTTCGACACCAGCAACTGGACCAATGTTTAGCTCAGCTATAGTAATTTGTGTTTCATTCCTTGCGGCCCTGGGTTGAGTAGTAGTGTACGTAATTGTCTTACAAAAAACAAATTTTTAACAATTTTTCAGCAAAACCCTCCAAAATTTCACTCAAAACCTTAGAATTGGGTCTTGTCTCATCCAACTCCTTTTTCAACTCAGCCAACTTCTTATGATGTTTGCGTTCCTTTTTCGATAAACTCAACAAACGTTGACGATGAGCCTCTAACTTCTTTTGTTTCAATTTGTTTTCTTTCTCTGCATCTACATAAACATTTGTTATCTTCAAAGCCCGCAAACAAGTTATGCATTCCAATTTGAAATTGTTGTTTTTGGCGTCGATTAAATGCCTAATGCGACGAATCATGAAAAGAGTCATGTCAAGCTTTTTATCATTGGCAAACACAAAACGGAAACAATTGTTAATATCATCATGTTTACTTTCATCACCAGCAGCATGTTTACTTTTCGTTGTTTTGTGCCTCTTTTCAACTGCAAAAATTATCCAGCATCTCATCTGCATACTGTTCATCGTCGTTGTTTTGTTTCTTCCTTTTTGACCGCCTTTTATGGTGACTGTTTATTTTTCTTAGTCAAGGGAACCTTTTTTGTTTTTCAAATGGGCTGACAGCTTCACAGAACTGATTTTGCCTTTTTTCTTTAAAAAAAATTGTAATATACATCTATATGTATATATAAAATGGAATGTGTGTTTGTTTATTTGTTTGTTTGTACCTTATAGGAGACCAAACCTTTGGACCAATCCTCCTGAAATTTTCACAGCACTTAACTGGGACTCTGGCATGATTAATAGGGTACTTTTTTTTCAACCACGCCCACTTTTACGCCCACTTTTTTAAAATTATGTGATTACTCCCATATAGTTTTTAACAGATTTACTTCTAATTGTATACACATTATACTCCAGGCGAGGTAGAAATAAACATTTCTTATGCCACGCCCCCTTTCGCGCCCCTTTTCACGCCAAATTTTGTTTGAAAGTTTTAAACTTTTTGTTCACTGTACAAATTTGTTCTTTCCAACGGATTTTTTTTATTTGGCAGTATATTGCTCTTAATACTGTTAACGTCGCCATATAACTATGAACCACGCCCACTTTACCGCCCCCTTTTTTTAATTCAGATACTTACTTATACCACTAACAATGTTTGCTATACAAAATACTTTTTTTGTAATATGTATTTACCTAAAGTTTTATACACTTTTTATCTACAGGTAAGGTAGCCATACATTTTTTTATTACCAAACCCCCTTTTTCGCCCCATTTTACCTTAAATTATAATTAATCTGCTTTCAATCTATATATATAAAAAATGAATGTGTGTTTGTTTGTGCTTTATAGGAGGCCAAACCCCTGAACCGATCTTCCTGAAATTTTCACAGCATGTTACTGTGACTCTGGAAGGAATAACAGGCTATACAAATTTTTGATTGGACAAAGGGGCGGTGCCACGCCCATATAACCAAAAACTTTAAATCGCCATATCTCGGGAATTTTTTGACCTACAGCGGTCATATTTGGTACATATGGTATTGGCATGAATAGAAATACATACCAAAAGAAAAGTGGTCGGGATCACGCCCCTTTTTAGAAAAAAAAATCGTAATATCTTCTAAACTACTGGAAGGATTGTCATGAAATTTTTGCGAAATACTAAGCCCTTAACTATATAAAGTTGTTAGTGGGCAAAGGGGCGTGGTCCCGCCCGTATAACTTAAAATTTAAAATCGTCATATCTCGGCCATTTTTTAACCTACGGCAATGATATTTGGTATATATCGTATTGAAATTAATAGAAATAGTGCTACAAGAAAACTGGGCGAGGCCCCGCCCATATAACTCAATATTTGGCATGGATTGATTTGCTTAATAAGGTGTTTTCTTAAATAGGTATACATTCCATGCGAAAGTCGGAGGGCCACGTCCCTTTGTTTCCGATTTGTAGGAAACTAGATCTGTACACCATTCTTCATTAAACTTTCACAGTGTGAAACTTTCACTCACTACACCCAATTTTTTATATTCGATTATTGATGTGCCAGGCTTTCCACCACATGTGCTACAACTCAAAATTGGAGTGCCCATTATTTTACTGCGCAATATCGATCCACCACGGCTTTGCAATGGCACTCGACTCGCAGTAAAAAAATGTTAAATAATTTAATAGAAGCGACCATTATAACAGGAAAATATAAAGGAACAGATGTACCTTTGCCACGCATTCCAATGATCCCAACTGATTTACCATTCGACTTCAAACGATTACAGTTTCCTGTTAGATTAGCGTTTGCGATGACTGTTAACAAAGCTCAAGGTCAATCTCTTCAAGTTTGCGGCTTAAATTGAGCAAATCCATGTTTCTCGCATGGACAGCTTTATGTTGCATGCTCACGTGTAGGGAAACCCACCGACTTATATGTTTATGCTCCAGATGGACAAACTAAAAATATTGTACATCCTAATGCATTGCAATAATTAATTCTAAATTATATAAATAATATTTTGTTAATGTATAAATATTTTTTTTTTATTTTGTTTTATTTTATAACGATGAGGGGTAGCGAAGTACACCGGGTTCAGCTAGTACATATATATAAATACTTGGAATTTACAGTTCCCATTTTAATGCTGATTTTAATCCAATTTATTTTCTTTACAAACTAAATAATAAAATATCGCTAGCTCAGCTATAGTAATTTTGCTTTCTTCCTTCGGCCCTGGCTTGACTAGTTTTGAATGTAATTGTCTTACGTAAAACAAATCACAAGCTATGGGTTTTAATATTCACCCTTTATATTTTTATATCAAAACAGAAAATACGATTAGCAATACACAGATAAAATGACGATCGAAACATCGACTAAAATGAATAAAGAAAACAAGACTTGATACAAATCCAAACTACTTCTAACATTTAAAAAAAAAAAAAACTCAAATGAATTTCACAATAGACCGAATTCAAATACGGAAAAAACATCGCACTAACAACAACAATTTTTCATTATTTTGTTCTACCGTGTTTTTGTCCAATGATGGAAAATACTTACATGAAAAATTTGCAAATTTATCGTGTGTAAATGCGCTCGAAATTTCTTTTAACATAGTGAAATGAGTATGCACAAAAATATTATTCAGCTCAACATTCCAATTAGAGAGACCAAATGTCATTGCACACATTTGACATAACGATACATGGATGGTTTAGTAACTTTTCAAATGTTAATAAAAAATCCCTATATAGAAAATATTGATATTTGTATTGTATGGGAGTATATGGGAAAATTTTTTAAATGTTATATCTCCGGAACCACTTCTCCGCTTTCGTGCACACTTCACATAAAGCATCTACAGACCACCCCCAACGTACTCTAAAATTTTGTTTCAAGTTGGTCGACCTGTATCCGCAGCTAGAGGTGACATCAAAATGTACACTTCTTTTTATGTACATATGTATATAGATATAATCTGCCTATGTATGTGCTTGTTTTTAATAATCTATTCACCTCAATAAGTAGGAGCTAATATCATAAACAAGTAAGAAAATTATAGTCGGTCTAGACCGACTACACGATACCCTATACCATGGTTTAGAGACCCTATCTCTTCGGTCCAACTAATTGGATATAGAAAATAAGCATAAACCAAATTTGAGTGGCATTGTTATTAATTTTTTGGCTGCAAATATAAAAAAGTTCATATCAGGTGCTATATTTATATGGGGACTAGGTCGAAAAATGGACTGGTCCTGACCATCTTTGGTAAGGTCACTTATGTTCTGCAAAAACATATACAAACCAAAGTTGAGAATTTTTCAACTATATATTCTTCCTTTATTTACACATTTCAACAAAATTGATATTTACATATGAGATCTTATCTTATATATAGATATTTCAACAAATAATATATAGGATCTAGAGATGTTAAATATTTAGTTTCTATTTTATTTTTTTAATGATTTTAAAGGAAAATGGGAGGAAAAAAATCTTTATATGATTTAATAAATTCAAATACTCTCTGAAAATATTTATATATTTATCTGCTTATAGGAGGTTTATTAGAAAAATAGACCTCTATAAGCATATAATTTTCAATTTGGTGATTTTTTTTAATTTTACCTTAATTCTCTACATTCTCTTATCAGTGGGTAAGAGGAATTTTCAATTTTGGCAAAGTAATTGTTATTAATCCTTGTTATGAAATCGATAATTTTTTCAGTCTTTTGGGAGATTTGTTGAATGGAAAAATTATTGCTTGGGTCTTGTTTGGATTAATTTTGATTTTCCATTTGTGGAAATATTTACTGCAATTTACAAGACCCTTCTCCATTTTCTTCAGGAGTGCACTTGTAAGTTTGAAGTAATTAACGCAGTATCATCTGCGTAATAAGCAATTTTCATATATTTTGGGACTTTAAAATCGGATGTATATATCGAGTAAAGTAATGGCGACAAGACCGATCCTTGAGGTAACCCTGAGGTAATGGTTTTTGGAGATGATGTTTCATTATTAATCGTAACTTTAAAGCTTCTGTCGTGAATGAAATCCGAAATAAATTTACTAGATATTTTGGTATAATTGCCATTATGCCAAATGGTGTCAAACGCTTTTTCAATATCTGACAATATTAAACCCGTTGAACGTTTATTGTTTTTATCGCTGATTATTTAATTTTTAATCCTGCAAATTTGGTGAGTAGTGCTTTGCTCTTTTTTAAATCCAAATTGTTCTTATGCAACAATAGAATTGGTCATTACAAATTCACTAAGACGAGAATGTAGTATTTTTTCAAAAATTTTACTCAAGTTAATTAGTAGACCAATAGGTATATAGCTATTTGGGTTATTTTTTGGCTTACTGGGTTTGTTGATAGCTATAACCTTAGCATTTTTGAAATGGTTTGGGAAATAGTTGAGATTGATGCAGCTGTTAAATATTATAACCAGTAATTTTAGAGCTTTGAGTGGTTGTATCTTTAAGAGCAGGTTGGGAACATTGTCCAAACCAGGGGATTTTGAGGGTTTTATTGATGAGACAATATGCATTACTTCTTTAAGAGATATATAAATTGCAGATTCAGAACTAGGATTTTCCTCTTTAAAATTATTTACCGTTGTATTTATAAGTGTATCTGCTGAGTGGTTGTAGTTCGAAGTGAGATTATTTGCTTGGACTTCAGCTTTGTCCTTATCAGATGTTATTTTTGTATTTCGAACTTTAATGTGAGATATTTGATATTTTCCTTCTTCTCGCAAGTTCCTGCTTATTTTCCAAAATGATTTATCACCTTAGTGCATTATCACTTAGTACATTGATTATAAAAAGTTTGACGGCTATATTTGAAGATCGTTGGCTTTTTCTTTTAAAGCTTCTTCTTAGTTTTATATATTTCACAGTACTTTCTGGTAATGTGTAATAATTTTGTTGAGTTATTTTAGAAGCAGACACATCCCTTGCTTCGAAAACTACATTTATAAATTTTTGGATTTCCTGATCAACTACTACCTTGTTATTGTATATATCCGAATATGACGTAATTTTATTGTCTAAAATATTCATATAAATGTTCCAGTTGGTTGCACTATAATCATAATAATTGAGGTCAACCTGCAAGGCCATTGATCTTTTAATGGTACATACAATGGGGCGATGGTCTGACGGTATTTCGTATTCCATTGCTTTTACGTCTATATTTAAAGTGGAATTGCTTAAAATAATATCGACTGTGGATGCTTCGCGATTGTGTTGATGGGGGAATAGGATTGGACTGTTAGGATAGTGAATGAAAAAATTGCTTGATTGTTGTTGGTTGTTGAGTGCGATTCCTGCAGTATTATTTGAACGGCAATTCCAAGAACAATGTGTGGCATTTAGGTCACTTAAAACTATATATTTTTTGATGGAAGGTGTTAGGTTCAAGATATCAGCACAGAAGTTATGGGTATGTCTTTTTGAATATAACGAAGATATAACAATTGTTCTATTATTTATAATAACTTCAATTGAGATGTTTTCGATTGATGATGTGCTTGATATAGAGGTTTTTATGTGCGACAGATTTGTAAATTTACAGAGCTACTCCTCCTCCTCTTGCATCTGTTCTGTCACTTCTATATAAACAATAATTTTTAAAATAGGGTCTATGATTTTCTGAAAAAAATGTTTCATTCAAAGACGCTATTTTATTATTTTCTCGTTAAATTAGTATCTCAAATTGTTTTAATTTAGAAAAGCTTGAAATGCCATTAGCATTCAAGTAAAGCATTTTGAATTCGTTTTAATTAGTATAATAATTAGTATACTCGTGAACAGAGGGTCAACTGTAAACCCGAATCGATGATTCACAAGTATACAAATAAATATGTACATTCATGGTGACGATTGATCTGGGTTTGCAATGTATGTGTTTGTATGTTTGCATGTCAAAAGAATGTAGAACGCAAACGAGTATATTGTAAACAAAAGTTTAATGACATATTTTAGGTATCACCAATTTGTGTAACATTACACCAAATTGGGAATGATCGATTTACATTTTTTATTTTTAGTGACGATTTGACGAACTGACCTTTTGACGAAAGAGAACGTACTCAATGAGTCTACGTACATGAATGTGCATGAGTAATTTTAAGATTGAGTAAATTTTATTCAAACCTAGTAATAGTAAATTAATATATAAGTTTTTACAATTTTAAAATAAAGTCAGTCTTAATCTAGAGACAGAAAACTAAACAGCTCCAGTCTATGAATCAAAATAGAAACCTGTGACTCTCCTACTTTCCTTCATTAAATGACGATACTGCTGTTCTTTCACCATATGGCGATCCTTGCCAACTTTCATGCAACAATAATAGCAGGAGCAAACGAAAAAGTTTAGCTATTGAAAGTTCGCTGAAAGGAACCGGCATCCTGGTGGATATTTTTGACGACATTTGGCATCAACAACACCTTTAACCACCATACCACCAGCAGAGGCAATACATGTGTAGCATCAACGACAACTTTAATCACCACAACATATGAAGAAAGAAAGAATAAGTATAAAAATCCAGAAGGTGCATGGGCACGCCTGGTAAAAAATTAAAAATATAGTGTATAAAAAATTTTTTTTTTTCAAAAAAAGAAAAACAAAAAAAAAAGAAAAAATCAAAAAGGGGAATGTGAAAATGTTTTAAAGTTACTGAAAGTGAAACAAAATTTTTTTTTTAATATTGTAAATTTAAATTTCGATAAAAAGTTTTCTTTTTCTTGTTGTAGTCCAAAGTGTATTTTTTTTAGTGTTTTTTTTTTTGTGAGCATGGGGAATAGTCAAAACAAAATAAGTGAAGTGGTAATGGAAACGGTTAAGAACCCCACGGCAATTAGCGTTAGTTTGGAGGTGTTTATTTTAATTTGCGTACTGGTAACATTTACTGTAGTGATTAAACATTTGAGAAAGTACGTGAAGAAACAAGTGAGGGTACAACAAGTTAGAAATATAGTTTAAAATTTTTTTTATGGAGGAGACAAAAGAAGAAATATTAAGTTATTTGAAAATGGCTGAAGAAAATTGGAAAAGGTTGTTGAAAGAAGCAGAGGATAAGGAAAAAGTAGTGAAACCAGAAATTTTGAATATTGGTCCTAAACCACTTAGAATTGTGAAAAAGGATAGAATATTTAGAGAACCAAGCATACCTAAAGTAGAACTACCAAAAATTAGGAGAAACAGAGGCGATTTAAAAAGTCGTATGCAAAGGAAAATAAACATTTTAAAAAGTGAGTTAAGCTACGAGACACAAAGAGATAGAAGAGTAGAACTGGAAAAGAAATTACAGGAAACCAGAAAGGAATTAAATTCATATTTGAAAGAGAAAAGAAAAGCAAAAAAGACATGTCTGCAGAAGAAATAAATGCACAACCAGATATGTTAGATAAACTAGATGAGGAAATAAGAAGATTAGCAGATGAATGGTATTTTACTAAACCATTAGAGCTACGCAAAAAGAAAAAAGTTGAAGTTAAATATACAAAGGCTGAGTTAGAAAAACAGGTTAAATGGTTAGCTAATTTTTGGAAAGTTATAGGAATGAAAGGTAGTCGTACGAAAGAAGATATAATAAGGCCCACAACAGTACAGGCAGAGACCATCCTAATGGTAGAGAAATTCGGAAGGTAGAAAAATAAAGAGGAAAAGAAGACGAAACAGAATTTTTTTTTAAATCCAAAATTTTTTTTAAGATCTTATTGTTATTATAGTAAGCAAACAACTATATATAAGAATTATTACATTATAAACACTATATTACATTATAAACACTAAATATAAGAAATACTAAACAACATTGAAATATAAATTGAAATTGAAATATAAAAACAATATGTTAAAACTAATTTAATGAGTAAATAAAGCAAAATTAAAAAAAAAAAGAAAATTTTTTATGATTATCAATGTCTCTTATGGAAAATTTAATAAAGAGATTGGAATCGATAGCAGTAAACGCTAAAAAATCAATAGGGAAACCATATGAGAACTCAGTTTGAGGACTGTTTGGCGGAAACTGAATTGACAGAAGAACTAAGAATAAAGATAACTGACAAATTTAGAAAACTAAAAGAAGAAGCACTGGAAATTTTGACACATCATATAGATAAAAAAGATACTGAAAAAAGGGAAAGGTTAACTATGACGACGATTATGGACATGAACGAATTATCGGCAGTTTCGAAGCTAATACCTATATTTACGGGAAGGAAAGAAGAATTGCATAGTTTTGTGACAAATCTCGAATTGGTGTATGACACAGGAAAAGCGAAATTTTTTCTTTAATTTCATATTTAAATCGCGACTTGAACAGAGAGTACAGAACCGAGTGAATCAGGAAAGCATTCCGACAAGCGTTAATGAGTTGGTGTTGGCTCTGAAAAGGGCCTATAAGCCACTAAAATCATCCAACAGCATACTACAAAGATTAACACAAACTGTTCAAAAAGGGGATAATGTAAGAGGTTTTGCCGATAAAATAGAATCACTGGTCAACGAGTTGAATGAGGTTCAGATAAACGAAATTGGCGAAGCAGATAGATCTGCAATAGTACGAACGAATAATGCATTGGCATTTAATGTATTTACAAGTGGGTTGAGAGATCAACAAACAATCTCAACAATTGATGCAAGAAGAGTTACTACTTTTGCTGAAGCGTTAAAGATAGCTGAAGAGGCTATGGCGCGTGTCAGAGATAGACAAGTGTTATACCAGAATGCAAGCAGTAACAATGGCAACCGCAACGGTGATGGCAACAATAACTGGCAAAGAAGCACACTAAATAGAAACAACAATAATGACAGAAATAATAGAAATTACAACAACAACACTACCAGAGGCGGAAGATACAACAGTAACGCAAATAGAAGATACAGTAACAATTACAACAACAGACACGGAAATAATAATAACTATAACAACAGAAATCCATATAATAACTCACATAATAATAATAACAGATATGGGTCGAACATTAATAATAATGCCTATAGAGGAAATCAAAATAGAAATAGAAATAGTAACCAAGCATATAACAATAGGAGAAATTATAATGTAAATCCAATCCAGAACCAGGGAAACTCCCATGAACCGGAGTTCGCTCAACAGGAATTTCGGTAATAAGACAATAGAAAATATAAAAATTTATAGCATATCATCGGATCTAAAAAACTATGTAAAACTGAATATAATTAACACTGACTATGCACTGACGTTTCTGATAGATACAGGAGCGGATATATCATTATGCAAGGAAAGTTTTTTATACAATTACCAAGAAGATCGAGATGATTGCTGCAACTTAACTGGGATTTCGAGGGAAAAGATAAAATCTTTCGGTTCAACAACTGTGAAAATGAAATTTGATGATGCAACTATAGAGCAAAAAATACAACTAGTTGCAAATGATTTCCCGATAAGAACTGATGGGATACTAGGTAGAGATTTTCTATCTAAATATAGATGCAATGTAGATTATGATAAATACATATTAACGTTTAGTTTCAATAATGACAATATAACAATTCCTATACATGACGATGCTTTCAATATCAATCATATTAGAATACCAGCGAGAAGCGAGATTATAGTACCATGCACTGTGAATTTAAAAGCAGATAGTGTAATACTAAATAGAGAAATAGTACAAGGTGTATATTTGGCAAACACTATAGTTCCCAAAAATGGCAATCAGCACATTAAACTGTTGAATGTGACCAATAAACCTACAACTATAAAGAACCTTAAGATAGAAGCTATACCTTTGAAGGATTACGAGATATGTTCAATTGGTAATGATAATAGGGACACTAAATATATGCAAGGGCGATTTGAGAAGTTGTTGGGCAATTTGAAATTGAGTGATACAGACAAAGATCTGAAAGATATTCTACAAAAATACCAAGCGATTTTTCATATGGAAGGTGAAGAGTTGACAACAAACAATTTTTATAAGCAAACAATACATCTGCACGATGAGACTCCAGTGTACATAAAGAATTATAGATTGCCTCAGGCGCAAACAAAGGAAATAAATTCTCAAGTACAGCAACTGTTACGGAACAAAATAATAGAGCCATCAACGCACCACTGCTGCTATTTCCTAAAAGGGGACAAACTGATTTAAGGAAATGGAGATTGGTGGTCGATTTCAGAAAGCTCAATGACAAAATAGTGAACGACAAATTCCCGTTAACACGTTTGGATGATGTCTTGGATAAGTTGGGTAGAGCTAAATATTTTTCCACACTTGATATGACAAGCTCATTCCACCAAATAGAATTGGACCAGCAATCGCGTTCATACACTGCATTTTCAACACCTGATGAACATTACCAATACACAAGATTGCCTTCTGGTTTAAAAATATCTTCGAATAGTTTTCAGAGAATGCTGACAGTGGCACTGTCTGGTCTTGAGTCTGAAGCTTTTTTGTACGTAGACGATATAATAGTTTTCGGATGTAGCATTGGACATCATAATGCGAATCTAGTAAGGGTTTTGGATAGATTGCAAAAGTATAACTTGAAACTGAATGCGAGCAAGTGTTGCTTTTTGAAGCACGAAGTGGTATATTTGGGACATTTAATAACACCAGAGGGAATTAAACCCGATCCAGAAAAATTTGAAGCAGTAACCGAATATCACGTTCCAACGAATGTAGATGAAGTAAGAAGATTTGTGGCATTCTGCAATTACTATAGGCGTTTTATTGAGAATTTTGCTGATATGGCTAGGTGTTTGAACCAACTACTGAAGAAAGGTATAAAATTTGAATGGACAGAACTATGCCAGGGGGCTTTTGAAAATTTGAAACAAAGACTAATTAGTCCACCTATATTGCAATATCCAAACTTTGAGAAACCATTTATACTGACAACAGATGCATCGAGTTTTGCATTGTTGTCACAGGGTGAAATTGGTGAAGATAGACCTATATCATATGCTAGCCGATCCCTGAACAAACACGAGATAAATAAACCCGTTATAGAGAAAGAACTACTGAGTATATATTGGGGCATACAATTTTTTCGACCATATTTGTATGGCAGAAAGTTCATGATTGTAACGGATCACCGTCCACTAATTTCATTATTTTCGCACAAGAATCCAAGCTCAAAGCTAACAAGAATCAGAGTGGAATTATCCGATTATGATTTCCAGATAATATACAAGAAAGGAATAAACAACACAAACGCTGATGCATTGTCAAGAACACGACTAGACTCAGAGATTTTAAAAGACATTATACCGCCAATGATTGATGAAAAAGCAAAGAAAACGCTGGTGATAACAAGAAACATGAAAAAGAATATGATACAAAACAACGCAGAAAATGATAACAAAATAATACAAAATAAAAATGAGGAAACAGATGGAACATCACCTACTGGGACTGATCACCTCAACATATGGGAATGTACATCGATTAATGACATAAAGCATGCAAGAGAACTTAAATTTATAATTGGAAATAAGTCGACTAATAAAAATGATAAAATTAATGAAGATAAAGATATTAATATGCGCATAGGATATAGTGACAATTCATGCTACTCAGGTACATCGAAGAAACTAGAAGCTGTACAGGGAAGAAAATGGAAATGATATGATTCAAATTGAGGACGATAATAATCTAAATGAAACGCGCGTAAGATGTAGTGAAAATCCATGTTATTTAGATAAAGTGTTGGGGAAGCTACCATCTATTTTGAGAACAACAGAGTATAGAAAATTCGCACTGGAAAGAAGTAACGAAATATTTAAGAAAATAACCCTTGGGAAAATTAAGAAAATAATGAATAAAAATGAGAATAATGACGTCAAGATATTAATATATAAAAATCCTCAAAATATAAAGAATGATAAAGAAAAGTTGAATCTAATAAAAATGTATCATAATACACCATGCGGAGGGCATTTTGGAGTGAGAAAAACAGTACTTAGACTAAAACAAAAGTATATATGGAAGAATATGTCGAAGATGATAAAAGATTATGTAAAAACATGTGATTTATGTCAGAAGAAGAAACAAATCAAACACACAAAGGAACCATTATGTGTGACAGACACACCGGATCAGAGTTTCAACACACTTGTAATTGACACAGTAGGTCCTTTAAGACCATCACAACATTGCAGATATATACTCACCATACAATGTGAACTGACAAAATACATAATAGCTTGTCCTATGGAGACAAAAGAGGCCACGAATGTAGCCAAGGCACTAATTGAGAATGTAAAATGAGAATGTAAAATATGGAATGTTCAAAACAATTAAATCTGATAGAGGAACAGAGTTTACAAATCAGTTGATAAAGGAAATATGTGAATTTTTGAAGATTGAACAAAGATTCTCAACACCATACCATCATGATACGCTGGGAACTGTGGAACGAAATCACAGGGTTCAAAATGAATACTTTCTTTCATTCGTGATTGATGATGATTGGTACTCATGGGTTCCATATTATGCATTCGCTTATAATACTACACCTCATGTGGATACAGGATATTCACCTTTTGAGTTGGTTTATGGCAAATTGCCAAGTTTGCCAGGTGATCTTATAGAAAAATGCAACGAAAAAACATACGATTTCGACAATTACACGAATGAGATAAAAACAAGATTAAAATATTCATTAGAAAATGCCAGAAAAATGATAGAAAAGATAAAATTGAAAAGAGTACAAGACTCACATAAGTGTAAGAATAGTATAGACATAAAATTAGGAGATTTAGTTTTGCTAAAAATAGAAAATAGGAAGAAAAATGAATCACCATACCAGGGTCCATATGAAGTCATTGGTATTGAAAATGTAAATGTAGAAATAAAAATAAATAACAAAACAAAAATAGTACATAAGAATTTATTGAAAAATACAATAAGAACAAATGAATGGAAATATTAGAATATTTGAAAATAAACAAATTTTGAAAATTGGAAATTATAAACTTTGTATAAGAAAATTACAATTATAAATGGATATTTAGATAATAAAATTTTTTTTTGATAAACAAATAATAACTTTAAGACATTTAATTATATTTCACACTATGCACCGATTATATTGTTAAAAAAAAAATCATCCAAATTTATAAATAAAATTGTATGATTTTCTTGAACGGTGAGGGTGTAGTATACTCGTGAACAGAGGGTCAACTGTAAACCCGAATCGATGATTCACAAGTATACAAATAAATATGTACATTCATGGTGACGATTGATCTGGGTTTGCAATGTATGGGTTTGTATGTTTGCATGTCAAAAGAATGTAGAACGCAAACGAGTATATTGTAAACAAAAGTTTAATGACATATTTTAGGTATCACCAATTTGTGTAACATTACACCAAATTGGGAATGATCGATTTACATTTTTTATTTTTAGTGACGATTTGACGAACTGACCTTTTGACGAAAGAGAACGTACTCAATGAGTCTACGTACATGAATGTGCATGAGTAATTTTAAGATTGAGTAAATTTTATTCAAACCTAGTAATAGTAAATTAATATATAAGTTTTTACAATTTTAAAATAAAGTCAGTCTTAATCTAGAGACAGAAAACTAAACAGCTCCAGTCTTTGAATCAAAATAGAAACCTGTGACTCTCCTACTTTCCTTCATTAAATGACGATACTGCTGTTCTTTCACCATACCGGTAACTCGGTAAGGAAATTACTATTACTGGTTTACCGGTAATTTACCGATAAATTTGAACATTTTCTAAAATAATTTTGAAATGCACAATATTGTATGATAAAAAATAAAAAATTTGTATATCAAAATACCCTTTATTTATCTTCTAAATAAACTAAACTAAAATTTAATATTGCAAGCAAAATAAAACCAAAAAAATTCATAACAAAATAATGCATAAAAATAATATATCAAATAGTTTTAATTGTTTTTAATTAATTTTTAAATAATTATCATTTTAAAATATGACCGCAAAAAGCATAAATCGTCAATACTCCTGTCGTTTAAATTTGATCTTATTTTTGTGCTGATGAGCCCAGCAGCAGAGAAAGCACGTTCTGACTCTACGCTCGTTGGGCGAATAGTCATAAGATAATCAAATGCAATAGTTAAATATTTATTGCGAATATTTTTGTTTTGAAAATATGATATTTCTTTTCTGATAATTATTCCAAGATCTTTATTTTTCTTCTTCTTATTATCTTTGTCTTCTAAATTACGGTTTTTTTTAATTTCTAATTGAAGTTTTTCCTTCGTAGATATATTGGACACAGCAGTCAATATTGATGAAGCTGAAGGTACATCGACTTCTTTAACTTCAACTACATCGTTCTCGTGATCATCATCATCACTGACAACATTTTCATCATCAAGGATTGTGTGCAATTGTTATGTGTTTTAATAAAAAGATATTCTTTTATTTTATATTTTTATAAGTTCCTTTTAAAGATATGCTTAGGTAAGACTTGTTTTCAAAGAAAACCTTATTCATCTAAGCTGTCAAGTAGAACTTTTCTTTATTGTTAAAGTTCATGCTTATATATAAAAATGCTAAATACTTAAATGAATAATAATGAGTGCTTTCTCTAAGTCACTCCATAATAAAAATCAATACTCTCTTTTCAACATTGGTTCTGTACTAATGATTTTAATAATGGCTATGTACATTGGCATTAGGCGATCATGGAAAAAAGAAGGGTGATTTCTTTATATTTTATAATTACTCACAATTCAAACATGAGTACAATTTCAAACAAACGAGTAGAAATTGTACTGGCTAAAGTACATACCGAATACAATACATTGGAATGTGTATTCTATGCAGTTTGCATATGAAATCAAATCTAGTGTACTACATATTGATCGTTCAACTCTATTCGATTTCATTGCTTTCTATTTTAACTTGCTCAGTCACCAAATACACTGAGTCATTTGCTAGTTGCCGTTCTTGCCCTACCCCAAGTTCACTTGATACTTTTTGTTCTATTTATTATTGTCGCTAGCCAAATGTACGTGTGTGTATATGTATGTTTGTTTGTTTTAATTCTCTGTTGTTACGGGCACTTTCTTGTGCTTGCATACATGCATAAACGAATGTGTTACATATACGACACCCTCATCCTAAAGAAAAATCTTATAATTTTTTTTACAAAATTATGGGATTTTTATGATTTAACAATAAAATCTTCTGTAATTTGATTTTCTTTTTTAAATTTGTTAAAAATAATTTATAATTCTTAAATATTTGTCTTGGTTTGTAATCCATCCTAAATACATTTTTATTTTATTATATTTCAAGTGTTTTCCTTTTTTTTTTTAATAAAGTGCTTATGTTTACATATATAAATTTTTGTTTTGTTTCTTATCGTCTACAATGTAATTTTAAGTTGTTATTATTTAAAATCTATTTTATGTTTTACTTGTTTACTTTAAGTTCTTAAATTATACTTTTTTAGCTGGTTTTTGTGGACCGTCTTTATCTTGTCCTTAATCTTTAAATCTACATTTAAATTAATTGTTTTTACAATTTCATAGGGTCCATCGTATGGTGGTTCACTCTTTCTTCTGTTCCCTACTCTTACTTATACTAAATCTCCTATTTTTAGTTCTATGCTATTCCTATTAGCTAAAGAATTTTCCGTTCTTTTCATTTTTACTTTTTCTATCATGTTTCTTGCATTATCCAATGAATATTTTAATCTAATTCTCAACTCATTATCATAATTTTCAAAATTGTATATCTTGTCTTTGTTCTGTATTTCGTCACCAGGTAAGTTCGGTAATTTTTCGAAAATCTGTTCGAAAGGTGAATAGTCATTGTCAACGTGTGGAATAGTGTTATATGCAAATGCATAATATGGTATCCATGAATTCCAATCATCGTCATCAACAAAGGATATAAAATATTCATATAAAACTCTGTGATTTCTCTCAACAGTTCCAAGCGTTTCATGATGATAAGGAGTTGAAAATCTTTGCTCCACTTTCAGCATTTCACATATTTCCTTCATTAGTTGATTTGTAAACTCAGTCCCTCTGTCTGATTTCAATGTCTTAAATATTCCATGTTTAGAATAACATTTTCTACTAGTGCCTTAGCTACAGATTTTGCTTCTTTAGTTTCTATTGGACATGCTATAACGTACTTCGTTAATTCACATTGCATTGTGAGTATGTATGTGAAGTTGTTCGATGGTCTTAGTGGACCTACTGTGTCAATTACTATGGTTTCAAAACTTTGACGTGGTGTGTCTGTCTTTTCGAATGGTTCCCTTGTGTGTCTGATTTGCATTGTCCTTTGGCAAAAATCACATTATCTTACAAATTGTTTTATCATTTTATACATATTTTTCCATATGTATCTCTGTTTTAAACGGAGTAGCGTTTTTCTTACTCCAAAATGTCCTCCGCATGGTGTATTGTGATAAGCTTCTATTAATTGTCTTTTTATATCTTCATCTTTTATGTATTGAGGATTTCTATATAATAATATGTGGGATTGACATTATATACTATACTCATTTCTACTTTACATTATTATTATTATTTTAATCAAACTATCCGATGTAAATATTTCATTAGATATTTTTTAATTTTCAATTTAATTCTTTTAAAAAACTTCGTTTTGTTATTTTCAATGAAGTCAGTTCGTTTTTTAATTTTGTCTCAATACTTCTAATTTTGTAAATATTTTAATAATTTCTGTTAATAAACTTAATTTTTATAAAACTAACAATTTGGATTTGCTATATCATTATCAAATCCTACATTTGGGGGCTCGTCCTATAGATAAATTCAGAATATTTGAGGCAACAAAATGGAATGGAATAACGCATCAGATAAGGATGTGCAGGATGCATGCCATGAATACAGATTACCTGACGACGGTGACAGAACCACATTGGTAAGATGAATCAAACTTTTTGAAAAGGAACGATTAAGAGAAATTGATGTACACACTTTGAGTATTTTAGAAGCAGTACATCAACCAAGGGGAATCGTAGAGGACATGTTCGATGTTGATGAAGCAAGGCAAAAGTTTACAGGTGAAGACGGCCGCAGCATCGACGAATGGCTTAGTGATTTCGAACAAAATGCTTCCTTGCTGAAATGGACAAATCTTCAAAAATTTATATACGCAAAGCGACTGCTAAAGGGTACTGCAAGCTGTTTATGGATCATGAATGCAAAGCAAAATCATATGATGAGTTCAAAACAGGACTTAAAGAGGAAGAGGAAAAAATCAAATGAATCGTATCGACAATATATTTATACGATGCTCGATATTGGTGCTCAGGCAAAAATCGACACGAACGCTATCATCAGTTATATTGTCGATGGAATAAAAGGCTCACCACATAATAAAGCTTTTTTATAAGAATCGAAATCAATAGCAGAGCTTAAAGAAAAATTACAGACATATGATCAAATCCAAGCAAAGATTGAAATACGAACTAATCAAAAGATTGAAGAAAACGACAAGAACCAGAAAAGTAACAAGACCAGAAACAACTTTAGTGATAAGAAATACTTTTTCAATTGTGGCGAAAAAACACATGTTTCAGAGAGCTGCCCTAACAAAAACAGAGGACCTAAATGCTTTAAATGTAACGAGTTTGATCACAAGTCCAACAGCTGTGGTAAGTCCGAGGAGCGCCTCAAATCTCAGTCTAATATGCATATACTGGACTGCAAAAGATCGCATAAAACTCTCAACATCAACAGCATTGAAATGGAGGCACTCATAGACAGCGGAAGCCAGATTACAACAATACGAAAAGGCGCGTTTTTTGCTAAAAGATTTGGTGAATATTCAAAATCAGATATGATGGTATGTGGCATTGGATCAACATATACAAACACTCTTGGCGTATTTGATGTCAAAGTGCTAGTAGATGAATGTGAGCTAATTGGACAATGTCATATCCTGCCGAACGAATGTGTGAGTATTGATTTAATAATAGGAACGAATTTGACTAATCAAGCTATCGTAAGTTTTTCACAAGAAGGTGTAAAAATGACTAGAGTAGCAACAGTAACTAATGATGAAATGTCAAATGAAATAGCTAAACAATCAAAATGCTTGTTTATTTCAAATGAAGAAAGCCTATTACCAGATACTGAGCACATTCAGAGCAAATCTATACGGGATGAGGTCAAGAAAATAGTCGGCGAATACAAACCACAATCAATTAAGAAGTCACCAGTGAGTATGAAAACAGTTCTTTCTGATGATATTCCGGTGGCACAGCGTCCCCGGCGATTACCTCAAGTTGAAAAAGCAGAAGTAGAAAAGCAGATTTGTTGAACTGTGTTTAACGTCTTAAATAATTCTTCTCTTAATTTATTTAAATCTCTTTATTTTTTAATGTAATATGCCTCATGAAGAGGTTCTCTCATTCTCATCTCTAAAGAATTGTATATTAATTGCTGAAAATAGCGCCTTTTTTCCAATATATTTTCTTTTATATAAAGTTTTTAGAAACCTATATGCATAGGCATTTCATAGTTGTTAGTTGTAAGATAGACTTTAATAAAGCAAGAAGCTTAAAAGTTTGTTAAACCGAAACCAACCCCGTATTTTTTTCTTCACAAATTGGGAAAGGAGTCCCAACATATGGTCCTTCGAAAAAGTTCTAGAATAGGATAGAACAGGAATAATTAGTGACTTGGAGTCTACTAATATCTACACTTCGGCAGTTGACTTCCCTACAGCAGCTCCAAAATTAAATACCAAAAAGACAATTGGATTGTCTACCGGCAAAATTTACTTCAACGTGATTACAGCAAACAAGTAATTAAAGTGATACTTCATCGTACATCCCGAGGCAGTGAAGCAGTCAACAACAATAATTTCCAAGACACACATATACAAGAGGTCAACAAGGTTTGAAAGATTGACAGCAAAACAAATGTTTTACAAAACAATTAAAACGTATCAGGATAAAAAAAGGTATGTATGTACTGTGTTTTTAGTTATTTTGTGCGACCATTTTTTATGTTTTGGAAGATAAAATATAAAATAAAATATTTAAGAAAAAAACATATTAGTAGCAGCGTCCAATTACACGCAATATATTTTAACCTCAAAAAAATATATAAGCTGAACCAACATCCCAAAAAACTACAATCGAAATCGAAAATATAACTAAATTTGTTATCGCAAATAATTTCCCACTAAATTGCGCGATTAAAAATAAAAAATACCACTAAACCTAATTTGGCATAATTGTCACAACTAATAAATGGCAACGTCGTTCAATTCCACTCGTTCCTATTACTCCAACACAACATGACCTACTCAACAAGTAAAAAGTAAAAGAAGAACAAAATATAAAACAAGTGCCGGTGCTTTAATTTTACACAAATTTTACAAAAATTTAAAAAAGAAAAAGTGAAAGAGTAAAAATAAAAAAAAAAAACAACAACTACAGGTAACAATTAACATTAAAAACAATTACAAATAAAGCATAAAACAAAACTTCAAACATTCAACAGTAAACAACAACAACATTGTGTGAAGAAAAAGTGACAATCTTGTTTGGTGTACATAAGTAATAGTGTGACGTCATCGACTTACAATATACAAGTCAGAGGTACCCAAGCCACAACAGAAAAGCAGCCAACACAAGTGGTGAGTGACAATAAAATAAATATGGTAGCAAAATAATTAATCGAGTGGATGAATACCAACAATTTTTAAAAATATTCTAAAGTGCACTACGCCTCCTAAAAGAAAATTAAATAAAAGTGGTATAATATTCTCAGTTTATAGAATAAAATAAAAAACCAAATTCTACAAGAATTTTAAGGAAAAATTCTGGTAAAAGAGAAAATAAATTAAAATAAAATATATTTGAAATTTTGGAAGCGAACAAAGCCCAGTGATTAAAATAAATATATGAGAAAGTCCTGGTGCAATTTTTGAAAAACTTTAATTCAAATTGGATTTGAAATTAATTATACATTTTCTTCAAACAATAACAACAACGATCGTATCTTCAAGAAAGCGTCAGAGGCTTACGGGTAAAAAGGAGCTTCAAGTTTAGAAATCTTTTTTTCAAATTTAAAAATTAAAACCTTCAGGTTGTGATTCGATCGTAAGGGTTTGTTTTCGGTCAGAAAAAAAAAAATGACAGCATCAAAAAGGAGATGTAAATTTGACCTTACACAATTGATCGCGTTCTGTACGAACTTTGAAAGAACTTGTCAAGATGTTAATTCGTTCGCGTTTTTTGATGTTAAAAAGCAAGAGTTAGAAAGAAGATGGAAGAAGCTAGTCGAATCGTACGAAGACTATATGGTAGGAGATGATGATCAAAAGGAGGACATCAAGGACGAGATGTCTTTGAGATATGAGGAGGCCAGTGATTTATATCAGGCCCTGAAAACTAAAATTTTAGAAAAAATAAAATCGGTCACAACAGAAACAAATCACCCAATTAGTAGCAGATCAACATTAAAATTGCCAGCGTGTGATATACAAACCTTTGACGGTGGCCTGGGAAAAATTAAAAAATAGATTCGAAAATCGAAGACTTCTAGTACAAGATCAAATAAAAAAGATTTATGCGATCTCTCCAACACACACTGAAAACATAAAGTCCCTTAGATTTGTTCAAAATGCAGTTAATGATTGCTTATCGATTTTAAAAAAATTATAAAATCGAACTGCCCGATTACGATCCATTTGTAATTTACGTCATTGTTTCAAAACTTTCAGATGAAACTATGAAAGAATGGGAAGGTTCTTTGAAAAATCATCGGGAACTGCCCACCTGGACACAATTAAATGAATTTCTCTCGGAGAGAATTGAAATTTTAGAGAATATGACAGATAGGAAAAAACCCCTGCAGAAAGAAAGCCAGTCTTCAAGAACTCAGGCATTTTACACTCAAGGTGAACGAAACTATAGTTGTAAACAATGCAAACAAAATCACCCTTTAAGAGTTTGTAAATCATTTAAGGCCATGACACAGAACGAACGTTTAAAATTTGTGTTTGCAAATAAATATTGCGTTAATTGTCTTTCGACAACACACTTTAAATCAAAGTGTCTGAGCACAGGTTCATGCGCGGTGTGTCAACAAAAACATCACACAATGTTACATCTCGAAAAATTCGAAAATGTTAAAAGGGATAATGTGTCAAAGGGACACTCACAATCAAATCCCCAATATTATGAAAAAGCGTCAACCTCAGGTACTCAAGCCGAAACTCGCACTTTTAATACTCAAGTCGACGAATTATCGCATTCGGAAAACAATCTGCAAGAAAAGGTTCAGGCATATTTAATTCGTCGTGAAGGAACTACAGTGTTACCTACAGCACTGATTTACATCGAAAACTCTGGTGAATTATTTACCATTAGAGCGCTACTTGACGCAGGTGCAGAACGAAGTTTTATTACAACACGCATTCAACAAAAGCTTGCAATACCACTCGAGTCACACCCTCGTCAAATATCGGGATTTGGCGGAACGATCGTGGGGAGTTCTAAAGGTAGCTGTTATGTTACTGTGAAATCCAGAATTTCTGATTTTAAAATAAAAATTTTAGCCGTGGTGGCGCCCAAAATTGCAAACCTTTTGCCCTCTTATCCAGTTAAACTCCGCAATTATGCAGACTTACAAGATATACCACTAGCCGACCCGCACTTTTATCAACCTGCCGCTATTGATATGATAATACGAAGCGATTTTCTACCTTTTATTAACCTTAAAGGTGTGCGACAAAACATATCTAGAAACTTGGAAGCTAGGGAGTCTCATTTTGGTTGGTATTTGTCAGGCCCGGATAACATGAATAAAATAAATGCATTTTCCACTACCGTTTCTACTTCAGACAATTTGCTTCTCCACGAAGAAATAAAGAAGTTCTGGGAGCTTGAAGAAGTCGAAAAGGAACTTGCAATAACTGAAGCCGATAGATTTTGTGAAGAGTTTTTTCAAACAACCACCAATAGACAAACAGATGGTCGTTATGTGGTGCGTTTACCGTTTAGAGAAGAATATCCACGTGATATATTTTTGGGTCCCTCAAGGAACAGCGCGCTGGGTCAATATTATAGGATGGAGAAAACCCTAGAAAAGACTCCAGATTTGAAAGAAATATATCGACAAGTTCTTCAAGAATACATCGACCTGGATCATATGGAACCAGGAGTTCACCACGAAATTGATGCTGAAAAACAATCTTTATTTTTTCTACCACATCATGCGGTTATAAGGCCCGAAAGTAAGTCGACAAAAGTAAGGGTGGTTTTCAATGCCTCTAAGAAAACAAACAGTGGGTTTTCATTGAATGACGGTCTTCATCAAGGCCCCGCTCTTCAAACCGATTTGATGCAAATAGTGCTTAGTTGGCGCTATTATAAATTTGTCTTCACCGGCGACATTGAGAAAATGTTTCGCCAAATATTAATTCATAAAGATGATCGGACATACCAACAAATCTTGTTTCGTAATGAAGCAGATAATTACGTAAAAACTTTTCGAATGAAAACAGTCACTTTTGGAGTGAACTGTGCGCCATTTTTGGCCATCCGAACACTTTTACAGTTAAGTGATGACTGTAAACATTTATATCCGAAGGCATCCACAATTTTGAAGAACGAGGTTTATGTGGATGATATTTTGTCTGGGGGACACACTCTCGAAAAAGCAAAATTTAAACAAAATCAAATAACTAATGCTTTGAAATCTGCAGGCTTCCCCATGAAGAAAATAACAGCCAATGACAGTTTTTTGCTGGAACACTTGGCCCGGGAGGATCTTCTTGACGAAGATTTTTTAAAATTCGATGATTGCAGCACCATTAAAACTTTGGGAATTCGCTGGAATGCGAAGTCAGACTTCTTTTATTATGCTGTAGAACCGAGCCAAATTTCGCCCTCCTCTACAAAAAGGCAAATATTATCGGTTATAGCAAAGTTATTTGACCCTTTAGGCTGGTTAGGACCAGTCGTGATAGTAGCGAAACTTTTCATGCAAGAATTATGGGAACTCAAAGCAGAATGGGATGAAGCTATCACACCCTATCTACTTATAAAATGGAATATGTTTATACAAAATCTACCACAAATTTCCTCACTGAAAATACCTAGATGGGTACATTTTGCACCGACGCATCACATACAAATACACGGGTTCTGCGACTCATCAGAAAAGGCTTACTGCGATGCAGTCTATATGAGAATCTCTACTTCTGATGGAGAAATTCACAGTAATTTGTTAGTTGCCAAAACCAAGGTTGCACCGATTAAAAAGACTACAGTCCCGAAACTGGAGCTGTGTGGAGCAGTTTTACTCTCGAAATTAGTAAAAGGTGTAATGCAAAACGCAAAGTTCCCCTATGAACTATATTTGTGGACGGACTCCTCCATAGTCCTCGGGTGGCTACAAAAACCACCGCAAACTTTAAAAACATTTGTTGCAAATCGTGTAACAAAAATTATTAGTAACGCCAGCAATGCTCACTGGAAACATGTCAAAACAGACGAAAACCCAGCGGATCTAGGTACACGTGGTTGTACACCCCGCGAACTCACAGAGAGTAAACTATGGTGGCATGGACCCACCTGGCTAATCCAGCCTATCGAACTTTGGCCGAAACCACGCGTATTCGATTCAACTGAATTAGAGACAAAAAAGGTCTCAACACTGCACTTAAAGGCTACCCCAGTAGACCTCACTTGCAAAACTACACTTATCCAGGATGAAAGTGAGTCCTACAATATACTGGATTTATTTTCGTCTTTCGCTCGAGCTCTAAGAGTCGTAAGTTATTGTTTTCGTTTCTTTAACTATATTCGGAAACGTAATTTGAAATTTGCACAGTTCATTACTACACAAGAAATTGAATTTGCTAAAAGGCGTTTTATTTCAAGTGCTCAGAAAACCTACTTCTCCAAGGAGTACGAGTGTTTACAAGAAAAATGGCCTATAAACAAAAAAAGCCGACTTATAACTTTAAGCCCATTTCTCGACAAAGAGGGTTTATTACGTGTTGGAGGCAGACTTAATTACTCAGGATTAAGCTTTGACGAACGACATCCTATAATCATTCCTGAAAAATCTCGCTTTGCTACTTTATTTGTGGAATACGCTCATCAAATTTTACTTCATGCTGAACACCACATCATGCTAAGGGCTGTAAGACAAGGGTTTTTTATACCTCGTCTCAAAAATATAGTTCGAAAATGTATTCGAAATTGCAAAACATGTACTATCTACAAACATAAAATCCAACAACAAATAATGGCGGCACCTCCCCCCGAAAGAGTTAATTTCTCGTTACCGTTTACTTACGCCGGTGTCGACTTTGCTGGCCCCTTCAACATAAAATCCTCTAATCTACGAAACGCAAAATTACTAAAAGGGTATGCAGCGGTATTTGTATGCTTCTCCACGAGAGCAGTTCATTTGAAAGCATGCTCAGATCTTTCTACAGACGCATTTCTTGCATGCTTTGACCGATTCGCCGGCCGTAGGGGTCTTCCAAAAACGATGTTCTCTGACAATGGTAGAAACTTCCTAGGAGCTAGCTTCGCCTTGCTCAAAACTCATAACGAATTCTTAAAATTGACTGAGAGAGCCTTAATAGAAAAATATAGCTCCCACGGATTCACCTGGTCGTTTATCCCACCCTATGCACCCCACATGGCGGGTCTCTGGGAGGCTGCCGTAAAAAGCATGAAATCGCATCTAAAAAAAATAGCCGGAAATCTCAACTTTACCTTCGAAGAATTTACTACAATGTTAATCAGAATTGAGGCCGTATTGAATTCGCGCCCAATGTCCCCATTGACCGAAAACCCCTCTGAATTACTTCCCTTGACTCCAGGTCATCTCTTGAGAGGTGCCCCACTTATCGCTCCACCTGAAGTCCCTGAACAACCTCCGTTAGAAAGCTTGAGTTATATCAAGCGCTGGGACCGGCTAAAAGCTCTTCAACATATCTTTGCGCGTCGGTGGAAAACTGAGTATATCACCGAGCTTCAACGAAGAGTCAAATGGAAAACAGAACAACACAACATAAAGCCAAATGATTTTGTCATCGTGGTGGATGATCTATTACCACCTACAGAGTGGCGCCTGGGACGCATTAATAAAGTTATAAACGGAAAAGTTGGCAAAGTACGAGTAGTAGAGATTAAAACGCAAAACGGAAATATAACGCGCCCGATTGCCAAAGTATGTCTCTTGCCAATCTCTCATACAACACCTGAACCACTACCACAAAATTCATAAAATTAATCCACCCGATTTAATATTAAAAGCTATATAAAAAAAACGAGAGAAAGAGTCGCAAAACAAAATTTCTAAAATCGCAGTATATATATATTTTTTTCTTTTCATCCTCTTTAGCCATCATCATGCCACAGTATCTTTGTTGCTTCTACCATCGGAAGTGGTACTATTGCCTTAATTGTATGGCACAAACTCATCCACGTTCTGAATGCCAATCCAAAAAACCGCTTTGCCATTTGCGAAAAATCACCACTCGATGGTTCATATTGAGCATCCCCATGACGTCATGACCTCGAGCTTCGAGGATGAAAACTCCCATCAAGTTCAAAATTTTAACATTGAGGTCCATGTTGTAGTAAAATCAGAAGCACCACCTATGCCACTGGAGTTATTTCTTATATAGTTACGCTCACGTTCACCTCATCCAGATTATCTTGATCTGTAATGAAATCCTGATGTGGGTCACATTTCTATTGGACGAATCCTTTACTACTTCATACTTGCTACGAAGCATTGAACATGTTTCTGGACTCCACATCTTCGCGCGGGAGGATGTTGAACTGTGTTTAACGTCTTAAATAATTCTTCTCTTAATTTATTTAAATCTCTTTATTTTTTAATGTAATATGCCTCATGAAGAGGTTCTCTCATTCTCATCTCTAAAGAATTGTATATTAATTGCTGAAAATAGCGCCTTTTTTCCAATATATTTTCTTTTATATAAAGTTTTTAGAAACCTATATGCATAGGCATTTCATAGTTGTTAGTTGTAAGATAGACTTTAATAAAGCAAGAAGCTTAAAAGTTTGTTAAACCGAAACCAACCCCGTATTTTTTTCTCCACAAATTGGGAAAGGAGTCCCAACAAGATTCATGCTTGGTTAGCAGATGAAATTATTCGACCGAGTATCTCAGAATATGCTAGTCCAATTGTGCTTGTAAAGAAAAAAGACGGAACGAAACGGTTGTGTGTTGACTATCGACAGCTTAATCAGAAGATAATCAAAGACAAATAGCCGATGCCGGTTATAGAGGACCAGATTGATATGTTGCAGAATAGTAAAGTTTTCAGCACACTCGATTTGGCTAACGGATTTTTTCACGTACAAGTTGAAGAAGAAAGCCGAAAGTACACATCATTCGTCACACTAGTAGATCAGTTTGAATTTCTTAAGGTTCCGTTTGGGTTATGTACTAGTCCAGCAGTCTTTCAACAATTCATCAATACAATATTCAACTCGCTCATGTTAAAAGGCATTTTATTGATATATATGGACGATTTAATTATTTTAGCAAAAAATGAACAAGAAGCATTTCAGCGATTGAAAATTGTGCTAAGCATTGCAGAAGAATACAATTTGAATATCAAGTGGAAGAAGTGACAGTTGCTGCAAAGAAAGATTGAATTTTTGGGATATGAGATAGAAAACAGTCGAATAAAACCATCACCGCTGAAAACAAAAGACGTTCGAAACTATCCAGAACCAAAAACAGAAAAGCCGGTACAGCAATTCCTTGGTTTGGCCGGATATTTTCGTAAGTTTATTCAAGACTTTGCCTTGGTTGCAAGACCATTAAGTGACCTTCTTCGAAAGAACGTACATTTTCAATTTGGCGAAGAACAGCGTCGTTCTTTTGAACTTCTAAAAAGATTATTTCAGAGAGGCCAGTGCTAACAATCTTTCGGCAAGGTGCTGAAACTGAACTACATACTGACACATCTAAATGGGCATTTGCAGCAATACTTATGCAACGCGACTATGACGATGGGAAGCTACATCCAGTTCGTTCTCTTAGTATCAAGACATCAGAAGCCGAACAGAAGTGTCACAGCTACGAACTAGAAGTATTAGCTGTCATCAAAGCTGTGCAGAAATTTCGAGTATATTTACTCGGACATCGATTTAAAATTATTACGGATTGCAAGGCATTCGAAGTGACAATGAGAAAAAAAGATGTGCCGAAAATATCTCGATGGGCACTAATGTTACAAGAATACGATTGTGAGGTTATGCAACGCACAGGTGACAAAATGGAGCATGCAGACGCATTAAGTAGAATATTATTGATTCAAGAGGCGAGTTTGATAAGCAGTATTAAAACAGCACAGTCAAACGATGAACACATAAAAGCAGTTATAGAAATAATAAGTGAACGCGCCTACGACAACTATGTGATGCAGAACGGACTCTTGTGCAAGAGTTACAACGGAAATGTTGTAATTGTTGAACCAGGTTACTTCAAGCAGAAAAAAATGGAAGATGTTATAAAGAAAGAGTTTTATATTTCGAAGCTGAAAGCTGTAATTGACAGTGTTGTGCAAAACTGTGTTCCATGTATCTTAGCTGAGAAGAAAGCAGGTAAGCAAGAAGGTTTTTTACATCCAATACCAAAAGGAGATGTACCGTTAGATACTTGACATATGGACCACTTAAGACCCATGCCATCAACAAACAAAAATTATAAATATTTATTGACGATTGTGGATTCTTTTACCAAATTTGTATGGATTTTTCCGACTAAATCCACCACTTCTGTGGAAACAATTGGCAAATTAAAGATAATTGCATCTACTTTTGGAAATCCGAGGCGTATAATTTCAGACAGAGGCACTGCTTTTACAGCGGAAGTATTTCATAGTATTGATTTGGTATTAATAACAACGGGCGTTCCAAGAGGTAATGGTCAAGTCGAACGAGTCCACAGAACTATTGTTCCTGTTCTTTCTAAATTATCCGTAGATGAGCCCGAAAAGTGGTATCAACATGTTAGTATAGTACAGCAGTATCTTAACAAAACAACTCGCCGTTCGATAGATACATCTCCATTCGAGTTAATGATTGGTGTTACCATGAATACACTATCGCCACGAGTAACAATCTTGTCGCGATGCGGTGGCTTAAGTGCACTGCGGTTCCTTATATGGGCAGGTAAAGGAATGGGTTTTACTGTCTAAGTACCTCTTCCTGAACCTGGGCCATATCTAGAACCTTGAAGGTGCACGACCAAAGGTTACTCACCCTTAATCCGGAGTGTTACGCGACCTGTGCTCATCGGACGGTTTGCAGTCAGGGGTTACCGACTGTATTTTAACGGAGCCTCGCTGATACCTGGGCAGCTCAGCTCAAAGGCTAAGACCCAGGAGTCTGGCCAAGTAAAAACCGCTGCGACCTCTGGTCAAAGCTCAAGTGGGTTGGGGTCCGTTGTCGGTACGAATTCAATCCTCAGCACCGGCAGCAAACCCATGGTGGCTACGATCAAATCCGGTCACCTTGGAACAGCTGCTAAGGAGAGGTCTATGTCTGCCAAGATAGGGGGTAACAAAGTCCGTCCGTCTAAGGTAAGGTACAACCAGAGAAGGTTGTGCCTAAAAATCATCGAAAGGTTAGGAAAATTAAATCCAGCGACGCTGTCTGAAAACAGAGAGAATCGCTCACATGGGCTAAGAAGGTCACTGAAGAACAGGACCTCTCAGCTAAGACAAGCGTGCCTGGCAGTAATAGCAATCAGGACACTTCGAAGACGGCTAAAAGGTTGCGCTCACCAGATGAGAAACCATTACCTAAACGTACTAAGGTGGCCGGCAATGCTGTCGTTTAGCCAGGTTGTCAAAGACAACCTTGTAATGGCAATCATTAACAGGGGAGATGGAGATGGCACTATCCCCAAGGACAAGTGGAGTTATGTGGAGGCTAAATTAGCCGAAGTGTTCTTCACCGTCCTTGAAGACATGCCAGGTCCACCTCCAACCTATCGCGACGCAGGCTGGTATCAAGGCCGCGCAAAGTTGATAGCTTTTGCTGATCAACGATCAATAGACTTATATAAGGCTGCCGTCAGCAAACTTGGAGAGCTATGGCCGGGAGCAAAACTGGATGTCGTGCAAAAGCATGACATCCCGTCCCGACCTAGAGCGCATGCTTGGATTCCGGCAACTCCCGGGGACGCTGAATCCGTGTTAAGGATGCTGAAGGTCTGCAATCCCAACCTTCCAACACACAATTGGAAGATTGGTAGATTTGGTGATGCGGAGGGGAATCGGACACAGGTAGTACCACTACTCAATATCGAATCCCTCCCGCATTTAACCGGGACAAACGGCATAGTTTCCTACGGCTTTGGGCAAATCCAAATAAAAGTCTACAAGGGCGACCAAGGACCAATCACGGACATCGCCAAACCAGTAGAAAAATCTGCTGGGGAGGGGACCACAGGTGAGGTCCAGGCTGAGGAGAGCTCCCAAACAGCCATGGAGGAAGGTTACTTAACATCCGAATCCGAACTGCTGGGGGACGCTTCTGGCCTATTTGGTGGCGAAGATGACCTCCTTGATAGCACGGAGGACGAGGCCGAAATCACAGTGATGGAGATGGATGTGCAGGCAGCTTCAGATGATGCGGCTCCTACAGATAAATCTCCAACACTGTAAAGCCGCCACGGCTGCACTTCTACTTCGCCTGACGACAGGTGAAGTAGACATAGTCTTCATCCAAGAGCCCTGGGTTTGTGGAGGCAGGGTTTGCGGACTGAAGACGCCTGATAACAAGCTGTTCGTCGCTAAAGATAAAGGTACACCAAGGACCTGCATTTTGGCGAGGAACAGCCTTAATATTTTCTTGTTATCTAATTTCAGTGACAGGGATGTAATAGCGGCCAGCCTGGAGCTAGATGGGATATCAATCTGGCTCTCCTCCGCCTATTTTTGTGATCCTAGGCCTATCCCGCCAGTCAATGTGGCAAAGCTAATCCGGGAAGCCGAAAGGACTACACATCAACTAGTGCTGTGCTGTGACGTCAATGCACATCATCCGATCTGGGGAAGTACCAATGTGAACGAAAGAGGTGAGTTACTTTTGGAGTTTTTATTTAGTACTAACCTATGTATATATATGTAACAAGGGAAATGAACCGACTTTTGTAACTAGCAATCGTAGGGAGGTTCTTGACGTTACCTTTGTATCGGACACATTATTTGATAAAATTGATAGTTGGAGGGTGTAGGACGACCACGCCTTTTCTGACCATCGATACATTGAATTTTTGCTTAGAGAAAACGACCCGGTGGAAAGTGTCCCCAGAAATCTGAAGAGGACAAATTGGGTTAAGTATAGGAAAACCTTTGCCGGGTTATTGGCGACAATACCCTTATCTGAACCGCGTAATTACGAGGACATAGATGGTCTAGTGGATCACATTACGACGGTTTTTAACAAATCTTTGGATGTTTCTTGCCCCGCGGCAAGGCCAAAGGGCAAGAAGAAACCACCATGGTGGTCTAGCGAGCTGCAACAGGGCAGAGACTCCTGCAGGAAACTCTTTAACAAGGCAAAGTCTTCAAGAGCGGACGAGGATTGGTTGGCCTACAAGCTGCAGCTTAGGACCTACAAGAAGAAGATTAGAACGGCAAAATCTGATTCTTGGAAAAAATTCTGTGATAATATAGAAGACGTTTCCGAAGCATCCAGGTTGCGAAAGGTTCTGGCTTCTACCCCTCACACATTAGGTTATCTGAAAGATCCATTGGGGGTGTGGACTACCTCTAGTGGGGAATCACTTAGCCTGCTACTGGATACCCATTTTCCGGGCACATCCCCTACGTCGCTTCAGGCGTCAGGATACTCAGACGCTAGTACGACGGATATTGCTTCGGAGATAGTCAACATACCAACACTGAACTGGGCGATCGGAAGCTTCAAACCTTACAAATCTCCAGGACCTGACGGTATCATTCCAGCTGAATTGCAGCACGTGTCGGACTACATTTCCCCTTGGCTATGTAGGCTTTTCACTCGATGTAATCAACTTAGCTTATATACCCCTGAAGTGGAGGGAGACGAGAGTGGTGTTCATTCCAAAAGCTGGAAAAAGTTCACACACCGTCCCAAAAGACTTCAGACCAATAAGTCTATCATCGTTCTTATTGAAGACAATTACTTACGAAGAGTTATTGATCCTAAACTGCTGTCGACGCTACAACACGCTTACAGCAAGGGAAGGTCAACCGAAACAGCTCTTCACGAGCTTGTGAGTACCATCGAGAACTCGCTCTCGGTAGGAGAATACACCAGGACAGCCTTTTTGGATATAGAAGGGGCTTTTAACAATGTCACACCGGACTGGATATTAGCGGCACTATCTGGTCTAGGAGTGAATTCCGTGATCATCTCACTGATTGGAAATCTGCTTGCCAACAGGCGGATAACAGCTAAATTATGAACGACTCTAATATCCCGATTCGTGAACAGGGGAACGCCACAAGGAGGCGTTCTGTCACCACTTCTATGGAACTTAGCGCTGAACTCAATGCTACTTTCATTGGAGAGACAAGGCTGCAACGTGGTCGCCTATGCTGATGACGTGGCTATAGCCGTAAATGGGAAGTTTCTATCCACACTTAGAGACATTCTACAGAGGGCTCTCACTATGCTTTCTAGCTGGGCAAGTAGTTGCGGTCTGGGGGTAAATCCGACCAAAACGAAACTTGTTCTTTTCACGAGGAAGTATAAGATACCTACCTTCGACCCTATTTCTCTTTACGGTGCTGATATTGCCTTCTCTGATGGAGCCATGTATCTTGGAGTATTCCTGGACAGGAAGCTGAACTTCAGACGGAACTTGGAGGAAAGGGCGAAGTAGGCGGCTATAGCTTTATACTCCTGCAAAAAGGCCATTGGTAAGCGGTGGGGCTTCAGCCCGAAAATTGCTTACTGGATCTACACAGCGGTGGTTCGCTCAATACTGCTTTACGGGGTCATCGTCTGGTGGCCTGCACTAGAGAAGGCCTCTAATACCAACCTTCTTGCAAGGGTACAGAGAATGGCTTCCATGTGTATTACTGGTGCCCTTCGTACCATACCTACGGATGCCTTGAACATCCTCTTACACCTAATACCGTTGGACATATTAGGAAAGCAGTCGGCGGCCTCATCGGCCATTCGACTAAGAAGCACAATACAATGGCGTGGTCATAATTGTGGCCATGGAGTGATCCTGAATAACAGGAACTTACCATTGAACGTGGATTACACCACTCCGAGGAGTGTATTCGAAAGACACTACCAAACTCTGATACCGACCAGGGAATCCTGGTCATGGGGGTTCCAGGTAGCAGGCGTGCGATAAATTTCTATACTGACGGATCGAAACTGCGTGGTCAAGTTGGTTTCGGAGTCTATTCAAAGGAGCTTGGACTAAATCTGGCTCGCAGGTTGCCAGGCCCCAGCAGTGTTTATCAGGCAGAGGTACTGGCAATAAAGGAAGTTGCTGACTGGTTGGGTCGGAATATTCTGTCTACAACCGCAGTCAACATCTACTCTGATAGTCAGGCCGCGATAAAATACTTGGAATCAATGTTCCTGAAAACAAGAACCACCCTTAACTGCCGCACGTCTTTAAATGAGATGGCCAAGCAGCTCGACATCAGACTCATTTGGGTCCCAGGGCACAGGAATATACCGGGAAACTGTAAAGCTGACGAGTTGGCAAGACAGGGCACTACGGTTCCAGCGGACTTGGAATGTGTTGGTATACCCCTGGAATCTTGTACGCTGGAACTTCGGCTTCACACCGCCGGCATAACCGACAACAGATGGGCTAATGGATCAACGTGCAGGATCACGAGACAGATCTGGCCGGCTCTAAATCATAAGCGCACTAGCGCGCTACTATCACTCCCCCGTAGGGAGATTTCAACAGTAGTTGCTGTTATCACTGGGCACTGCCTCATAGGGAGACACGCTGAACGCCTTAGAGTCTCGTCAAATGACTTCTGTCGTAGCTGCATGGATGTGGAGGAGGTGGAGAGCATAGAGAACTTCCTTTGCTATTGCACGGCGCTCTCCAGAACGAGACTTCGAACATTGGGATCGCCGTTTCTTCACGATCTCTCTGATCTCTCAAATGTGGACATTTCACATATCAGGGGCTTCATCAGGAGCTCAAACTGGTTCTACGGTGGGGACTGAGGGGAACACCTATTCATCCCGTGGTATCACAATGGACCCCAGAGTCTAAGTGTGCTTTTCCTTTGGTTTAGGAGCCACTTTCAACCTAACCTAACCTAAACCGTGAATACAAAGGAACATATGAACATTGCCGAAATCATTGAAGGCGAAGTCGCAACTCAATTTCATCGATAGCGAGAAGAACTAAGACGCAAGGCAAAACAACAAATAACAATTATATAAAAAGAAAATAAAGCAACTTTTAATATGAAACGGAAGGCAGCAGTGCAGTATCAAGTTGGTGACCTGGTATCCATTGGGCGTACACAATTTGGCAGTAGTATGAAACTTAGACCAAAAAACCATGGACTGTATGAAGTTATTAAGTGTAAATGCAACAATCGATATGACGTTAAGAAAATTGGTGACCATGAAGGACCAGGTACGACATCAACAAGTGCAGACCACATGAAAGCTTGGAGTAGAGTGGCATGATGAATAGAACATCCGGGTCGGATGTTGTGTAGGATGGCCGAGTGTGGGATTGACATTATATACTATACTCATTTCTACTTTACATTATTGTTATTATTTTAATCAAACTATCCGATGTAAATATCTCATTAGATATTTTTTAATTTTCAATTTAATTCTTTTAAAAAACATTCGTTTTGTTATTTTCAATGAAGTCAGTTCGTTTTTATACCCTATACCACCATGTGGTTTGGGTATAATGACTTTGTGCTGCTGTTTGTAACAACCAAAAATATTGGACCTACACCCATCTTTAATTATACCGATCGAATCAGAATCACTATCTGATTCGATTTAACGATGTCTGTCCGTCCGTCCGTCCGTCCGTCTGTGTGTCCATGTAAAGCTTTTAATCAAACTGCAGGTCGCAAATATGGATATATTTTGACGAAATTTGGTATTTGATCTTTTATCGGCCATGGGATGAACGCTATTGAAATTGGTGAGAATCGGTCCATGTTCAGACCTAGCCCTATTACAAATGGCCCCTATGAAATCAACATATATTGCCATAAGATTCAAATTATCATACAAATCTTAGTCAAATTGGGTTTGTATACGTTTATTATATCCATTAATCAGTAGTCCAAAAATGATCCCTATTGGACAACTCTTAGTGATAGGCCCCATATAGAGCTGCTTCCCGATCTTCACTTTAATCTATCAAAAAACTAAAATATTGCACTGATTCTTCTCAAATTGTGTTTGTATATATTTTTGCAAAATAAAAGAGACTTTACCAAACATGGTCAGGATCGGTCCATTTTTGGGCCTAGTTCCCATATAGATATAGCATCCGATATGAACTTTTTCATATCTGCAGCCGAAAAAATTAATAAAAATCCCACTCAAATTTGGTTTATGCTTATTTTCTATATCCAGTTAGTTGGACCTGAGAGATAGGGTCTCTAAACGCATGGTATAGGGTATCATATAGTCGGTCTACACCGACTTTAATTTTCTTACTTGTTTAATTTTGTCTCAATATTTCAAATTTTGTAATTATTTTAATAATTTCGGTTAATAAACTTAATTTTTATAAAACTAACCATTTGGATTTGCTATATCATTATCAAATCCTACGAATATTCTGACGTCAGTTCTTTTGCTTCTGTTTATGATTGCTTTGAATCTTTCTTGTGTTACTATGTTGAATATGTCATCACCCTGCTCGAGAGCGCAACTCTTGTAACTCAACCTTTCTAATACCGATGGTAGTTTCTCCAATATATCATCTAAGTAGTATGGATTATCGCTACATCTTATGGCCATTTCATTGAGACTGTTATCGTCCTCAATTTTCATTTATGTTGTGCACCTTGTGTCTAATTTGAACTTTATCCTCTTTGCGCGCTTTATGTCATTCATTGATATACAGTCCCATGTCACGAGTTGATCAGACTCCGTGTCGGCTGTCACATTTATCTTTTCCTCATTTTTAGCTTCATCACTTGTTTTTCCATTAATTTCCTTCCTTTTCATGCCTCTTGTAATCACCAATGCTTTCTTTACTGATTCATCAATCCCTGGAGGTATCATTGTTCTTAGTATGTCTGAGTCCAGATCAATTCTGGAAAGTGCATCTGCATTAGTATGTCGAAATTATAATCCGACAATTCCAAACGTATTCTTGTCAATTTTGAGCTTGGGTTTTTATGTGAAAAAAAGGCAACTAGTGGCCTGTGGTCAGTCACCACTATAAATTTTCTACCATATAAATAGGGTCTGAAAAGTTGTATGCCCCAATGTATACCAATAATTCCTTTTCTATTACTGGTTTGTTTCTCTCATGCTTATTTAATGACCGACTTGCGTAAGATATTGGCATATCTACGCCAATTTTCCCTTGTGACAAAATTGCTCCGAGTGCAAAATCAGATGCATCTGTTGTCAAAATAAATGGTTTGTCGAAATCTGGATATTGTAGGACTGGTAGAATTATCAATTTCTGTTTTAGTGTTTCAAAAGCAGATTGACGTTTTTCTGTCCATTCAAATTTCACTCCCTTTTTTAGTAATTCATTTAAGCAACTTGCTATATTCACAAAATTCTCAATGAATCTTCTGTAGTTACAAAACGTAACGAATCGTCTTACTTCATCTGCGTTTTTAGGTACTGGATACTTATGTATCGCATTAAATTTACCAAGATCTGGTTTTGTACCTTCTGAAGTTATTAAATGACCAAGATATACAACTTCAGGTATTTGGTTAATCCATCTAAAACTTAAATAGGTTTGCACTGTGATGCTTCAAACTGCATCCAAAAATAATTATATCATCAACGTAGAGAAATGCTTCAGAATCTAAGCCCCATAAAGCTATTGTCAACATTCGTTGAAAACTGTTTGATGATATTTTTAGACCAAATGGTAATCTCGTATACTGGTAATGACCATTTGTCGTCGAAAAAGCAGTATAAGGACGTGAATTTTTATTTAATTCTATCTGATGGAATGAACTTGTCATATCCAACGTTGAAAAATATTTTGCTCTACCTAATTTGTCTAATACATCGTCTAACCTTGTCAATAGAAATTTGTCATTGACGACTTTGTCAGTTAGTTTTCTGAAATCTACTACTAGTCTCCATTTTTCTAAATCAGTGTGTTCCCCTTTTCGAACCAATAATAAAGGTGAATTATAAGGGCTTATTGATGGTCCTATTATCCCACCATCTAATAACCTTTCTACTTGGGAATTTATTTCTTCAATTTGTGCATGAAGTAAACGAGAATTTTTTATATATACAGGTTTATTATCGTTTAAGTTAATTGTTTGTTTATAGAAATTATTTGTGGTCAACCTTTCGCTTTCCAAATGGAATGCATGTTGATATTTTTCTATGATATTCTCCAGCAAAATTTGACTTTCTTTGTCTGTACCGTTCAAATTCAAATTTCTCAGTAATTTTTTAAATCAATCTTTTGAATACGAGTTGCAATCTTCATTGTTGCTCCCGTCAAATTTGATAATTTCATAGTCACCTAGTGGCACTGTCTCCACTCTGAGATTTCTGACTATTTTCGTATCACTTGTCAAGTCTAAAATCTTCACATGTTTGTTACCAATTTTTGGTATTATAGTGTTCGCCAAATACACACCTTCAGTGATTTCTCTGTTCATTTATCAATTTATCCTCATTTAAGTCTATATCAAAAGGTACTGCAATCTCGCTTCTTGGTGGTATTCTTATATGATTCATTGCAACTATGTCATCATGTATGGGAATGACTATGTTCCCATCATTCGAGTTAAAAGTCAATACATACTTATCGTAGTCTATGCTACATTTAAATATTGATAGTAAATCCCTACATAGGATTCCGTCAGTGTTTATTGGAAAATCGTCCTCTACTAACTGCACTTTATGTTCTATAATTGTTTCATCTATGCTCATTCTCATCATTGTAGAACTTGTTCCCTTGATATCCCTGTTAGAGAACAATCATCATTCGAATCCACATCATAATGGTTAAAAAAACTTCTTTTGCACAGAGAGATGTCTGCTCCCGTGTCAATCAAAAATGTCAAGGTACGATCAGTATTCAATATATTCAGCTTGATGTAATTTCTGAGATTCGATGAGATTTCAAATATTCTATTTATTTCTAATTCATGCCCCGTGGATATTCTCTCTGCGTAATCTCCGGCATTTGGAAGTTTCTCTGAGTCTCTGCTCTATGTACGTCGAAACTTCTATTAGGTTCTCTGTTATTGTTTCCATTATTATTTCTGTTGTTGCCATTTGCATTGTTATGATAATTATTATTATTATTTCTATTGTTGCCATTTCTATTGTTATGGTAATTATTATTGTTGTTGCCATTTCTATTGTTATGGTAGTTATTATTATTATTCCTGTTACGATGGTTATTGCCATTGTTGTTCCTATTGACACTTCTATTACCGCTTCCACTGCCGTTGAAGCCTTGGTTGCCCGAACGGCATACTTTCGAAAAATTATTAAATTTACCGCACTTATTACATCTTACACCGTTGGCAGGACATCTGTCGGGATGTGTCGAACCACAATTAATGCATCTCGGTCTTTTAAGTGTTGACAAAATTTGTTGATCTCTTAAACCGGCCTTGAAAGTGTTGAATGTTATAATATTATTCGTCCTCACTATAGAAGCTCTGTCTGTCTCTCCGACTTCTAATATTTGAATCTAATTTAGTTCTGAAATCAATTCTTGTATTCTGTTCGAAAATTCCCTAACCGATTCATCTTTCTGTGTCAAGCGAGTAATTCTATTCAAAACAATATTCGAGTTTCCCGTTGGCTTATATGCCTTCCGTAATGCGGTTATTAAGCCCACTATAGTTGCTGGAACAGTTTCCTGGCTTACCATATTCTGAACCTTAGCATCCAAACGTGTTCTGAACAAAAAACTGCAAAATGCGTTTTGTTTAGCTGCTGGTATAGTGTCCGTCACTAATTCTACATTTGCAACAAAACTGTTAAGTTCGCTTTTTTTACCCGTAAAAATATTAATCAATTTGGTTATAGCAGTTATCTCGTTTAAATCCATTGCCTCCATCATAGCCACTTGTCGTCTGTCTAATGCAATTTTACCCTTTGAATGTTGTGTTAACAAATCTAATGCCTCGTCACGTAACTTTCTAAATTTTTCTTTTATTTTCAATGTTTGCCCTTCTGTATTGTTTGTGTCCACCAATACCTTTTCTAAATCTTTTTCTAATTCTTGTGTGTCTAATCTTTTTGTGGAAATAGTTTCCGTCGAATATGGACGACCTAATGATTTTCTTGTATTAACTACTATAGATTCCAACGATCTCAATATTGAATCCATGAGACGCAACAATTTTTAATTATCAATTAAATGGATTTATTTATATATCTTTATTTATGAACACGTATTGTGCGTATTTTTCTTATAATATGTATCTTATTAATAAGTATAAATCATATTTTTATTTTCTAATTATAATTTTGTATTTTTCTTCTTGTTTTACAATGCGTTTTTTCTTTTTTTTTTCTCTTTAAATAAAAATCTTTATATATTCTTATATTTTAATATGTGGCTTTGAAGTTTCTATTGCTGTAAACCAGCTCTTATGTTTTGTCTGCGTATTTGTTTCTTTATGTATCTGCGTAAATATTTCATTATTACGATTATAGTTACCACTACACAGATAAATATTACGATTTCAATACTAACCTCATTTACTTTTGTTTGGGCATTCCCCATTTCTTTTTATTTATTTTCTTTGCCTTTCTGAATTCTTTCATTTCCAATTTGATCTTGGTTATTCGTTGTTGTATTTTCAGTTTCAATTCCGAGTCCTCGGCGTATGACAATTCTGAATTTGCTATTGTCAGCTCCTTCTTTTTACGATTTACAAAATCAGTCCTTGGTTCACGAATTTTTGGCAATGGGAATATTTCATATTTTAGTTCATCAATTTTTAATTTCTTTTTGATCTGAATTGGTTTCGGACCCAACTTCAAAATTTCTGGTTTTGGTGATTCTTCTCCGTATTGCTCTAGTTGTGTTTTCCAATTTCCTTCCACAATTTTCATTCCTTCCACAATTTCTTCGCAAGACTCTTCCATTCGTTTCTCTAGGAAATAGTTTGTCGATAAAATTTATCCTTTATTCTCTGTGGTGTTTTACGTAAAATGATTTACCTACGCTGACATATAATTGCATTTATACGCAAAAAAAATTTTCCATTCAAAACCACTTTGCTACCATTCAACAATTTATGGATTATTATTCATAATTATCTTCACAAAAAAAATTCCTTTTCAATCAATATTTTTACTATTTATTCATTACAAATTTTTATTTTCATTTAAAAAAAATTTTTATAATTGAATTTATAATATTTTTTTTTTAAATTTTTATATATACTTTTTGTTGCACAAAAATATTATATCTCATTAACATTTTATTTATTTTAATTTAAACGAAATTAAATTTACTTTATATTTCAAAATGTTTCTTAATTAAACATTGAATTAATTTTTTCACAATTATGCAAATATATTTAATTTTTTTTTATTTTTTTTTATTTTTCTTTACCATAAACTATTACACTTTTGTTCTTCTATTTTCCTTTTCACAATATTTTCACAATTTTCTTTTTAACAATTTTTCTTTCTTTCGAAATTGTTCCAACCTCGCACATGCTATGTCTGTTGGTTATTTCTTTTACCAGTTTTATACGAACCAATTTATTTGAAATGTTGTTGGAGTTTGGCAGGATTCATTTGTTGACATCCTTCTTTTAGTTAGCAGGATCTATTGTTTAGCAGCATCTGTTGTTTTAGCAGTGGTAGGATCTAATAGTTCGGCAGGATTTATTGTTTCAGCAGTGGCAGGATCTGATAGTTTGCAGGATCGCCATGTGGTGTTTTTTACAAGGATTGTGTGCAATTGTTATGCAGGATTGTTTTAATAAAAAAACATTCTTTTATTTTATATTTTTATAAGCTCCTTTTAAAGATATGCTTAGGTAAGACTTGTTTTCAAAGATAATCTCTTCATCTAAGCTGTCAAGTAGAACATTTCTTTATTGTTAAAGTTCATGCTTATATATAAAAATGCTAAATACTTAAATGAATAATAATGACTGCTTTCTATAAGTCACTCCATAATAAAAATCAATACTCTCTTTTCAATATTGGTTCTGTCATAATGATTTTAGTAATGGCTATGTACATTGGCATTAGGCGATCATGAAAAAGAGAAGGGTGGTTTCTTTATATTTTATAATTACTCATAATTCAAATATGAGTACAATTTCAAACAAACGAGTAGAAATTGTACTGGCTAAAGTACATACCGAATACAATACATTGGAATGTGTATTCTATGCAGTTTGCATATGAAATCAAATCTAGTGTACTACATATTGATCGTTCAACTCTATTCGATTTCATTGCTTTGTATTTTAACTTGCTCAGTCAACAAACACACTGAGTCATTTGTTAGTTGCCGTTCTTGCCTACCCCAAGTTTACTTGATACTTTTTGTTCTATTTATTATTGTCGCTAGCCAAATATACGTGTGTGTATATGTATGTTTGTTTGTTTTAATTCTCTGTTGTTACGGGCACTTTCTTGTGCTTGCATACATGCATAAACGACTGTGTTACATATACGACATTCAATTTATTCGGGTCAAGAAGAAAGTGTAGAACATCTGAATTAATAGGTCGTCTTTCCTTTATTCGTAAAACTAACTCATCCTTAAGTTCGTTGCTTAAAAAGGTGTTTTGTTGCTTAAGTTCGTACAACATAAATTCTAGTGTTATGTCAGCTGTAAAAAGATTAACATCTTCGCAACATAATGGTTCTACAGCAACTTTTAAAGGCTGCAAAGCTGCTATTATGTTACATAACAAGCCAATCTTTTTCATCGAACGTGATAGCAGACTCTATATCTATAAGACTTTTTCGTATAGAATTTCTAATTTCCTAAAAACGCTCCAACATCGCTAGTAGGCTACTCCACCCGATTCGAGTGTCCAAAATTAATGAAAGATTCTTACATAATTCATCTTGTATATTTTTCTGGAGTATTGTATAATTTTTCGTTCGTGAATGGCGAAAAATATTAACGACTTTTCGAATCTTTTCCAGAGGACGTATATTTGCATGTTGAATAACAGGATCCACGTTCGTTTCAGATATTAGCTCTAAGCCATCGTCATCATCATCGTCATCCGATAAATAGTCTGGACTAGTTGCGTCTTCCTGTTCATCAGCACTTTCTACTGAATAATTTTTGTCATAAAGAACCTTGCTAATTGCCAATTGAATTCCGTGCACTATTCACAATTGATGATTTGCACCAATTAAAGTTCCCACTTTCTGCATCACCGATGCTTCAGCTGTCGTAATTGAAACGACATTGTCAAACGAAATACCCTTTAATTTTTTTCTCCAGACGGATAACACATTGATCCATGTACTCTAGCAAGACCAAGATTCCAAAATTTGTTAAATGTATGTACATTCACATTCATGTAGCGGCGATTTTTGACAGACGTCCACTCATCCAATGTGAGACTAAACGCTTTATCTTGATTACTACGAGATTTAAGGTCAGCAGCGAAAACTCTTTGCCGCATTTTCGCTGCATATGCAGTCACAATTTTTTGAATTATATTTGGTGACTTTGGAATATCGGTATAACCCTTAGCATGTAACAGTTTTCTTAAATCATAAGATGTACAAAACTTAACAAACGGTGAACCATCTTCGGCTGTTAATCGCGCAACAACCGCAAAAAATGAATCATCAACTGATTTTAAAAAGTAGTTTGAAATTGTTGGCAAATTATTCACATTTGTAGATATGTTTATAGTTGCACTTATACCTGGTTCATCTGATTTATTTCTTTTTAATAGATTAATTTTGTGCTGGGTTCGAAGGTGTGCATGCAAGCAACTTGTGCTACCGCCAGAAGTTTTTATTATTTTTGCTTGCACTCACCTGCACTTCCATTTTGTATGCGTATAAAATAATTTCACGGGAAATTTTTATCCATGGCTGTGTAAAAAATCTAAATTTTAAAATAAAAAACCCAATATAAATATAATTATATTAATAACTACCTGGACCCGGCAAACGTGGTTTTGCCTTCCATGAATTTTTTATTTTAGTTAGAATCTGTATATACCAATACAAAACAAAAGACGCTCGTGCATTTGTTAATATTAATTGAAAACTGTTAAAGACAAACCATGTTTTATTTATGAAAATGAAAATAAATATTTATTGTAACATATAAGAATGACCAATATATTTCTTTTATAGTAATGCAAAAGAGTGAACAATATTTTTAATTTAATTATTCTCGCAGTAAATGAATAAATTTGCTGGCTTTCCGACGCGGGAACATGCCACATATAGTTGCTCGTGGGAAAAACAACTGTTTTTGAGCTGCAAACCACATATTTGCAATGATTGACCTTGAGATTTATTTATGATCATGGCAAAGCCCAATCTGATCGAAAATTGCAATGTTTTCAATGTTATCGGTGTATCGGTAGGAATCATAGGAATTCCTGACAGCAAAACATGTTCTCCTTTAAATATTCCTTTGAGAATTGTGGCCTCAATAACATTGGGCATTATTCTCTCATCAATTAACCTGGTTGCATTACATAGTCTCGGAGCGTTGAGGTTACGTAGCAAAATTATTGAAGAACCGAATTTTAATTTTAATAAATGTGGCGGTAGACCGGGTACATCAAGTGAATTCGAAAATTCTGTTGGATAATTGACTGCTTCATTTTCTTCTACAACACTATCCATAGATTTGAAAGAAAACGTTTCGGAATCAATCATGTCCTGCATAACAACATTAATATTATCGACATCGACATTTTTGCGGCTAAAATAGCTCTTTCACTTAACCAATCATAGGGGAATACATTTTCAATTAACTCATCGCGTGACGATATAAACCGACAAAAATCTTATGGATATTTTAATAGTGTGATTGGTTGGGTTAATATTGATTTTACCATTACCAAGATCAAGTTGTTGCTTTGAAAATTGGTCAGCCGTTGGATCATTTTCTAATTGTACTCTCCTGTTTGCTGTTAATTTTATAGCTTGAACGCTACTCCATAATTTTAATGATTCTCAGCAGGCATTTATTTCGTCAGCATAGGTTGATTTTGGTTTGACTGGCAATGTTTGATGAAAATCTTCAGATAATAAAATGAGAGCTCCACCAAAATGTCTTTCAATGCCTTTCAAATCTTTTAAAGTTCTATGTAATGCTTCTTAGTAATGTTTGTGAGCCATGGTACATTCATCCCAAATAATGCTGCATTTTTGCAGAACTTTTGCCATACCAGAATGTTTTTTGATATTACATACGGCGTTCTCATTTGTTTGTTCGTTTAACGGTGATTTGAGTGCTGAATGAGCTGTACGACCACCATGCAATAATGTTGCGGCTATTCCGGACGTAGCAATAGCCAATGCAATTTTTCCTTCCTTTTTGGTTAGAATATTTATATGTGAATTTTGCAACTTATAAAATTTAAATAAATTTGGCAACTCATTATTTTTCGAATGCCAGCGCCATCTACCGGGTCCAACAAAAAATTTTTGGCATCATCTAACATAAATATATGTACATACTTAGTTGCAGTAAATTCGCACCGTAAATAAGAATATTTGAAATAACTTTACTCCAGCGCCACCTATCGGATCCATTTATACATACAAAAATTTCGTATGATGAAACATACACATATTCTGAATTGCAGTCAAATCGCACTGAAAATAAGAATTTTTTTTATACCTTGACCCCAACGCCAGCTAGAGGGTTAAAACTAAAAAACAAACACAGAAGAGCTCGAACCGTACCTATGTTGCAAATCTTAGCTCGACAGCTATTATGGTTTCGAGATCATTCGTTACAAACAAATGAACCAACATTTTTATATATATAGAAGATAATAAAATCAATATTCTCACCTCCTATTGTTGACTTATTTTTAGAAACTTATGTTTATACGGCTATTCATTGTTAAAAATTTGTTTGTACAGAATATCACTAACAAAGAAAACCAACAACACGAACTATATTCACTTTACTAAGAAAATTAAATTATTCATAGCCTACTGAGAACAATTTTTTTCCCAAATACATTGCTTACTAAGAACATGAAATTTTGAACTGGAGTATTTCATGGCTTACTAAAAGATATTTTTTTTTTTTACTTTTAATGATTACATTAATATACATTTGGTTGATTTATTTAAAAGAAAACAATTAAATAATAGCTCCAAAATTTGATGTATTCATATAATAGGAGTAGTTTCATGCCTTAGTATAATTTTTGTTTACCGAATTTACCGGTAATGAGCGGTAAAATTACCGGTAATAAAATTTTGTTTTTCCTTTTAATTACCGTTAAACCGGTAAACCGTTTATCGGTATTGCAATACCTACCATTGACATTACAACTTTGATTTGTTGTACTTTTCAAGTGCACCTATGCAAATCATCCCTAGCTTGTTCTAGTTTCCAAATCGAGAGAACGTAACGGACAGTTGAGATCGTTTGCAGTGTGATCAGTTCTTTCTTTTCCATGTTTTTTGCAATTGAAGCATGTAAAAACAGCTGGACTTTTTTCATTTGTGTTAAACGGACACACACTTGTATGATGCTCGGCACATATCAAAGACGCAGCACTTCGATGACAATGTTCACCGCCATGGCCATACATTAAGCAGTTCCAGCATTGAGTTGGTTTGTTCCTGGATCTCGAATTGTATTTTTTCCAAGAAATTATGATATTGGAAATTGTTCGTACATTTTTTAAGGCAGTTGTGTTAAAATTTTTACGAACAAATTGAACTTTGTAAACTGCATTATTGTTCGAACTGAATTTGGTGACTATTTCAGTTACGGAAGAAGGGGATAGGTTGTAGTTCTTTAGCTCTTTGCAGATTTCCTCGGAGTTTATGCGGGGTAATCCATGTGAAAAGGTGGTGTATAACCTATTTTCTTTGGAGCCATAAGAATGAAACTCCATCTTACTGTCTTTAAGTATTTGCATGTAGCATTCGTACATTTCTTTGCTTGGAGCAAAAATTTTTGTACCAATTGAAGTACGTTTGAAAATACAATCCTTACCAAGCAGCCTTTGTATTTCTGTCAATGGGACGTTAGCTTCTACAAGAACAGGTGGAGGTTTGTGTTCCTTAACATCGTTAATATTTGATACGGGAGTTGCGTCCATATCATTGAGGCCAGCAAGCAGGCTTAATCTGTTGCTTGAGGTTGACGCAATGTTCTGGTTAACAAAACCCGGAGGAAGTTTTGTCATATTCTTGTTCGCAAGGAGCTTTCATCGCTAAATTTTTATTCCTGTTTTAAGCTGAATTGGCTACCACGTGAGTCCAAATGAGATCAAGAATATGCAATTGCAAAAACAAAAATATACACTTGTTTTTCATTTCTAAGCGCTTTTAATATTTACACGACCGTTCGTAAAGAGAATTAGATTAGAACTGACCAAAGTTGAGAAAAATCTGTGCACTATTTTTGTTTTTTGATAGATTTGAGTGAAGATCGGGAAGCAGCTCTATATGGGGCCTATGACTAAGAACTGTCCTGTAGGTATTATTTTTGGACTACTGATTAATGGGTATAATAAACAGATACAAACCCAATTTGACAGAGATCTATATGATAATTTGGATCTTATGGGAATTTATGTCGATTCCATTGCGGTCATTTGTATGCGGACTATGTCTGAACATGGACCGAATTTCACCAATTTCGATAGTGTTCATCGAATGGCCGATAAAAGCTTATGTACCAAATTTCATCAAAATATATTCATATTTGCGACCTATAGTTTGATTACAAGGTTTACGTGGTCACACAGACGGACGGACGGACATAGTTAACCCTCCGATGAGTGCCTTTTCAAACTGAAATTACTCCTACTTCGGCCACTACAACCCCCCCCCCTAAAGTTACTCTGTATTCCAAGAGTATTTTGTTGCGCATTTTTTGGAAAAAAAATCAAGCCGAGCGGATCATTACTTTAGGAGTTATTGAGGTTTTAGTGAGAATAGTACGCGGACGTGTGAATAGGTCCGTATGGACCTTGTACTGAATTTCACTAATAAATGCATGTTTTTGGGCATCATTATAATTTATTTATTGTTTCAACACATAATTTACTTGTTGTGAACACAAAGACCTAAACTCAAAGACATTAGGGATGATGATAAAAACAAAAAATTCTAAGAAAAATTCGAACATGAACTTTATTGCTTTCAAGGAAAGGCACAATATTCTAATTTTATACTACTCTCCACAATGCACTACACCTGCCTCGTTGACGAGCAAACCGAGAAGCGGAAGCCCTATGCCATATTAGATTACAACGCCAACAAATGCGGCGTTGATACCATGGATCAAAGCTAGGCACTTAACGCTGCAAAAGAGCAACACAACGATGGCCGTTGGCCATGTTTTATAATATGCTGGACGTCGCTGCATTGGCTGCTTTTACGATTTACAATGAAATGAAGCCTATAAAGCCTACTGCTAACGAAACAATTGGCCACACAAAATATCGAAGAACGTGCCCTGAACAACCATATAACCTCATATCCAAGGATACGCAATGCGATGGAAGCATTCGATGTCAGGGTAAGAAAAACATCTTCAAATTCAGGAATAGAATATATATTTATTTGTTTTTTATTTTTCTTTTCATTTCAGGTATTACCAAGACCGATGGAAGGCAATGCACCGTCGTTTGCGGCTAGGTCAAGTATACCGTCATGTCGCCTTTGCCTTTCTGAGTACGGGTGGCAGCGGAAAACGCGGGCATACTGCTTCGGCTGCGGCAACGCTGTTTGCGGAGAACATAGCACACTTTTACATCGCTGCAACACTTGCGCACAGGGCGGGGGACAAGAAGTACGCGCTCAACAACAATAATTTTTAAACTTTTTTATAATAGTCTTAAGAAAATTCAAGCAAAAAAAAAAAAAAAATTAAAAAAATTGAAAACATTATTTTTGTATGTAGAATTTAGTTATAAACAATAAAAACAAAAAAAAAATCAAAAAAAAATTTTTTATATGAAAAAACATGATTTACAAAAAAGGTCCGTAGGCCGTGAAGTTCAGAACTGTCACTCATCGGAGGGTTAAATCGACTCAGAAAGTGATTCTGAGTCGATCGGTATAATAATATATGGATCTAAGTCACATATTTTTGGTAGTTACAAACAACAGCACAAAGTCATTATACCCAAACCACAGAGTGGTATAGGGTATAAAAATGTATAAATAATATACATTTTGCCCCTTAAGGAATGGAGACCATTGGTAAGTATGTTGAAAAAAATTTAGGGGAGGAAAACTTAACTTGGGTCGGTCATACATGTGACCTTCTGGGGACATACTAGGCGCTGTAGGGTCCAAATTTAACATTGGCATGAAAATTGCAATATCTGAATGGGAGCACACTTAATGGTGGACATATGCGGTAGGTAGCATTTGAGAAAATGTTTGAAACAAAAAGTGGTGGAGGTCGGTCATTGGGGGGACCCTGTGACAGTTATGGAGTTTTTTATGTAATTTTTCCTTCTTGTCCCCAATTTTTCAGTTGCCCTCGTCCCGCATTTTTTGGCTCATGCTGTTTTTCCGGACCTCACAAAATTAGGTGGCCTAGCACATTCAAATCCTATTACTTATAGACATGCATATTACGAAAAATTTCGTTTTTCGCGCCAGAAATGTTCGATATTTTTATTATGTTTTACTGAAAAAAAAGTATAAATAGCACAAATGTTTGAAATGTAAAAACTTGTTATACAGATTTCTTTAATTAAACCCGTCAAAAACGGTATACAAGTAGAAACGCCAAGTTGACATCACGAAATAAGGTGTTTGATAATCAACAACAACAATTTGAAGTTGTGCACAGATGTTAGTTTTTCAATATTTCCTAATTCTTCAATGTTTTCAAAACAACAAATGACTAGTTCAAATTACAAAAAAACATTTTATTTTATTCTATAAATTATATATCAGGTAGAAACACTTAAAATTGAGAAAACAAACAAAGACTATCTCAAATATCATTTGGCTAAATACAAATATTATTTTCAAAAAAATTTTAACTAAACTACATGACACATATAAATGATGTATTTAAAAAAGAATTTAAATTTTATATATCAGTTGCGAAAAATATCAATATCAATATTTCTTAAACTTAATTTTTTTATGTATAACGATAACAGGTGCTACGAAACATTGCATTAGTTTCGTAAAATTTTCAAGGAATTGGCCAAGAATTTTTTTTGTGAAAAGCCGTAAGGATTATTTTCGGTGTATAAAAAAAGTAAAATATTTTAAATGTTCATAACAAATGTTATAATTGGAAAGAACATGTCAAATAAATTCAAAATTTCGCATTATTTTTCAAATCATATTCTCTCTATGAAACGCTTAAGTAATAAAATTCAGTAGATGTGACATTAAAAGGATGCACTGAGAGAGAACAATTTTTAATATCTTCTCCATATTCTTTAACTGCACATGTTCATTTATTTAAATGAAAGATCTTTTTCCAAAGATTTTATGGCCTTACAAAAATACTTCAAAACAGATTATCCAATCGTTATTCAAGCTCCGATATCGGAAGCTTTCCGGAATATTTCCAACTTCGTCTTCGGTATGGCAAAATTTATGAGAAATTAACTGTGCAATACATTGACTAATTATACAAAAATATTGCACTGATTCTTTTCAAATTTTGTTTGTATATATTTTTGCAAAATACAAGAGACCTTACCAAACATGATAAGGATCGGTCCAATTGTAGGCCTAGTGCCCATATAGATATAGCAACCGATATGAACTTTTTCATATCTGCAGCCAAAAAAATTAATAAAAATCCCACTCAAACTTAGTTTATCTTATTTTCTATGTCCAGTTAGTTTGGCCTAAGAGATAGGGTCTCTAAACGGATGGTATAGGTATCGTATAGTCGGTCTAGACCGACTATAATTTTCTTACTTGTTTTCTACTGGTAATGTTAGCAAAAACAGTAAACATAGCAACATATTACATAAAAGCCCAGAAGAAAAACCAAAAAGGTTTGTCTGAAGTTTAGTTGCATGTTTAGAAATGAAATACAAGATTTAAAAATAAAAAAGGAATTTTTGCTGAATACTACACTTTTTGCGAGAATTTTTTCTGAAAACTAGTCTTAAGAGCTAACTTCATTTCTAAACGACCGTAATTCTAACAAAATAACTGGAATTTGTTTTTACACCTAGTTAGATACAAGCCTGAAAAATTAAAAACATATATTTTATGTTTATAGATATTTACGGAACTTCTAATTCATATTGTTAAAATGAATAAAAATTTTTTATATTATAACATTAAATAAGAACACTCTTATAGATAAGTATTTTGTTGAGTTTATTATTTAATATACAAATAATCTAACCCATAAAAACCAAGTTTTAATTAAAACCTTTTCATTCGTTATGCATATGAGTTTTGAATCTCTCCGTGACTGTGCGTGACTTTGCGTTACTATTTTAAAAATAATCTAAGTTAATATTTGGTGACAACAAGTCTGTGGACCCAGTTTCAGATTTATTTATGAGGGGAAATGGAGTTTAAATCGCTCCGTGACTGTGCGTGACTATGTGTGACTGTGCGTGGCTATGCCAAAGTTAATGTTTTTTCACAGCAAGTGTATGGATCGAGTTTCAGATCGATCGGATTAGGGGAAATGACATTTAGATCACTCCGTGACTATGCGTGACTGTGCGTGACTACCCCAAAACTTATCTGTAGTCACAGCAAGACTATGGGCCAAGTTTCAGATCAATTGGATAAAGGGAAATGGGGTTGCCCCATGACACACAGACAGAGACTATGAGTTAAAAGAAAGAGTTAAGTAACCTAACCCATAAAAAAAAGAAAGAAACTCTTTCTTTCCTTATGCATATGAGTTTTGAATTTCTCCATGGCTGAATGTGACTTTGTGTGACTATCTTAAAATTAATGTTTGGCCACAACAAGTCTATGGACAAAGTTTCAGATTGATCGGATGAGGGGAAGTCAGGTTATAATCTCCGTGACTGTGCATGACTATGCGTGACTAGGTGAAAGTTAATCTTTTATCACAACATGCCTATGGGCCAAGTTTCAGATCAATTGGATAAGGGGAATTGGGTTGCGCCACGACAGACAGACAGACAGAGAGTATGAGTTAAAAGAGTTTAAAAATGGAAATATCTTTATGAATATTAAAATTCGAAAAATAACATAGTGTGTAGATTTTGCGACAAAATTAAAAACTAAAGTTTTTATCTATAATGTTTGAAAAAAGAGAAGAAAAATATTCCCTTATTGAAAGCGTCAGAAGCGGTAGTTCGAGAAACACAAAGAGAAAACTTTAGCACAGTAATGACTATTATTTCCCTAACACAAGTTTCTTTAATGCTTTTACGACCTTCAAATGTGAGGAAATTTTAAGAATCTACAATGCTCTAGCCACTGCTGAACTCAATAAGATGAAATCTGAAATGACTTCTACTGTTTCCACAACAGAAAAATTAGTTGAAGTGGCTGATATTCAAATATTAGATGGTGGAACCACAATATTTGTCGGCGATGATACACTATAATTTCGTTGAACCAGCAAAAACTTCCTTTATAGTAGAATTACCTACTGCGAATATTGTCGAATCAAAAACTGAACCAGAGTTAACAACCACTGACAAGAACCCTGAAAACGAAGCTGCCACAGCTATCGCTGAAAAAAAACAATAAATTCTGTTAATTCTTTATCGTCAAATTTCGTCATTAACAAAATGGACTCCAAAAATGCGTATGTTGTAGCAACTTGCATACGTACATCTAATGTATTATTAACCCAAATACAAAAGACGGTTACTCGATTAGCAACGGTTTTTATTAGAGGTGATTTGACATCGGACTTGAAAACAGAAGTTAGGCAAACACTGCGACCAAAATTTGACATTGGACAAGCTGTTATTGTATAAAACCCTCTACAACGCAACAAGATCTAATGGTAGTATCTTCAGAAATCACGAACTAACACTGGAGTATTCTAAACAATAATGGTTATAATGGAAGGAATATAAATTTGATGGAAAATATTCAAAAACTTTAACAGCAGGAGGAAAGTGTGCAAACTGATGAGAATAATAATAATGAGGTTAGTGAATAAGAATGGACACCAGAAATTCTTCTTCTAGAAACTACAGAAAATTCTTAAGGATCGAAAACAAAGAAATCGATTTGCCCGATTTGAACAAAAAAAAAATGGTGAAAACGAAAACAATGACAAAGAAGAGAAACTATACAATTACAATAATTCACAATAATCAATTTACAATCAATTTACATGAATTACAAAAAAAAAATTATAAAATATAATTTATTTACCTTTTTTAAATAATTTGCGTACCTAATTCCTGCAGACAAGCGTTCATGGGATTAGAATTAAGTTTTTTAAGAATGTATATAAAATGATTTTAATAAAATTGAAAAAAAAAAACAATTTCAACGACGAAGATGATGAAGAAATTGACCTCATTTACAAAACGTTATATACTACTTACAGTTATTTAACTAGATATTTCCATGGTGGATCCACTTCTATATCCAGCCATACTGAAGTAGTTACAGATGTGCTAACTCCAAACTTGACAAGAGGCCCAACCGTCTTAGATACAGGGTTCCCACATTTACAGCCAACGTAAATGTAAACCAAAGCAATCTTACAACTAAGCACTTATATGGAATCAACTATGCGTTATATGGTACCTTCATGCGTTATATGGTACTTTGACATTCAGCATTTTTCTCTGTAGGTTTCGCGGGAACCTGAGGCTTCGCCTTAAGCCAACAACAAACTTAGACAATGCTAAAACTACTTCAAGCATAGAAGACATAGCTTTATCCCCATCAACAAGTACATTAAGATAAAATCAGAACAAAAATTACTACAAGTCAAAAAATCCAAATTTTAGATTGCGAAAAGTTCTCATTAAACCACAAGGTTTTACACTAGCTCCCCCACAAGCAAACTCTCCCAACAACACGTTCTCACAAAAGAGGAACCCTATAAGTAGCCAAGAAAAAATCAGTAGTTCAGTCACTATAACAACGACAACAACCCAGAGACCTAAACCACGCACATTCTAAAGACCAGTGATATCAAACGACAGCAACTAGAAACAATTTCCACCGCGTAATATATTTGGAGCAAAAAGTCCTGCTTTGAAAACGGGAGAAAACCAAGATTTACCGCAATCTGAGGAAGATACTAGTGAAAATGCCGACGATTCTGAATATGACGAAGACGGTGACGAAGAGTTCGAGGATGACGACAATGACGAGAATAATTGCAAGAGAAGTTCAAATGGGAAAATATCTTATATGTCTAAAAAATTAATAAGAGTTGCACAAAAAGTTCGAAATACAATAGAAGCTGATTCAACTCAACAATATCGCACAAATTTTCGGAATCGCTTTAGAAGACCAAAGCTTACGTCATCCAAACAAGCTGATATGAAGGAAAGTGATTCCACTGAAGACGGGTGCATAGCTCCACTGCGTCGCACAGTGGAAGAAAATTGTTTTTCATTGGCCAAAATTCTGTAACTTTTGAACCGATCAAAATATTTTAGTAATTGTAATATTCTAGTGGGTAGATATTTTGTTGAACTTGAGTATGTTTTGATTTCATTAAAATTGATTGAGTACTTTTTAAGAAATTCTATGTCAAAGTTGAACTTTTAATTTTTTTTTAGCTTTTAACGTGAAATATGGGTTTTTATTTTTTTATTTAATAAAAAAATTTCATATACGGATTTTAATAACAATTACAAGCATTTTTTGTAATAATTGGATTTTTGTTTCAATGTATACAGTCAAAAAAATTTTTACACTAAAAAAAAAAAGTTAAATCAACTGGAAATTTTGCTACTACTACTGAAAAATTAAAAATTGAAAAGAAAAGGTACACCATAGAAAGTTTACGAATCCAACAGAAAAAGGAATATACAATGAATTTAAAAGAGGATACTGACAAAATTAATGCTAGTTACAGGGTTGCAATACAATAAATTTACTGTGATATTATTTTAAGCTGAGTACTTGTTATTAATATATGTTCAATGTAATTTTTGTTTTTTATGTTGGATGTAAATTAAATTCATTTTTAAATGTGATAAATAATACTCATGTTACTGTAAGTTATTGTTATATATATAGTGTATTTTAAAATTGTTTTAACGTGATGTTTTTTATATTCAAATAGAATTTCCTTGAAAAAGTCAAAAAGAATTGACAAAACGTCGGAAAGAAATGTAATTCAAATGCTGTTTTATTTACAATAAAAATCTTATGCCGTATTTGCTTATTTTTAAATAAAAGAAACAAAAGGATATTAGCCAAATAACACAATAATAAATATTATCGGATAGCTTGCCGAAGCAACAATATTTAACTTATTCAACATCAACTACAACAACGTTAATTGCACTTGTAAGTCAACGAAAACACCAAAATGAAGGGATATTTTAAACATATATCTAGCATTAAAATATGATAATGAGACATGCAGAACATTAAAGGAATACTGTAACGAATTGAAGAGACTAAAACAACAAGAGGGCAGGTTAAAAATTATATTATCATGTAGAAACTATGGTATTATACCAAACCACACGAAAAATACCGCTACACAGGTAACACAACTTTTTGAATGTACAACAATAAAGAACCAACTTAGAAAAGTTGCATACAATTTTCACAAAAAAATTCTAAACCTCGAAATATCACAGACCAACACTAACATTACACTTATTAGGCGAAGAATTTTTAATTTAAAAACTGGAATTGAAAAAATGCTAATAGAAGCAGACTTCACAGCTTTTATGAACAGACAAACAAACCGTACAAAACATATAACTAAAAACATGAGTGAGAAACAAAACAGAAAATTAGATACACTCAAAGAAAAGCAGTTTGAAATATTTGGTCTTAATTTTAATAACAATTGGTTTGTAAATGAAACCGAAGTAGACATTCCGATGGAAGTTAAATGGATTTTATCATTATGTAAAAAATTCGCACTACCGGTAGATAAACATAATTTTTCACCGTTACACATAATCGCCGACGTAGAGCAGGGTATCCAAGCAATGAACGAAAACGAGGATAAAGCAAAGGAAATTGCAAGACCGAAATTGGCAAATAATGTCACTAGATTTAAAAGGAAGCTGAATACTAAACCTAAGGAAAAATTCATACTTAACATTTACAAAAGGGCAAAAGAATTTTTGAGGAAAAATGAGGACATTGTAGGTATTCAGGCAAAAAAGGGAAATAAAACGGTGGCAATATATAAAAACGTATATAGAAACAAAATGGAAGAATTATTGGAGGATAAAAATACTTACCGCATACTGAGGACGAATCCTACCACAAAACTTCAGAAGGAAAAAAACAACATAGTTTTGGAATTACACAAAACAATTACATTGACACATGGCAAAAGAAACAGCTCCTTTGCCCAGCAGCTACTGCCCCACGTATATACGGATTGCCTAAAATTCATAAACAGGGTATTCCACTTAGGCCCATAAGTCATCGGTACAAGTCCCATGCTATAGATTGTCCAAACATATAGGACAAATTTTGAAGAATATTACTTCTGATGATTACAACATAAAAAACACAATAAACCTGAAAAAACAATTAAAAGATATATAACTAGATAAAACGGAGATATTTGTTTCACTTGATGTCATATCTCTTTTTACGAACATCCCTATCCATGCGGCCATAAAAATTATAATGGGAAAATGGAACGTCATAAAAGATCACACGAATATACCCAAATCTACGTTTCTTAAAATACTTCGGTTTTGCCTAAGTGATAATAATTATTTTGCTTATAATGAGAAAATTTACAACCAAATCTTTGAATTGCCAATTGGCAACCCACTTTCTCCAACTATAGGGGATATAGTATTAGATAACCTACTGGACGAAGCTCTTAAAGAATTAGAAACTAAAAATATACGCCTTAAATACATAACCAAGTATGTAGATGACATATTGGCTATTGTGAATACTGACGAAAAGGATGAAATACTGAGGACTTTTAACAAACATCACCCGAAAACGAAAAGGCAATCCCATTCCTGGACACAAAGTTATATAGACAAGATTACCGAATAATATTTGATTGGTACACGAAAGACACTGCATCTGGTAGAATTATGAATTTTAATTCAACACAACCTAGAAGCCAAATAATAAATACAGCAAAAAACTTTATACACAGAGTTTTAAGCATCAGCGATAAACAATTTCACAATACAAACATCTACAAAATCACAAAAACATTAACGGAAAACAGTTTTCCTAAACAACTAATTTATTCTTTGATAAATGAAACCCAAAACAAAATAAAAAACAATAATAGTGAAAATAAAAACTCTAGCGACACACAAGATAAACATTTTTACAGTGTACGGTATGTTCCTGGCTTGACAGACTCAAAGAATATAAGAAACACAATAGAAAACAAAAACATCAACTACGCATATAAACCAAACACAACACTTAGTACAATTTTCTCAAACACTGAAGCACCCATCGACAAACAACAACAAAAAAACATAGTGTACGAAATCAGATGTAAAGGGGATACCGACCATAGCTGCGATTTAATTTATATTGGTACAACCAAATGCACACTAGAGACGAGAATGGGAGAACACAAAAACGACATTGCCAAACAAAAACTCGCAACAGCTTTGGCGCAACAATTATTGGAGACAGGTCACATAGCTGACTTTGAAAAAGTAAAAATATTAGATAGAGAGCCCATTGAAAAGAAAAGGTACACCATAGAAAGTTTCGAATCCAACAGAAAAAGGAATATACGATGAATTTAAAAGAGGATACTGACAAAATGAATGCTAGTTACAGGGTTGCAATACAATAACTTTACTGTGATATTATTTTAAGCTGAGTACTTGTTATTAATATATGTTCAATGTAATTTTTGTTTTTATGTTGGATGTAAATTAAATTCATATGTAAATGTGATATATAATACTCATGTTACTGTAAGTTATTGTTATATATAGTGTATTTTAAAATTGTTTCAACGTGATGTTTTTTATAATCAAATAGAATTTCCTTGAAAAAGTCAACAAAGAATTGGCGAAACGTCGGAAAGAAATGTGATTCAAATGCAGTTTTATTTACATTAAAAATCTTAAGGCCGTATTAGCTTATTTTGAAATAAAAGAAATAAAATTTTTTTTGCTGTCAAATTTGCAAATTTGTTTACACTCAAAGAATATTTGCACTTATAAAAACGTTAGTTATATTATCTAATAGTCTTGCTATTACTACGCAAAAATTTATAATTTTTGCTGTCAAATTTGTTAATTTTTGCAAAATATATCTGCTGAACATTAGCGCAATGATTCTGATTTTGATATGAAAATAAGGGTTTTTATTTTTTTGAATCTTCTTATATATTAAAACATTTCATATATATGTGGGTGGAAAAAACCTTTTAAAAACAAGTAAGAAAATTATAGTCGGTCTAGACCGACTACACGATACCCTATACCATGCGCATAGAGACCCTATCTCTTAGGTCCAACTTGTTGGATGTAGAAAATTTGAGGGCATTTTTATTAATTTTTTGGCTGCAGATATGAAAAGTTCATATCGGATGCTATATTTGTATGGGGACTAGGTCGAAAAATGGACCGATCCTGACCATAATTGGTAAAGTCACTTATATTTCCAAAAAATATGTTCAAACCAAATTTGAACAAAATCTGTGCAATATTTTTTTTTTTTATAGATCTAAGTGAAGATCGGGAAGCAGCTTTGTATGGGGGCCTATGACTAAGAATTGTCCTATAGGGATTATTTTTGGACTACTGATTAATGGATGTAATAAACACACACAAACCCAATTTGACTGAGATCTATATGATATTTTGTATCTTATGGCAATTTATGTCGATTTTTAGGGGTCATTTGTATGGGGACTAGGCCTGAACATGGACCGATTCTCACCAATTTCAAAAGTGTTCACTCTATGGCCGATAAAGCCTTATGTACCAAATTTCATTAAAATATATCAAATATATCGACCTATAGTTTGAGTACAAAGTGTACAGAAAAAATCATGTGAGTCCGATCACAGGAGAGATGTGTAAACATCTCGTAATTAAAGATTTTTTTATGTCACTTTTTTAAAATCAAACAGAAAGCGTCATCTATGTATCACTTATATCAAACAACTGCAGGGACTCTGGTTATACTTGTGGGGTTGTTGAATTATGTATGTGGCTACCCTGAAACGTCGTCAAGTAAAACCAACTTCAAGTGAAACAACGAAAAATTTAACCTACGCCAACCTACAAAATGTTAATATTCATTCTGTTTTATTGTGACTATGAAGCGGTCAACATCGTGCCATAAGAAAAACCATGAAACGAAATTAACCAAATTACCTCTTTTTGTGAAACAAACTAAAATTTGAATAAAATAAAAACATTCATAATAATTAAATATAAATCAAAAATCAAAGTTTTATTTTTTTCAATCAATTAGCTTTTATAAATATACAAAGGCTAAAGTGGTGACCCCGACGTGCGATTTTTTTGTGCAGATTTTGCAAAATCGTTGACACCGTTTGCACCCACCGCTTTTATAAATATACAAAGGCTAAAGTGGTGACCCCGACGTGCGATTTTTTTGTGCAGATTTTGCAAAATCGTTGACATCGTTTGCAACCACCGTTTTCATCGGCAGAGGTGCAATTTTCAGCCATCTTTTTTAAGAAAACCATCAAGTGGCGTGATTTGCAGCCATCCTGTTGTTTTTCTTCATACGTCTGGCGTGACTGATCAGCCTTTCTATATTGGGAGAGAATTTTGTGCAAATTAAGCTAAACTGTAAGTTTTGTAATTTTTAAAATTTTTTTCCCTCGAATTTACATGCCGTAATAAACTTGGCGTGGGCTTCGGCCATTTTAAAAAAAGAAGACTGTCGGAGTGTTATACAAGGCAAATTTTCACCCAATAAAATTAAATTTTCGCTAAGATGTCACAGGAAAACGTGAATGCCGCAGCCAACGACAGCGGCCTTTCGTACGGCTCGACAATCAACGTATCTATGCCCGATTGCCCGTCCCACAGATGACCAACTCCAACGTCGAAGCATGGTTCACAACCATGAATTTTTGGTTTAACGCATCGGGCATAGTGGCGGATAAGCAGAAAACGGCAACGAGACTGGCTGCTCTAAACCTGAACGTTATTTCGCAGTTGGTCGACGTCATCGCGACCACAATCCGACAGATACGTCTAAATAAGAGGAAAAATAATCGAACATTTTGCTGATTCGGAACAACGACGTCTAAATCGATTGTTATCGGAGCTACCGCTCAGCGACAGGAAACCATCCGAATTATACTTCGATATGAAGCTGGTTGCTGGTAATTCACTAGGGGACGAGGCCTTAAAAGGATTATGGACGAAGCGGTTGCCTGAGATCGCAAAGCCAGTGGTTGCAGCTTCAACGGGTACTCCATCCGAGTTTACCAGAGTAGCAGATTTCATTATCGATGCAATGGCTGCGGGCCAAATCAACAGCGTCAAGGCACAACCGTCATCAGAAATAGATGATGTACGAGCAGCTGTCGTTGAATTGGCCAACAAATTTGAAAAATTTTCAACACGATCCCGTTCTCGCTCCGCTCACGCAGACCAAGACTTCAACGAAACCGAACTCAAACTCGACCAAAGTTTTCCAGCAATGCGACGGGCGACGAGTGCTGGTATCACAAAAAATACGGACCAACGCGCAAAAGTGCCGCAGCCCTTGCAGACATAAGAGACATCAGGTGAGTGCTCTGTCCACAGGTGCTTCGTCAGCTGCAAACTGACTCAACAGGCCGGTGGAGGATTCCGGAGAAATTTCCCCCACCAAGTGCCGAATATTCCGCCTTCAGGTCAAGGACACGCTCTCCAACAAACATTTTCTGGTGACAGTGGCGCTGACGCTTCCGTTTTGCCACGGACTTGGAAGTCCTTTGATGTACGACCGACAGCCACATTGCTATACGCTGCCAACAATTCTCCCATTAAAGTAATACGATGACGACGATGAGGGTTAGATCTTGGCTTACGCGCGATTTTTTTTGGTCCTTTATGGTTGCGGATGTCACATCTCCTATAATCGGTGCCGATTTCATCAAATACGGTGATCAGCTAATTGATCTACGACGCAACCGACTCACCGACAACGTCACTAGCCTCGTATCGCAACTCACGTCTCCAACGCTTTGTGAGGCAGCTGTCATCAAGACCTTCAACTCAAGCGACCCTTTTGCCAACGTTTTAAAAGAGTTTTCTGACATCACCAGTAGGTGTTTTTACGCTAATAAATGAAAAACGTTGTTTTCAATTTGAGTACTAAAATAAGATTCTTGTTTATTTAACAATTTGGCCCTGCTTATAAATGGTTTATGAGAAGCATTACCTTAGTCTAGAACTAAAGAGAATTTACTACAATTCTCTTAATAATATATATAATTAAAAGAGTTGTTTTAATATTAATACAATTATTCATATTATGTTTATTGGGGTGTGGTTACGCTCATCGTACGTTCGTTATTACTAGTGGTCTTAAACTTCACTCTCATTTCAGTTGTTGTCAACAAAAAAATGGAAGCGCCGTTGAATTCTAAAATACATTGACTAACCTGGTTAAAGTGTATGGCTCGTGTTGTGGAATTGAGTAATACCCGGAAATAAAACATAGTATGTATGCATGTTGTTTACATTTGGTATTCGCTTGTACCCTATGTCATGCATACATTATACCCCAATCCTGAAAAAAAAAAACGTACCTCTGTATATAATACAAGTAGTATGATTTTAAAGATTATTGTGCGGTGTTTTTTATACTCTATACCACTATGTGGTTTGGGTATAATGACTTTGTGCTGCTGTTCGTAACAACCAAAATTTTTTGACCTACACCCATCTTTAATTATACCGATCGAATCAGAATCACTATCTGATTCGATTTAACGATGTCCATCCGTCCGTCCGTCTGTGTGTCCATGTAAAGCTTGTAATCAAACTGCAGGTCGTAAATATGAATATATTTTGACGAAATTTGGTATTTGATCTTTTATCGGCCATGGGATGAACGCTATTGAAATTGGTGAGAATCGGTCCATGGTCGGACCTAGCCCCCTTAAAAATGACCCCTATGAAATCAACATATATTGCCATAAGATCCAAATTATCATACAAATCTTAGTCAAATTGGGTTTGTATATGTTTATTATATCCACTAATCAGTAGTCCAAAAATTATCCCTATTGGACAACTCTTAGTCATAGGCCCCATATAGAGCTGCTTCCCGATCTTCACTTAAATCTATCAAAAAACAAAGATATTGCACTGATTCTTCTCAAATTGTGTTTGTATATATTTTTGCAAAATAAAAGAGACTTTACCAAACATGGTCAGGATCGGTCAATTTTTGGGCCTAGTTCCCATATAGATATAGCATCCGATATGAACTTTTTCATATCTGCAACCGAAAAAAGTAATAAAAATCCCACTCAAATTTGGTTTATGCTTATTTTCTATATCCAGTTAGTTTGACCTGAGAGATAGGGTCTCTAAACGCATGGTATAGGGTATCATATAGTCGGTCTAAATCGACTATAATTTTCTTACTTGTTTTTTTTTTGAATTGAGTTGACTTATAATATAATGATTCATTTTTCATTTGTTTATACTGTGTAGCTAAGGGTGTATTATAAAATTATATACATATATATTTTTTTGTTTTTTTTTTTGTGTTTATTGCTTTATTGTAGTTTGATACAATATGCTAAGTGTGTCATACAATTTTTGTTTGTGTTATATGGTTAATTGGTTATTATGAAATTTTGTTTAATTGCTTTTGTGTGTGAATTTTTGAAAAAAAAAACTTTTGTAATTTGATCTGGTTCTTTTTTTTTTTGTTTTGTGCTATGAAATTTTGTTTAATTGCTTTTTGAAAAAAAAAAAAAAAATGTGCAACTTGATTTAGTATAAGTGTGTCTCATAAAGTTTTGGTTATTTGTTAAAAAAAAATGTTTACGTTTTGTTGAAAGAATAATTTTGTAATATGATTCTATACAATAAAAAATTTAAAAACGTTTAATTTTGTTGGAATACATTTTAGTTCATATAGTATAATTTTACATTTTTGTTTCTAATTGTCTTTATGATATCATTTAAGTACATTTGATGCATTTTTGTTTATTATTGTATACATTTATTTTTGTTTAAGTTAAAATTCTTTATTATATTTTTTCAATGCATTTTTATGCATAATTTTTTCTTTATCTCTAATTCTTATAGTTATGTTTACATCATCTATATTAGTTATTTTGTATGGACCTGTGTAAGGTGGTTCATATTTTTTCTATTTTCCACTTTTACTAATACAAGGTCTTTTTAATTTGATACTATTTTTCTTACTGAAACATTCTAATCTGCGTTTATTCTTAAATCCTATAATTATATCTCTAGCGTATTCTAATGATTTTCCTAATCTAAGTTTCAATTCTTTATCAAAGTTATCTATATTGTATATTTTATCATTGCGTACAAAATTTTCACCTGGTAAATTTGGTATTTTCCAAAAATTAATTCGAAGGGAGAATACTCCGTATCAGCATGTGGTGTTATGTTATATGCAAATGCGTAGTATGAAATCCATTCGTGCCAGTTGTCTTCATCAACGAAAGACAAAAAGTATTCATTCAAAACTCTATGGTTCCGTTCGACTGTACCTAAGGTCTCGTGATGGTACGGTGTTGAGAATTTCTGTTCTATCTTCAATAAATTGCATACTTACCTTCATAGTTCATTTGTGAATTCTGTATCTCTGTCAGATTTTAAAGTCTTAAAAGTTCCGTATTTCAATATCAAACCTTCAATCAAAGCCTTTGCTACCGATTTGGCTTCCTTCGTCTCCATAGGAATTGCTATCACATATTTCGTCAATTCACACTGTGTTATGCTCCTAAAGGAGCTGAAACGAAACAAACAAACAAAAAAAAACCCGGCTTTGCCTATTCTGTTTTAGCGCTGGCAAGCGCTGTCAATCGACGCCCAAACGGCGTCAATGTAGCTGTGGAAAAATAAAGAAAATAAACAAAACAAGATTCCGTACCAAACAGTGCGGCCTCTCGTTTTCATCTGCTGCCGTTATGCACTGTTTCTTCTTTATTTATACAAAAATCTTAATATTAACTTATGAAAATTAAATTAATTGAAAAAAATAAACAAACATACGAAGAAACAAGGAAATAAAATATCAGCAATAATATAAAATAAAAAAAACAAACATTGACCATAACGCAATGCAGTTCATGGCCTACTTAAACTAACTTAACCAATAACAAAAAAAAAACAAATAATAAATAAAAATAACATAAACATACCAGCGGCTTTTCAAGGCCACTACCTATATAAATCATTTCGCTTGCAAGTGCTTGACAACGCACCCGGAACTTACTAAAAGAAAAAAATAAGTAATCAAAACTAAGTCAATGAATGCATTGTAATAACAACAACAAAAAAAACAGAACGCTAAAAACAAAAACACAATTGAGTTACTCTAATTACACAAGCGTTCATAAAAGCCAAAAAACAAAAACGACTTAGCATATACAAATTAAATTAAAAACAAAACTAAAATCGTCACCCTCCACAACATTTAGTTAGGGCAAATATATGAAACCATGGTACATTGTCAAACACTTGAACATTATAGATTATATTATACTATTCATATTACGAATATTATGTTATATTATATTCTAATATTATTATTATTATTATTACTATTATTGTTATTATTATTATTATTATTATTATTATTATTATTATTGTTATTATTACTATAATTATTATTTTTATACACGTTGTTATATTCTCTATATTAAATTTAAACGGATCTTATACTATTCTTGTACAATTGTACTCTACACCCTATACGTGTGAAACCATGTTTCACAACATTCCTCCCCCTTTCCACGGAAACGATTCCCACATCGTTTACCAGCGACACTGAACTGGCACGCTGCTTCTGCTGCCGCTATTGTTGATTCTGCTGCTGCTGATGATGATGATAATGTTGATGCTGAAGATGATGTTGGTGATAATGTTGTTGTTGATGATAATGATAATGTTGATGCTGAAGATGATGTTGGTGTTGATGATAATGTTGTTGCTGATGATAATGTTGGTGTTGAGGCTGCTGATATTAACCAAACGGATAAGGACGAATCCGGAACCAATGCTGATGATCAAGATACTACTAATGCATATAATTTCGACAGTCGCTGTCTGGTTTACTGATCGGGCACCACGATGCGTTTTTTTTTTTACTCTAGCATGTGCATGACCGTTAACTTTCACCTCGTTGCATATAACCATTCCTGTGATTCGACTCCAATACTACACCATGACAATCGTTGGCCTGTTGCTTTATAAAACGAATTCTTAGCCACCTTCTTTGTAAAAAAAAATTACTTTGGCTGGCCGCTTCGTAAAACAAATTTTGGCCTGTCACTTGGATGACGGTATTGGGGACAGTACTTTCAGCAACGGATTGTTAATTTCCCGTTAGTCAATTGGTGCTTACTGTGGTATTCAACATAAGATCTGAGCACTACCCTGATCACCTTCAATGATGAAACTTGTCGCAAACGGTGATCCAAGGCGAAAACCGAACATTTTCAAATGATTCGCAATGATGCAAATGATTACGTCATCGCCACAGGAATCGGCTTGCTGCTTTGCCAAACGGATATAGTTCAGCTTAGCTTTCCTCTTTACGACATCCCTGACAAACTAAACAGGAATGTTGTTTCGCTGGAACCAAACCAATAGCCAATCCATCGCATATAGAATTCTCGATGGATTCGTTCGCAATTCGCCCTTGCATCTGGGTTTGGATAATCAGCTCCGTACAGGCATTCACCCCTATGTCCGTCATGTGGCCACCCATCAGACCTGTCAGCCTACTGCTCTCTGCTGCCTCTACCGTTTTCTGGATGACTGTTGCTCCACCTCGTTCACCGTGGACTTGGGTCGGAATTTCCTAACTCTACTAATATATAAAAAAATTGAGTATTTCCTATACTATTTACAACTGACTAAACTGTAGATATATTTTCTACTCATATTTTAATACAATAATTCCGTTTTTTTTTTTCTTGAACAATAGCTATTTAAGGATTAATTCCTTCCTCTCTTTTTCCAAATTCTTTCTTCTACTAATATAATATGTACATATTCTTTTTTTTTTTAAATATATTTCTCTCAATATGTGTATGCTAAAAGTATATCTTAATATATCTTCTTTTTTTTTTTTTTTTAAATATATTATTTTTTTTTTTCTAAAAATGTATTTATATTTACCTTTTTTTTTTTTTTATGTATGTTAATATATATATATATATATTTTTTAAATATGTAGTTTTTTTTTTATATTTTTTTAAATATGTAAGTTTAATGTCTATATATTCTTTTTCCTTTAACAAGTATGTATGCTACATTTTTTTTTCTTTAAAATATGTCTTTTTAAATAGATATGTATGTTTCTTACTTTTTATCTTTATCTTCTTACTTTTTTTTTTTTTAAACAAATACGTATGCTACTATCTATACATATTCGCTGTTTTGTTTTGTTTTTTTTTTTTTTAAATATGTATGTATGGGGAGACCTCCAATTTTTTTTTTTCTTATTTCTCTTTTCTTTTTTACGGAGGGGGCCTCCCATCTTTTCTTATTGTTTTTTTTTTTTATACTTATATATATATATATATTTTTTTTTTTTTTCAACCATTGTTTTTTTTTTTTTTTTTTTTTATGTGGGGGAGTCTTCTCTTTTAATTTTTTTTTAGGTGAGGAGAACTCCCATCTTTTCTCATTATTATTATATATATATTTTTTTTCCTCTTTTTTTTTTTAATCGTTTTTAGTTTTAAAACGTGAGGAATCTCCCATCTTTTCTTTTTATTAATATTTATTTTTTTTTACATGGGGAGATTTCCCATCTTTTCTTATTATTTTTTTTTTCTGTTCTTTTCAATATCTTTTCTTATATATATATATTTTTTTTTTTAAATATATTTTCTCCTCCATCAGAGTGTCCGCTGCATTCGAAAAGTATCTCGTGGGCCTCGTCGGCCCAACCGTAGGAGTGCGGCGACCATCCAGACGACTCCAAATTCCAGTTATCTCCAACCTATGCTAAAAGAAAAATGTCATAGGGAAAAAAATTCTCAGCTAATACTATACCAATTCGCATTTACACCTTTGACAGAAAAACAACTCAAATCACTGTATTTTACTGAATGGTTACTTTTGCTCTAATAAATAAAATAAATAAAGCATTTTTCCCTAACAGCAGTACTCTTCCTATTTCTACGGCAATAAGGCCCCAGCAAGCCGATCCATCGGTGGTCCGACCGAAATCATATCTAAGCACCCTTGTATACACATGTCCAACCTAAAACTTCCAAAACACTTCAAAATAAATAACAACAAATTACGGCACGTGTCCCTTCTAGACACTGCCACCCATATAAGGCATGACCGCACACAACGCGTCATCCTTCTCTGGAGCAGAACGGTTTCCTGTTGCATTCCGCAAACCGGAACCGGGCCACTGTGAGGCTATTCTCGGCAAAAACCCTCCCCACAGTGTATGCCGCGAATTTTGCGAGACTCGCTTCTGACTCCCCATACCAGATTCAATCCGTTGAACCATTCTCAACCACTGAGGTGTGCCCGCTACACATGGCGTCACCCTCCATATAAGAAAACTGAGGCTTCCTGGTGGGAGACACTTGTCGGCGGGTTACGCGTAAACCCCCAACCTTCCCCTCACCACCTCAAATACACAATTACTAAAATAAACAACAAAACAAAACCTTCATCATGGACATGTATATTAAACGGAATGATTTCAGACCAAATAATGCGATCACTGGTGGAACGCCCGTAAATGGTTATTATGCCACTTACGATTCTTCCCCTTTATGCGCACCGTGGACGTTACTGGACTGTTTACCCCAACTACCTCATAAGGTCCAGTCCAAATGGGTGAAAACTTATTTTTCCTGGTGTTGTTCCTAACAAGCACCCTATCACCTACTGCAAAGGACACAGCATTTACCTTCCTATCATAAGCCTTTTTCGACAACAACTTAGCCCTCGTCTGATTCTTTCGCACTAGTTCATGCGAGCGCTGTATCTGATATTTAAGGACCTTGTTTGGGTCATCCGTATTGTAAAGTGGTGTACATTTTCTACTTAAGTTGGTCGGTAAGTCGATGTCGAAACCGTATAATGTCTTAAATGGGGTCTGCCCCGTAGATGAATGTACAGTGTTGTTATGCACATGCATCGCCGGTGCCAACCATTGGTCCCAATTGCTGCCATCCTCATTGACGAAGCTCCTCAAGTACTCCGCCAAAGGACGGTGCTTCCTTTCCAATGAGCCGTTTGCCTGCGGGTGATATGGAGTGATGTTCAATTTCTTGACCCCTAACAGCCTACAGGTATCCGAAAATACCTTTGACATGAAATTTGTCCCATTGTCCGTGACCAGCATGCTTGGAACCCCATACTTAGCTATAATTTCGTTAAAGAAAACTTTCGCCACAGTACTAGCCTCCCCATCCGGCATTGCTGCGCACAACATAAATTTCGAAAAATCATCTTGAAAAGTCAATATCAATTTGTTACCCGTAGTGCTTTCAGGGAGAGGTCCCACCATATCCATATATACCTTCTGAAAAGGTCGACTAGAAGTATCCGTGAGGACCATTGGCATAAACGTTTTCTTGGCACTCTTATTTTGCTGACATTTAACGCACTTCTTCACATATTGTTTAATATCTCTGTGCATGCCGACCCAGCGAAATTGCCTCCTTATCCTTTTAACGGTCGCCTGCACACCCACGTGACCGCCCAAAGGACTATCGTGAAAATCCTTTAACACTGTCACGATCTCTTTAGGATCCTTCAACACCACATACCTTGGTTCCCCATCGACCTCCACCTCGACCGGTGGGTCATTAACATCGCTTGGTCCTTTTTCACTACTCTCTTTGTTCCCGCTGTGAACCTCTTTGTCCTTCTCGTAACCTGAGCTCCCCGCATGATTTTTTCCATCGCCCTTCGACATGGCTCTAGTTTTAACCATCAGTATTTCCTCCGTCGAATATGGTATCCTGCTGAGTGCATCCGCATTCTGATTCTTCTTGCCCGGCTTGTACCAGATTTCAAAATCATATTCTGACAGCTTATGTCTAAAGCGCGCCAACCTTGAAGTTTGATCCTTCAAGTTCGCAATGCCTTTCAGTGGTTGATGATCGGTAAAAATCTTAAAGTGCCGACCCAACAAGTATGGCCGGAAATTTTTCACCGCCCATACGATTGCCAGAAACTCCTTCTCTATCGTGGAGTATCGAGTTTCCGCCCCATTCAACGAACGGCTTGCAAACGCAATGGGCCGATCGCCCCCGCCACTATCCTGGGAAAGAACCGCTCCTATCGCTCCCCCGCTAGCATCCGTGGTCAACACGAAAGGTTTTGAAAAATCAGGGTATGCCAACACTGGAGGCGACATTATCGCCTTTTTAAGCTCCTCGAAGGCACGCTGGCAGCCTGGTGTCCAATTGAACGCATGATCCTTGCGAAGCAATTTATTTATTGGCAAGGCAATGTTGGCCGTCCCGGGAATGAACTTACGGTAATAATTTACCAGTCCTAAAAACGATTGCACTTCCTTTTTGTTCCTTGGTGGCGGAAAATCCTTAACGCATTTTACCTTTTCTGGGTCGGGAAGCGCTCCATTCTCCGAACACTTATGGCCCAAATACACTATTTCCCGCCTCAGGAAGTTACATTTCTCCGTTTTTACTTTCAAATTATTTTCCTTCAAGAGCTGCAGCACTTTACATAGCCTTGAGTCGTGTTCGGCCAGACTACTACCATATATGACAATATCGTCCAAATATACAAAACATTCAATGCCCTGAAGACCTGTTAGCACATGATTCATTAATCTTTGGAAGGTTGCCGGTGCGCCTGTTAATCCAAATGGCATCCTATTGAATTCAAAGTGACCCAACGCCGTACTGAATGCTGTTTTTTCCTTGTCCTGTTTATCCATTTCCACCTGATGATAACCACTGGCCAAATCCAACGTGGAAAAATATCTACTGCTGCCCAACTGGTCCAAAATTTCATCCATCCTTGGAATGGGAAATACCTGCTACAGAGTTGCTTCATTCAGTTTACGAAAGTCTACCACCAGCCGCCAGCTCTTGGTCCCTGCCTTCGACGATTTCTTTGGAACCAATAGTAAGGGCGAATTCCACGGTGACACGCTATGTGAAATCATGCCATCGTCCTGGAGCTTCTGGACCTGCCGATTAATTTCCTCACGATGCATCTGAGGTAACCTGTACTGCTTTTGATTAATCGGCAGCTGTCCAGGCTGCACGGGAATTTTATGTTTCACCATATTCGTGCAAGATAGTTTATCACCCTCTAACCAAAAGATATCATGGTACGTTGCGCATATCGCCTGAATGGACGACATTTCCTCACTATTCAAGTCGGCATCGGTCTTTATTGTGGCCATTATCCTACTGACCCTCTCCTTGACATCTACCTCCTGCACTTGCGTCACCAAACCAGCACCTGGATCTTTTAAATTTACTAATCCACTGAATTTTGGCATAAACCCATCCTTTAGGTAGTAGTCAACCTCAGTAGAGTTCAGAATGGGCGCTTTCACCACCCCATCCTTTACGTTGGTTAGCGCGGCCCCTAGATATACTCCTGGCGACAATTCTTGCTTCTCCACTACCACTGTAGTATGTTTAGTATTGATCCCCATGGTTGCAATAGACACTGTCCTCGCCTTCGCCACTATGGTTTCCTCCACGATATTTACTGCCCCCGAACCCGTGGCCTCCCTCAGAGAAACCAGAGGTAAGTTCCACTCACCTCCATTCGAGTACAGTTTCAGAGAAAGATTAATCGTATCAGTGACGGAGCGTCCCCATAGATTATCGCGACCTAAAATACCATCTCCCGGCAAATTATCATGCTTATCCACACAATGCATATCGAACCCCAATTCGGCGATGTCCGAATGCTCAATCCTGACTAACCCTATAGTTCTGGAGAATCCTCCGAATGCTCCTCGCAGGTCCTTTACCACCGTCCCGTCCACACTAATATCCCCCGTAAGACTGCTGTCCTTTACCAGGCTGGTGTCTGCCCCTGTATCCACTAATAAATTCAGACACCCCGTCTTTGCCCAAGCACATGGCAATCTTACAAACACCGAATCTGCGTAACTACACCTAGCTGAAATCCCCCCTATATTCATATCCGACCCCGCAATGGGTCCTACCTCAGCCGCCTTCGCAGATTCCGATGTTACCAACGGTATTAGACTTTCGCGTGATCGAGTCGGTGGCCCTGCCCGTTTCCCGACACATTTTTCCCCTGTGTACATTGTCTACCAAAATGTCCCTCCTTGCCGCAATTATAGCATTTCCCTTTCGGTCTCAAACCTCCAGGTTGCCCTCTCTCCATCGTCGAGGGTCCCCTACCACAGCTCCTACCTGGCTCATGGCCGTATATTCTACATTCAACACAATATGGGGTATTTTTTCTCGTCCAGCATACATCACGAGTGTGTCCCGCCCTTTGACAGAACGAACAGGGCGGTGCTTTGTATGCATTGCCATTTGACCGAGCATTATTGTATGCCTTGCCACTTGACCCAGCATTATTGTATGCCGTACCACTTGACCCAGCATTGTTGAGCGGAGCTGCCCTATCTGCCTCCGTCCTGCGCAACAACTGTTCTACGGCTGCCACGAGACCCGAGACTGGATCCTCGCGGGTGTACTCCTCGTTAAAGTTTATACCCCTTAACGGAGGATCATCCCCCCGCCAAAGAGTTGCTTGAGCCGCCATTGCTTCAATCAAGAGATCGTCCAACTTACATGAGCTGCTTGCCAACATCCTACCACGCAGCATTGGATCCCTCAGGCCAGATGTGAATGCTGATTTTACCTTTCTTTCTATCTCAATAGTCATTATCTCGTCCTTTCTCCCTTTATAGTTTTCATCAAGTATGGCATGAGCTGTTGCTGCTAATGTCTGAAGACGCCTAGCAAACTGTCTCACATCCTCATCCCTCCTTTGGCAGGCTTCATATAGTTCCCTTAGCACCGAGTCAAGCGACCTACTCTTTAAATATGTTGACTTTACAAGTGCCAACAACTCATCTACTGACGTAAAAGTACGTAACCTCACCAACTGGTATGCATCCCCGTAAAGCCTCTGTTTCACAATTTCCAAATATTCTTCCACCTTTTCCGGCGGTACCCCTTTTGCCGCCAATCTACATCCATCAATGAATTTATACACTTCTGTTTGCAGGCTTGGCGATGGCTCGCCCCCGAACGTAGGCACTAACGCCTTGACCGTTTTCAGAATATCCTGGGAGGACATCATCTGTGTTGGCTGTTGCCCCCTAGGCTCCTTATGGTACAGATCCCCCGTCTGTATACTGCGCTCTTGTTGTGCTAAACGTAGCTGACCCTGCAACTCGGAAATTCTCCTATTGGCTTCCTCGAGGTCCTCGAACTCGAATCTTCTGACCGAGGACGCGCCTGTACCCGATATTGTCCTCCGTAGGGCCTCGTTCTCTTTGTCTAAAATCTCGGCCTCCTTTAGATTCTCCTGAATTTCGTTCTTAAGTCTCTTGTTTTGATTTTGGAGAGCCTCCAATTCCTCCTTAAGTTCCAAGATCTTCCCGGTATTACACTCCTCTTGAGTTTCAACCAACCGGCACAACTCCTCTAGCACTAGATCGGCCTCTTCCAATCTAGTGATTTTCCAGGTACCGTCAACCTTAGCCTTTATGAGATGAAAATTCTCCTGGGTCTGGCACCGACGTCTGACCTCACCCCAAAGCCTTTCGAGGAAATAATCCGTCTTTGCCCTGAAGTCCGCTAGAAGCTGTTTCGCTTGTTCTAATTCGACCAGTGTTTGCTCCATACGAATTTACCAACCCAGTCCCTACTAAAAAAAAAAATGATCTTTATAGTTCTAAATAAAACAAAAACAGAAAAAATTATATCGCTTTGATTGCTAAAATTATATGTTGAAAAAATAAAAATCCCTTCCCATATGAAAACAATAAAATCTGAGAGTAACAACCAACCTATAATTAAACATTCATCTGTAATTTAAAAATAACGGAAATTCATCAATAACTTAATAAAAAAAAAAAAACAATCAGACCACTTACATAAAAATGATGCGCTTTCGAACAAACATACTCATAATTAAAATTAAAATCGCAGCAAAAAATAAAAACCAATAAATATTCAAACTCATCCATATTCAAACCCTACTCGCAACCCATATTTAATATATGTGATATAATATATTTGATAAAATTACGCAATAAAAATAAAAATCAACTTTAAGACCATTCCCTGACTAAACATAAAATAATGAACAAAATCCAAATTAAAGACGATCCCAAATTTGTAAAAGAAACAAAAAAAAAAAATATATATATATATTTAATACTCTACAAAATACATTCAATATTTCCCAGTGAAAACTAACTATCTGATAAATCAAAACTAAATTAAAATACACGCAAAAATTAAAACGCATGCAATATCCTCTAAAACAATCTATAAAACAATCAATGAAAATTAACTGCACATTTCGAAAAACTAAAAAAAATTCAAAAACAATAAAGTAGTAACAAACTAAACACACAAAAACAAAACAAAAAAAAAAAAATTATTATTCTCCAAACGAATCCAATAATCTAAACATTAATTGACCCGAAAAACTAAAATAAATAAAACAACCTAAGACAATTAACTACCTACACCTGGTAAATAGTACAATAAAACAAATAATTAATTATCCTAACAACGAACGATTTTAATGTTAACCAATAATGTTGGCGTTATATCCTCACAACTAACTCCCTACACCTAAAAAATCAAATAATTAATAAAACAAGGAACGATTTTTGGTCCGAAGACCGGCTGCGCCATTAATGTTATGCTCCTAAAGGAGCTGAAACGAAACAAACAAACAAAAAAAAACCCGGCTTTGCCTATTCTGTTTTAGCGCTGGCAAGCGCTGTCAATCGACGCCCAAACGGCGTCAATGTAGCTGTGGAAAAATAAAGAAAATAAACAAAACAAGATTCCGTACCAAACAGTGCGGCCTCTCGTTTTCATCTGCTGCCGTTATGCACTGTTTCTTCTTTATTTATACAAAAATCTTAATATTAACTTATGAAAATTAAATTAATTGAAAAAAATAAACAAACATACGAAGAAACAAGGAAATAAAATATCAGCAATAATATAAAATAAAAAAAACAAACATTGACCATAACGCAATGCAGTTCATGGCCTACTTAAACTAACTTAACCAATAACAAAAAAAAAAACAAATAATAAATAAAAATAACATAAACATACCAGCGGCTTTTCAAGGCCACTACCTATATAAATCATTTCGCTTGCAAGTGCTTGACAACGCACCCGGAACTTACTAAAAGAAAAAAATAAGTAATCAAAACTAAGTCAATGAATGCATTGTAATAACAACAACAAAAAAAAACAGAACGCTAAAAACAAAAACACAATTGAGTTACTCTAATTACACAAGCGTTCATAAAAGCCAAAAAACAAAAACGACTTAGCATATACAAATTAAATTAAAAACAAAACTAAAATCGTTACCCTCCACAACATTTAGTTAGGGCAAATATATGAAACCATGGTACATTGTCAAACACTTGAACATTATAGATTATATTATACTATTCATATTACGAATATTATGTTATATTATATTCTAATATTATTATTATTATTATTACTATTATTGTTATTATTATTATTATTATTATTATTATTATTATTATTATTATTATTGTTATTATTACTATAATTATTATTTTTATACACGTTGTTATATTCTCTATATTAAATTTAAACGGATCTTATACTATTCTTGTACAATTGTACTCTACACCCTATACGTGTGAAACCATGTTTCACAACAACTGCATTGTCAGTATGTATCTATAAAAACCTGATGGACGTGTCAATGACTATAGTTTCAAAACTATTCCTAGGTGTGCCTGTTACATTGAAAGGTTCTTTTGTGTGTCTTATCTGTTTGTTCCTCTGACAAAGATCACAATTTGAAACGTACTTTCTTACCATTTTGTACATATTTTACCATATATATTTCCGTTTAAGTTTCAATATGGTCTTTCTTATTCCGAAATGACCTCCGCATGGTGTGTTATGATATATTTTTATTAATTTCATTTTCTCTTCGTTATTTGCAATATTCTGAGGATTGGTATAAACCATAATTCTGACGTCATTATTATTTTTAATCTTGTTAAATTTTTCTTTTAAATTCCAATGGGTTATAATATTAAATATTTCGTCACCTTTTTCCAGTGCGAATATACTATAATTCAATCTGCTTAACCCAATTGATAGTTTCTCCAACATGTTATCTAGATAAATGGGATTATTGCTACATTTTACGGCCGTTTCGTTCACAGAATGACTATCTTCAATTTTCAATTTCTTTGTCGACTTTATCAATATAAATTTTAATTATCTCGCGCGTTTTATATCTTTATTGGATGTACATTCCCACATCTTGAGTTCATGACGCTCAATAGGAGATGATTCATCCTCTTCTCATTTGTATATTCATTTTCATTACCAATTTTATATTCATTTATTTCTTTTTATATCAAATTTTTCCTCATTGTTCTTGTAATCACCAGCGTTTTTTTACTTAATTCATCATTTTTTTAGGTATCATTGTCCTTAGTATATCAGAATTTAATTCTATTCTTGACAATGCGTCTGCATTCGTGTTGCTTATCCCTTTTTTAAATACTATCTCGAAATCATAATCCGATAATTCTAGTCTAATTCTTGTCAACTTGGAGTTCGGGTTCTTGTGAGAAAATAATGCGACTAATGGGCGATGGTCAGTTACAAGTAAATTTTCTGCCATATAGGTATGGACGGAAAAACTGTATTCCCCAGTATATGCCTAACAATTCTTTTTCTATAACGGGTTTGCTTCTTTCATGTTTATTCAATGAGCGGCTTGCGAATGATATAGGTCTGTCATTTCCAATTTCTCCTTGCGAAAGTATAGCTCCGAGTGCATAATCTGATGCATCTGTTGTTAGTATGAATGTGTTTACAAAATTTGGATACTGTAGAGTTGGTGGATTAATTAATTTACACTTCAATGTTTCAAATGCTGTTTGGCATTGTGTAGTCCATTCAAATTTTGTGCTTTTTTTTAGAAGAGTATTTAAACAGTTTGCCATTTTAGCGAAATTCTTAACAAATCTCCTATAATAATTACAAAATGCCACGTACCTTCTCACTTCGTCTGCATTTTTTGGAATAGTTTATCTAGTTATTGCATCAAATTTTGATGGGTCTGGTTTAATACGTTAGGAGTAATCAAATGACCAAGATATATTACCTCTGGTTTCAAAAAATAGCATTTGTCTGGATTCAGCTTCAAATTCTAATTTTTTAGTCTGTCAAAAACTTTAATCAAATTGGAATTATGGTGTTGTAGACTACACCCAAATACTATGATATCATCAACATAAAGAAATGCGTCAGACTCTTGTCCAGACAGTGCTATGGTTAACATACGATGGAAACTATTCGATGATATCTTCAACCCAAAAGGTAGCCTTGTATATTGATAATGACCACTATGTGCAGAAAACGCGGTATATGGTCGAGATTGATGATCAAGTTCAATTTGGTGAAATGAGCTTGTCATATCCATTGTCGAAAAATACTTGGCTCTACCCAATCTGTCCAAAATGTCGTCCAAACGTATTAATGGAAATTTATCGTTGACAATTTTGTCATTTAATTTTCTAAAATCTACAACTAATCTCCATTTTGTTTTATCTGTATGACCTTTTTTCGGAATTAGTAAAAGTGGCGCGTTGTACGGGCTGATCGATGGCTCAATTATGTTATTCTCTAAAAGTTCTTGAACTTGTGAATTTATTTCTGTCATATGCATGTGTGGTAGGCGGTAGTTCTTTATATACACAGGATTTTTATCATTAAGTTCTGTTGTTTGCATGTGTAGAAATTGTTCGTTGTTAAGTCTTCATTTTCAATATGGAATATGGACTGATATTCCTTTAATATAGATTTAAGTCCTTTTCCATCTTCCTCATTCAAATCTCTCAAATTCAAGCTATGCAGCAATTTCTCAAACCTTTTTTCTGCATTTCTGCTATAACCTTTATCACATTTAACTGAACAAACTTCATAATTCTTTAAAGGTACTGTTTTTATTTTCATATTTTACCTGATCCGTGACATTAATAGTTTCACATGTTGGTTTCCTTCTTTAGGCATTATCGCATTTGCCAAATAAATTCCTTTCATTAGTTCTCTATTTAACACAACAACATTTTCTTCTAGTGTTATTTTAAATGGTACTATAATTTCGCTCCTCTCCGGAACTGTTATCTTATTAATGTTAAATGTACTTTCGTGAATTGGGATTGTTATGATTTCATTATTAATGTTAAAAGTTAATATATATTTATCATAGTCGATATTACATCGGTATTTTGTCAAGAAATCTCTACCTAAGATTCCATCGGTGTTTATCGGGATATTATCCGCAACTAATTGTAATTTATGTTCAATTATCAGGTTATGTATGTTTAGCGCTATGGTTGTAGAACCAATCGATTTAATAATTTCCTCCGAAATTCCTGTCAAATTGCAGTAATCATCTTGATCTTCCTGGAGTTATATAAAAATTCCTGTTTACATAGAGATACGTCTGCACCTGTATCTATTAAAAATGTAAGTTTTTCTCTGTGTTTTCAATATTCAATCTAACGTAATTTCTAAGGTTTGATGATATGCTATATATTTGTATTTCTATTGCCGTTGTAGTTGTTCCAATTCATATTGTTTCTGTAGGTATTATTCCCTCGACTTCTATTGTTGCGCCAATCATTATATCGTGGACCCTTATTGTCATTAAAATTCCTACTATTGTTGGGATTATTGTGGTGTCTATTATAGTTATTATCTATTCTAAAATTATTGAAACGTGCACCGTGGAATAAAATTTGTTTCTGTTTTATTCTTGGCTCTGACTTCTTAGCTATCCTCAAAGCATCAGTGAAAGTTGTCACCTGACTGGCATCTATAGTAGACACAGTCTTTACATTCCGTAAACCATTCACGATTGTGTTATATGCTATTCTATTATTTGTATTTATTATCTACTGTCTGTTCGCCTCGTTGTGTAACCTGGGTGCGAGTTTTGCCCTAGTGCACGAGCCGTATGTTACGGATGGCTGCATCAGGTGTTTACCTGGGGGTATGCGCGCGTTTACCGACGGCGGCAATAGCGCCGCTATTGTTGTTAGGGATAGGGACTTGGACTGTACCGTTATTAGTAGGAGTGTTTGGGGAATCTGCATTAGTGTAGAAGGGGGTCTTGGTAGAATGTTACTGACGAGCATCTAATGTAGCTTTGGAACGCCTCTAGAACCCTATTTGGGGTACATGGATTCGGTAATACTACTGGATAGTAGCTCACCTATAATCCTAGCTTTATATGCAAACGCATGGTCTCCCATGTGGTTCTCCAAGATGGGCAGAAATGCTTCTGCTCATCCGAACTACATGCGAGGTGTTATGTTTAGTGAATGGCTGGTCACGAAGCGGCTCATTGTTCTCAATGAGCTTAGTGAGATGTACACCTTTGACGGTCCAGGAGGTTGTAGTGATATTGACGTGACGTTAGGTAATGGGAGGGTAGCTTCAGAGTTTGACATTAGTTGGAAGATTAGGGACGACTTTTGGTGAGTGACCATAGCCTCATTGAGGTTGTGGTCTCTCATCATCGGGCTACAAACGGGACGGACATGCCACGCAGGTGGCGACTACATGACGTCAATTGGGACATCTACGCTGAAGCCTTTAGGGGGACAGCACTGGATGTGCCAATTGCAGAATTTAGGGCTTGGACAATAGACAGTCAAGGAAGCCTGAGGAAGCGATTCCAAAAGGGAAGACGTTCCAATGCTGAAGATCTTGCTCAGCGTAAAGTTGACTACCTGGTCGCCTTGAGGACGTACAAGGACGAGATTGTTCGTGTCAAGGAGGAGGATTGGAGGACTTTTGTGCAGGACAGAAGAGATGACCCTTGGGGTCAGGCCTATCGTATAGTCCGGGGTAGACGTAAACAGACGGACTTGACTGGTCTTTGTTTAAGTGGAGTGACATTACTGACGTGGAGACAGTGCACTAGCGCTTTACTTGAGGCACTCTTTCCCGGGGCTGAACTGGCTATTCACCCTCTCTATGGGGAGGTGGATGGCGCTCCGCCGCTGGAAAGACTAGAAGTGGATGTTTGCATGTGCTGAGTCAAGAGTAGAAAGTCTCCGGGTTTGAATGGTATGACTGGAGAGATGTGTAAAAGCATCTGGAAGGCCATACCGGAATACTTCGAGGCAATCTACAGGAGGTGCATTAGTGAGGGATACTTCCCTGTGGCTTGGAAGCAAGCCAAAGATGTGGTGCTCCTGAAGTCACCCGATAGAGTGATGAGTGATCCTCGCTCTTATCGGGGCATAAGCCTTCTTCCAGTACTTGGAAAAGTGCTGGAGAGGATTATGGTCAACAGACTGAAGGAATCCTACAATGAGGTGCCTTCTGAGTTCCAGTTTGGTTTTAAAGAAGGGAAATCCGTGGAGAATGCTTGGAATCATGTCCGTAATTGTGTGACTGACTGTCCGGACATATATGTCCTTGGCATATCTGTTGACTTTAAAGGTGCGATTGATTACCTCTCGTGGGATAGGGTACTGGATAGACTACGGACAGTATGTTGTAGGGAGCTTTCCTTATGGAAAAGCTATTTCAGTGGTAGGAAAGTTTTTGCGGTATGAGCCAACGATACTGTTTGGAACCTAATGATGGATCCCTTGTTAAGGTCTCTAAGGACAACCCAGCAACTTTGTGCTTACGCGCATGACTTGCGCATCTTAATCGAAGGTCAGTCTCGTGCTGAGCTGGAGAGAAAGGGTGAGGGGGCCATGCGTGAAATCAATGAGGGGGGAACAGTGTCGGTGTTGAAGTGTCGAGGGAAAAGACCGTTACCATGCTGCTTAAAGGCAGCTTATCGCAGGCTCGCCCACCTGTAGTTCGATCTGGCAATGCCAGCATTCGATACGTGACTCAGGTTAGGTATTTGGGCATAATCATGGGCGAAAGAATGAACTTCCTAGTTCATCTTTCGACACTGAAGGACAAGTTGACGACAGTTGTGGGAGGAGTCAGACGCATCTTTAGGAATGACTGGGGTCTTAACAGGAGAACTGTCCGTACCATATATAGTGATCTGTTTGTTGCTTGTGTAACATTCGGCTCGTCTGTATGGGCAAGAAACGAACCTTGTCTTGTCAGAGAGTGGCAATGCTGGCTTACATGCCAGTTTGTCACACAGTTTCGACAGATGCTCTTCAAGTTCAGTTGGGTGCACCTCCCCTTGACTTGGAGGTGATACGATGTGGTATCATCTTCAGGGTTAAGAAGGGACTGCCACTATCAGGGCATGATTGGATAACTTCGACTGAAATCGCTGATTTAGACTTGAGGCAGGTGAAACTCCTGCTGGACGAGCATCTTCTTTAAAGATGGCGTTCACGTTGGACTGAGACTGATAAGGGGCGAACAACGTGCGAATTTATTAAGGACGTGACCTTCGTGAGAGACCGCCCGGACTTTGGCTTCGGCATTAGTCTGGGCTTTTTACTGACTGGGCATGGCTCCTTGAATATTTTCTGCATAAGAGGGGCCTGTCCGATACGCCGGACTGTAGGTGTGGGGAAGGGCCGGAGGACGTCGTACATGTTTTGACCGGGTGTTCACTTTATAGTGATATTAAGAGTTTGGATAGGATGGGGATTTTACGAACGGCGATAGGATGGGATTTTAGTAGGGCATTAGAAGACGGGCGGACTGTTAGGAATTTAGGTGAATACGCAAGAGGCGTATTCAATCGTAGGATAACTGGACGTTTAGTATAGGTGGCCTCTGATGCGGGCATCCGTGGTGGTGCTTAACTGCCAACGGGTGGTCGCTCCAGTAGTGCACATCGTCGTGCCTGGATCTCAGATATGAGTATGACTGTTGTCTATATGTTTGTTGTCTAGGGGCACCAGTCCCGAACTGTTTGGAGTTCAACTGTTAGTAGCTTCGGCTACGAAGCCTGACCGGAGGCTTTATTCTGGTACAACGGGTGTCAGGAGCCCCTGGAATTTATTCCAGCCTGGCAGTGGTGCGGCCCCGTATGGAAGCATCATGGTGGCTGCGGTTTAAACCCAAATCGCGGGTAGAGCGCAAGCTCGGTGTGGAGTTGCATTGCAACCGGGTGCCGTGACCCATAGATCGGTAGGAGTTTTAGATAGTACTCCGCTCCTCATCCAACGGGGAGGTCATGCCCAAATGCATGCCTCAAATTGATACTCGTACTGCGAGGGCGCCGGTGGACGCATAGTTTCCACCCGGTGTTAAGTGCACCGTGAGGTCAGGCCATCGTGGCAGGTACTCACGTTAATCTTGAACACATCTGTCTGTTCGCCTCACCTTCCTCAGAAATTTGGATCTCATTTAGTTCTGCAACTAAACTTCCTATTCTGGTGGCAAAACCAGCGAGATTATTATCTTTCTGTTTTAGTCCGGTTAGTTCATTTAGGATAGAATTTGAAATTTTCAGTGATCTATATGTGACTTTTAGTGCTGCTATAAGCTCGTCTATAGTAGTGGGTATATTATACTGTTTAACTCTATTCTGTACTTTATTATCTAATTTTGTGTTGAAAATAAATTCTAGGAAAAAATTTCGTTTCTCATGTGGTATTATTTGTGCTACTAATTTCAAATTTGATACAAAACTAGTCAAATCTTCCATTCTACCAGTAAAGTTTGGGCCTAGTTTTGATATCGCCGATAATTCGCTTAACTCCATGTTTGTCACAATAATTTCCTGTCGTTGTTCCAAAATGCTTCTCCATTCACTATGTCGTTCTAATAAGTCAAATGCTTCCTCCTTTAATTTTTTAAAACTCTCCAATAATTTTCTACTTATATCATAAGGGATTTTATCGTCTACTATCGTATCCTCCAAGTCTTTCTCTATATTTTCTATTTCTGTTCTCTTTGAATTTTTGGGTTCTTGGGAATATGGTCTGCTAAGAGATTTCTTGGCATTTGCAACTAACGTTTCAAAACTTTATACGATACTCTCCATAGGAACTAATTATTGTATTACTACTGCTTGCTTCTATAATGTCAGTTATTTTATTTTCTTTTTCTTCTATTTTTTTTTTTTTTTTTGTTTTGTTTACCTATCTTCATTTACAAGTGGATTATTCCAAAAAAAAAAAAAATTTATCAAAATTTATAAATTTTTTTTTTTATTTCACATAGGTATACAAATATTTAATTTTCTTACAATCTCTGTAAAATTTTAGATTAAAAGAAAAAAATTTCTTTTTTTCTTTAATAAATTTAGAGAAAAATATTTTTACAATTTTACACGTACTGATAGTCTGCTCATTTGTTTTTTTACATATCTTTTAAGGTAACTTACAATAATTATTATTGTTGCAATAGTACAAAGTAAAATTACGACCTCTATACTAATGCTTACAGCCGTTGGAGAATTAACGGTTGCGGCTACTACATTGTTTATCTTTGTCTGCGTACCTCCCATTGTATATTTAGGATTTTTCTTTGAAATTATTTTCTTTTTTTTTAAATACGTATAATTTTATGTATAAAATGCTGTTTTCATTAATATTCTATGTTAGACAATTTTGAATTGTTTATTATATTTTTATTATATTTATACCCTATACCACTATGTGGTTTGGGTATAATGACTTTGTGCTGCTGTTTGTAACAACCAAAAATATTTCACCTACACCCATCTTTAATTATACCGATCGAATCAGAATCACTTTCTGATTCGATTTAACGATGTCCGTCCGTCCGTCCGTCCGTCCGTCCGTCTGTGTGTCCATGTAAAGCTTGTAATCAAACTGCAGGTCGCAAATATGAATATATTTTGATGAAATTTGGTATTTGATCTTTTATCGGCCATGGGATGAACGCTATTGAAACTGGTGAGAATCGGTCATTGTTCAGACCTAGCCCCCATACAAATGACCCCTATGAAATGAACATATATTGCCATAAGATCCAAATTATCATACAAATCTTAGTCAAATTGGGTTTGTATGTATATATTATATCCATTAATAAGTAGTCCAAAATTATCCCTATTAGACAACTCTTAGCCATAGGCCCCATATAGAGCTGCTTCCCGATCTTCACTTAAATCTATCAAAAATCAAAAATATTGCACTGATTCTTCTCAAATTTTGTCTGTATATATTTTTGCAAAATACAAGAGAGTTTACCAAACATGGTCAGGATCGGTCCATTTTTCGGCCTAGTCCCCATATAGATATAGCATCCGATATGAACTTTTTCATATCTGCAGCCGAAAAAATTAATAAAAATCCCACTCAAATTTGGTTTATGCTTATTTTCTATATCCAGTTAGTTGGGGTAATGAGATAGGGTATCTAGACGCATGGTATAGGGTATCATATAGTCGGTCTAGACCGACTATAATTTTCTTACTTGTTTTATTATTATTTTTTTCTTATATTTATTTACATTGTTACATGTTACATGTTCTTTTACTGACAGCTGTTTTTTCTTTCTGGCTACTGCACCCCCTCTTGATTTATTGACGTTTGGTAGTGGAAAAATTTCTAGAGCTGGTTTTTTTTCCTTTGCTATAGATTAAGCAGAAATTGAATTAGCAAAATATTGCTTTGTTTTTCAATTATTGCTTTGTATCTTAAGTCAGGATGTTGGGCAGGATCGCTATATGGTGTTTGTACGCTAATAAATGAAAAATGTTGTTTTCAATTTGAGTTCTAAAATAAGATTCTTGTTTATTTAACAATTTGGCCCTGCTCATAAATGGTTTATGAGAAGCATTACCTTAGTCTAGAACAAAAGAGAATTTACTACAATTCTCTTAATCTATATATATAAAATTGAATGTGTGTTTGTTTATTTGTTTGTTTGTTTGTTTGTGTGTACCTTATAGGAGACCAAACCTCTGGACCGATCTTCCTGAAATTTTTACAGCATTTAACTGGGACTCTGGCATGATTAATAGGGTACTTTTTTTTTGACCACGCCCACTTTTACGCCCACTTTTTTAAAATTATGTAATTGCTCCCATATAGTTTTTAACAGATTTACTTCAAATTGTATACACATTATACTCCAGGCGAGGTAGAAATAAACATTTCTTACGCCACGCCCCCTTTCACGCCCCTTTTCACGCCAAATTTTGTTTGAAAGTTTTAAACTTTTTTTTCTCTGTACAAATTTGTTCCTTCCAACGGATTTTTTTATTTGGTAGTATATTGCTCTTAATACTGTTAACGTCGCCATATAACTATGAACCACGCCCATTTCACCGCCCCCTTTTTTTTTACTTATACCACTAACAATGTTTGCTATACAAAATAATTTTTTTGTAATATGTATTTATCTAAAGTTTTATACACTTTTTATCTACAGGTAAGGTAGCCATACATTTTTTTATTACCAAGTCCCCCTTTTTCGCCCCATTTTATCTTAAATCATAATTAATTTGCTTTCAATCTATCTATATACAATATAAAAATGAATGTGTGTTTGTTTGTGCTTTATAGGAGGCCAAACCAAAGAACCGATCTTCCTGAAATTTTCAGAGCGTGTTACTGTGACTCTGGAAGGAATAATATGCTATATAAATTTTTGATTGGACAAAGGGGCGGTGCCACGCCCATATAACCAAAAATTTGAAAAAGTCATATCACGGGAATTTTTTTTACCTACAGCAGTCATATTTGGTACATATGGTATTAGCATGAATAGAAATACATACAAGAAGAAAAGTGGGCGGGACCACGCCCCTTTTTAGAAAAATAAAAAATCGTAATATCTTCTAAACTACTGGAAGGATCGTCATGAAATTTTCACAAAAGGATATTTTTGCGAAATAATAAGACCTTAGCTATATAAAGTTGTTAGTGGGCAAAGGGGCGTGGCGTATATATAAAAACGTTGATGCATTCGATTGTAACGAATGATCTCCGGAACCATAAGAGCTGTCGAGGTAGGATTTCCAGCATAGGTTCGGTTCGAGCTCTTCTGTGTTTTTTTTTAGTTTTAACCCTCTAGCTGGCGTTGGGGTCAAGTTAAAAACAAAAATTTTTACTTTCAGCGCGATTTGACTGCAATTCAGAATGAACGTATGTTTCGTCATAAGAAATTTTTGTATGTATAAATGGACCCGATAGGTGGCGCTGGGAAAAGTTATTTCGAATATTCTTATTTATGGTGTGATTTTAATGAAACTAAGAATGTACATATATGTATGTTAGAAACATTTTTTTATTGGACCCGGAAGATGGCGCTGTCGTTCGAAAAATAATGAGTTGTCAAATTTATATAAATTTTAATAAATAAACTCACAAACGTTTTTATATATAAATGTTCTAACGAAAAAGAAGGAAAAAGCCGCTACATTATTGCATGGTGGCCGCACAGCTCATTCAGCACTCAAATCACCGTTAAACGTACAAAAAAATGAGAATGCCGTCTGTAATATCAAAAAACATTCCGGTATGGCAAAAGTTCTGCAAAAATGCAGTATTTTTATTTGGGATGAATGTACCATGGCTCACAAACATTGTGATTTGATTTGATAAAAGATTTGAAAGGCAATGAAAGATTTTTTGGTGAAGCTCTCATTTTATTATCTGGAGATCTTCGTCACACATTTTATATAGGTATATACAGATTCTAACTAAAATAAAAATTCATTGAGGGCAAAACAACGTTTGCCGGGTCCAGCTAGTAATATATATAATTAAAGAGTTGTTTTAATATTAATACAATTATTCATATTATGTTTATTGGGGTGTGGCTACGCTCATCGTACGTTCATCATTACTAGTGGTCTTAAACTTCACTCTCGTTTCAGTTGTTGTCAGCAAAAAAATGCAAGCGCCGTTGAATTCCAAAGTACATTGACTAACCTGGTTAAAGCGTATGGCTCGTGTTGTGGAATTGAGTAATACCCGGAAATAGAACATAGTATGTATGCATGTTGTTTACATTTGGTATTCGCTTGTACCCTATGTTATGGTCCTAAACAGCTAATGTTTAGTCCTAACAAGTCCTAACGTTTAGTCCTATCAAGTCCTAACCGCGGATTTGCCTATTATGTTATAGCGCTGGCAGGCGCTGTCAGTCAACGCCCAAACGGCGTTAATGTTGCTGTTAAAGGAAAAAAGGATAGGCAAAGCAAGACAAGTATGCTTTCTCACGGTTAAAGTCAGATCAGCGTACTTACTTGTCTTCATCTGCCACTGTTCTGACTTTTCCCTCTTTATTTAAATTAAATCTTAAAACTAATTAAAGATAACTATAACAACAATGATATTAAAAATACGGAAATTGCATTACTAATGCAAGCAAAAAAAAATTAATAATAATACAAAAAAGAAAGAAACATTATCCATAACGCAATGCAGTTCATGGCCTACTTAAATGGCTAACTTAACCAATAACAAAAAAAAAACAAATAATAAATAAAAATAACATAAACATACCAGCGGCTTTTCAAGGCCACTACTTATAATAAATCATTTCGTTTGCAAGCGCTTGACAACACACCCGGAACTTACTAAACGAAAAAAGAAGTAATCAAAACTAAGTCAATGCATTGTAGTAACAACGACAAAAAAACAGAACGCTATAAACAAAAACACAATCGAGTTACTCTAATTACAATCATACAAGCCAAAAAAAAAAAAGACTTAGCATATACAAATTAAATTAACAAAAAAAAAAAAAAAACAAAACTAAAATCGTTACCATCCACGACATTTAGTTAGGGCAAATATTACTTTATATGAAATCATGGTACATTATCAAACACTTGAACATTATCTTAGATTATATTTTACTATACATATTATGAATATTATGTTATATTATATTATAATATTATTATTATTATTATTATTATTATTATTATTATTATTATTATTATTATTATTATTATTATTATTATTATTATTATTATTATTATTATTATTATTATTATTATTATTATTATTATTATTATTATTATTATTATTATTATTATTATTATTATTATTATTATTATTATTATTATTATTATTATTATTATTATTATTATTATTATTATTATTATTATTATTATTATTATTATTATTATTATTATTATTATTATTATTATTATTATTATTATTATTATTATTATTATTATTATTATTATTATTATTATTATTATTATTATTATTATTATTATTATTATTATTATTATTATTATTATTATTATTATTATTATTATTATTATTATTATTATTATTATTATTATTATTATTATTATTATTATTATTATTATTATTATTATTATTATTATTATTATTATTATTATTATTATTATTATTATTATTATTATTATTATTATTATTATTATTATTATTATTATTATTATTATTATTATTATTATTATTATTATTATTATTATTATTATTATTATTATTATTATTATTATATTATTATTATTATTATTATTATTATTATTATTATTATTATTATTATTATTATTATTATTATTATTATTATTATTATTATTATTATTATTATTATTATTATTATTATTATTATTATTATTATTATTATTATTATTATTATTATTATTATTATTATTATTATTATTATTATTATTATTATTATTATTATTATTATTATTATTATTATTATTATTATTATTATTATTATTATTATTATTATTATTATTATTTATTATTATTATTATTATTATTATTATTATTATTATTATTATTATTATTATTATTATTATTATTATTATTATTATTATTATTATTATTATTATTATTATTATTATATTATTATTATTATTATTATTATTATTATTATTATTATTATTATTATTATTATTATTATTATTATTATTATTATTATTATTATTATTATTATTATTATTATTATTATTATTATTATTATTATTATTATTATTATTATTATTATTATTATTATTATTATTATTATTATTATTATTATTATTATTATTATTATTATTATTATTATTATTATTATTATTATTATTATTATTATTATTATTATTATTATTATTATTATTATTATTATTATTATTATTATTATTATTATTATTATTATTATTATTATTATTATTATTATTATTATTATTATTATTATATTATTATTATTATTATTATTATTATTATTATTATTATTATTATTATTATTATTATTATTATTATTATTATTATTATTATTATTATTATTATTATTATTATTATTATTATTATTATTATTATTATTATTATTATTATTATTATTATTATTATTATTATTATTATTATTATTATTATTATTATTATTATTATTATTATTATTATTATTATTATTATTATTATTATTATTATTATTATTATTATTATTATTATTATTATTATTATTATTATTATTATTATTATTATTATTATTATTATTATTATTATTATTATTATTATTATTATTATTATTATTATTATTATTATTATTATTATTATTATTATTATTATTATTATTATTATTATTATTATTATTATTATTATTATTATTATTATTATTATTATTATTATTATTATTATTATTATTATTATTATTATTATTATTATTATTATTATTATTATTATTATTATTATTATTATTATTATTATTATTATTATTATTATTATTATTATTATTATTATTATTATTATTATTATTATTATTATTATTATTATTATTATTATTATTATTATTATTATTATTATTATTATTATTATTATTATTATTATTATTATTATTATTATTATTATTATTATTATTATTATTATTATTATTATTATTATTATTATTATTATTATTATTATTATTATTATTATTATTATTATTATTATTATTATTATTATTATTATTATTATTATTATTATTATTTATTATTATTATTATTATTATTATTATTATTATTATTATTATTATTATTATTATTATTATTATTATTATTATTATTATTATTATTATTATTATTATTATTATTATTATTATTATTATTATTATTATTATTATTATTATTATTATTATTATTATTATTATTATTATTATTATTATTATTATTATTATTATTATTATTATTATTATTATTATTATTATTATTATTATTATTATTATTATTATTATTATTATTATTATTATTATTATTATTATTATTATTATTATTATTATTATTATTATTATTATTATTATTATTATTATTATTATTATTATTATTATTATTATTATTATTATTATTATTATTATTATTATTATTATTATTATTATTATTATATTATTATTATTATTATTATTATTATTATTATTATTATTATTATTATTATTATTATTATTATTATTATTATTATTATTATTATTATTATTATTATTATTATTATTATTATTATTATTATTATTATTATTATTATTATTATTATTATTATTATTATTATTATTATTATTATTATTATTATTATTATTATTATTATTATTATTATTATTATTATTATTATTATTATTATTATTATTATTATTATTATTATTATTATTATTATTATTATTATTATTATTATTATTATTATTATTATTATTATTATTATTATTATTATTATTATTATTATTATTATTATTATTATTATTATTATTATTATTATTATTATTATTATTATTATTATTATTATTATATTATTATTATTATTATTATTATTATTATTATTATTATTATTATTATTATTATTATTATTATTATTATTATTATTATTATTATTATTATTATTATTATTATTATTATTATTATTATTATTATTATTATTATTATTATTATTATTATTATTATTATTATTATTATTATTATTATTATTATTATTATTATTATTATTATTATTATTATTATTATTATTATTATTATTATTATTATTATTTATTATTATTATTATTATTATTATTATTATTATTATTATTATTATTATTATTATTATTATTATTATTATTATTATTATTATTATTATTATTATTATTATTATTATTATTATTATTATTATTATTATTATTATTATTATTATTATTATTATTATTATTATTATTATTATTATTATTATTATTATTATTATTATTATTATTATTATTATTATTATTATTATTATTATTATTATTATTATTATTATTATTATTATTATTATTATTATTATTATTATTATTATTATTATTATTATTATTATTATTATTATTATTATTATTATTATTATTATTATTATTATTATTATTATTATTATTATTATTATTATTATTATTATTATTATTATTATTATTATTATTATTATTATTATTATTATTATTATTATTATTATTATTATTATTATTATTATTATTATTATTATTATTATTATTATTATTATTATTTATTATTATTATTATTATTATTATTATTATTATTATTATTATTATTATTATTATTATTATTATTATTATTATTATTAATTATTATTATTATTATTATTATTATTATTATTATTATTATTATTATTATTATTATTATTATTATTATTATTATTATTATTATTATTATTATTATTATTATTATTATTATTATTATTATTATTATTATTATTATTATTATTATTATTATTATTATTATTATTATTATTATTATTATTATTATTATTATTATTATTATTATTATTATTATTATTATTATTATTATTATTATTATTATTATTATTATTATTATTATTATTATTATTATTATTATTATTATTATTATTATTATTATTATTATTATTATTATTATATTATTATTATTATTATTATTATTATTATTATTATTATTATTATTATTATTATTATTATTATTATTATTATTATTATTATTATTATTATATTATTATTATTATTATTATTATTATTATTATTATTATTATTATTATTATTATATTATTATTATTATTATTATATTATTATTATTATTATTATTATTATATTATTATTATTATTATTATTATTATTATTATTATTATTATTATTATTATTATTATTATTATTATTATTATTATTATTATTATATTATTATTATTATTATTATTATTATTTATTATTATTATTATTATTATTATTATTATTATTATTATTATTATTATTATTATATTATTATTATTATTTATTATTATTATTATTATTATTATTATTATTATTATTATTATTATTATTATTATTATTATTATTATTATTATATTATTATTATTATTATTTATTATTATTATTATTATATTATTATTATTATTATTATTATTATTATTATTATTATTATTATTATTATATTATTATTATTATTTATTATTATTATTATTATTATTATTATTATTATTATTATTATTATTATTATTATTATTATTATTATTATTATTATTATTATTATTATTATATTATTATTATTATTATTATTATTATTATTATTATTATTATATTATTATTATTATTATTATTATTATTATTATTATTATTATTATTATTATTATTATTATTATTATTATTATTATTATTATTATATTATTATTATTATTATTATTATTATTATTATTATTATTATTATTATATTATTATTATTATTATTATTATTATTATATTATTATTATTATTATTATTATTATTATTATTATTATTATTATTATTATTATTATTATTATTATTATTATTATTATTATTATTATTATTATTATTATTATTATTATTATTATATTATTATTATTATTATTATTATTATTATTATTATTATTATTATTATTATTATTATTATTATTATATTATTATTATTATTATTATTATTATTATTAATTATTATTATTATTATTATTATTATTATTATTATTATTATTATTATTATTATTATTATTATTATTATTATTATTATTATTATTATTATTATTATTATTATTATTATTATTATTATTATTATTATTATTATTATTATTATTATTATTATTATTATTATTATTATTATTATTATTATATTATTATTATTATTATTATTATTATTATTATTATTATTATTATTATTATTATTATTATTATTATTATTATTATTATTATTATTATTATTATTATTATTATTATTATTATTTATTATTATTATTATTATTATTATTATTATTATATTATTATTATTATTATTATTATTATTATTATTATTATTATTATTATTATTATTATTATTATTATTATATTATTATTATTATTATATTATTATTATTATTATTATTATTATTATTATTATTATTATTATTATTATTATTATTATTATTAATTATTATTATTATTATTATTATTATTATTATTATTATTATTATTATTATTATTATTATTATTATTATTATTATTATTATTATTATTATTATTATTATTATTATTATTATTATTATTATTATTATTATTATTATTATTATTATTATTATTATTATTATTATTATTATTATTATTATTATTATTATTATTATTATTATTATTATTATTATTATTATTATTATTATTATTATTATTATTATTATTATTATTATTTTATTATTATTATTATTATTATTATTATTATTATTATTATTATTATTATTATTATTATTATTATTATTATTATTATTATTATTATTATTATTATTATTATTATTATTATTATTATTATTATTATTATTATTATTATTATTATTATTATTATTATTATTATTATTATTATTATTATTATTATTATTATTATTATTATTATTATTATTATTATTATATTATATTATTATTATTATTATTATTATTATTATTATTATTATTATTATATTATTATTATTATTATTATTATTATTATTATTATTATTATTATTATTATTTATTATTATTATTATTATTATTATTATTATTATTATTATTATTATTTTATTATTATTATTATTATTATTATTATTATTATTATTATTATTATTATTATTATTATTATTATTATTATTATTATTATTATTATTATTATTATTATTATTATTATTATATTATTATTATTATTATTATTATTATTATTATTATTATTATTATTATTATTATTATTATTATTATTATTATTATTATTATTATTATTATTATTATTATTATTATTATTATTATTATTATTATTATTATTATTATTATTATTATTATTATTATTATTATTATTATTATTATTATTATTATTATTATTATTATTATTATTATTATTATTATTATTATTATTATATTATTATTATTATTATTATTATTATTATTATTATTATTATTATTATTATTATTATTATTATTATTATTATTATTATTATTATTATTATTATTATTATTATTATTATTATTATTATTATTATTATTATTATTATTATTATTATTATTATTATTATTATTATTATTATTATTATTATTATTATTATTATTATTATTATTATTATTATTATTATTATTATTATTAATTATTATTATTATTATTATTATTATTATTATTATTATTATTATTATTATTATTATTATTATTATTATTATTATTATTATTATTATTATTATTATTATTATTATTATTATTATTATTATTATTATTATTATTATTATTATTATTATTATTATTATTATTATTATTATTATTATTATTATTATTATTATTATTATTATTATTATTATTATTATTATTA
>OY821522.1:21076896-21080654 GCA_963682025.1 Cordilura impudica | reverse complement strand
GCCCACAGTACCATCTGGGGTTCTAATAATACTAATTCAAGAGGTAGATCGATAGAACAATTATATCAACACTCCAACCTAATAGTTTTGAATAATGGAAAACCTACACATTACTCCACTCATTCTACATTTACTCATGTCGATATCTCTCTGGCCTCAGCTAGCTTACTACCTTTCCTAAAATGGCAAATTGATACTCAATTACACGGAAGTGACCATTTCCCCATTTACATATCTTTCAAAAACAATATGGATGTTATGGATAACAATACAAACAAACATCTTAAATTCAAAACAAATATAGCAAACTGGCTTAAATATAAAAATTTAATCAACAATAAATTAATGAACATTCAATTCAGCAATAATAGTAATAAAGACGCTGCAATATTTAAAAAAATTGTAATATCTTCAGCCAACGAATCAATACCAAAAAATAATAATAACCTGATTCATAAAACTGTATGCTGGTGGAACAAGAGCTTATCAATTCTTCGAAATAATAAACAAAATAAATGGCACTTCTTTAAAAACAACCCAACCTTGGAAAATAAGATAGAATATCGAAAAGCTAACGCCTTATTCAAAAAACATGCCAAAAAAGCTAAAAAGGACAGTTTTTATGAATTTACTTCAGAAATAAATCCAAATTCGTCTACACAAATCATTTGGCGTAATGTGAACAAACTCCATGGAAAGTACAATACACAAAAAATTCATAGTATTGAGTACCAAAACAATAATTTAACACAACCTGGAGAAATAGCCAACCTTTTTGGAAGAGAGTGGTCTTTCCAATCTGATAATATAAATTTTAATCAAAGTTTTATAAACAGCAAAAATAGAATAAATATTTCAGTCGAATACACTCCTACTTCTTCCGCAAAATTCATTGATGCCGACATATCGCTCATAGAAGTACACTCTGCTTTAGATTCTTTAAAAGGCAAAACTCCTGGATTCGACAAAATAAATTACCCCATGCTAAAGAATTTGCCAAAATCCGGTAAAGAGTTCTTATTAAAGTTATTTAACAATATATTTAACACTGGTCACATACCACAAGATTGGAAAATATCAACTATAATTCCACTACCAAAGCCTGGAAAAAACAAAAATAAACTCAATGGATATCGACCTATATCTCTACTTTCATGTATAAGCAAGCTAATGGAAAAGATAATGGCTAGGAGAATTTCTTGGTTTCTACTGAAAAACAAATTTATCCATCCTAAACAAGTAGCTTTCAAACCACGAAAGGGCACCAGTGATGCTTTACTCTTTTTGGACCAACAAATATCTAAATCTTTATCCACAGGTAACCACATAACAATTCTATCTATGGATTTCGAAAAAGCTTTCGATAGAATAGGTGTACATACTATTATATCACAACTTAAAAATTGGCGAATTGGTTTCAAAATGCTAAGGTTTATTTTTAACTTTTTAACCAACAGAAAATTTAGAGTGAGAGTGAATAACACATTCTCTCCAACATTTCCTCTTGAAAATGGTATACCGCAGGGGTCACCAATTTCAGTTGCTCTCTTCCTTATTGCATATGAAAAAATAAATTCAATTTTACTCAAACATCCAACATTTAATCATTGCATGTATGCTGATGATTTATGCATTATAATCAAATACAACAAAACATTAGATCAACTTAAAATTGATAATCTTTTTTTCGAACTTAATACCTGGTGTGATGAATATGGTGCGAAAATCTCATATGAAAAGACTAATGCTATACACTTTTGCCGCAAACGAGACTGTGTAATTCCAATAATAAATATACAAAATCACAATATTAACTTGGTAGAAAAAATTAAAATTTTAGGTCTAGTATTTGATCAAAAATATAGATGGAATGAACATATTAAGTATTTAAAAAATTCATTGGAGAAAAGGTTAAACATAATAAAATGTATTACTAGCCTTAACTGCAATGCACACCCAAAAACAACAATAAATATAGTGAAATCAATACTAGTATCAAAAATTGAATACGGGCTTCCAATATATGGACATGCTGCAAAAGCAGAATTAAATAAAATCAAATCTACTTACCATGCAGCTGCAAGATTTGCTCTCGGTGCATTTAGATCAACTCCCATTCGAAACATATTAACAGAATCTGGTCTTTTAACCCTTGATAATCTTATTGAATTAAACACAACAAAACTTGCAACAAAACTTCTTATGCCATCAGAAAATCAAATACTCCTTTATAGTCCAAAATCATCAAGCAACAAAAAACTAAAATCAGCTGTGCAACGAATCACTGAATATATAAGATTATTGGACATAAATCCAACATCAAAGAAGAAATTTAACTGCCTACGTCCACCTTGGCTACTTTCGAGTGATAGCATTGAGACATCGTTAATGTGCTATTCTAAACAAACTACCCCACAAGATATGTATATATCACTTTTCCAACAAAAGAAAGATGAATACACAAACAAAAACTGGACATTTTGCTATACTGATGGATCAAAATCCATTAGTGGAGTATCCTATGCTGTAATTGACAACAATTTCAACACCGTTAAGTATGGACTACTAAATCATGATAACCCAATATTCTATGCAGAAGCAGAGGCAATATTGAATGCTATAAAATGGGTTAAAAAACAACGTTCAAAATGCATAATTTGCACAGATTCCAAATCCTGCGTGACAGCAATACTGAATATATCTAATTCAAACGACATTATTTGTGAAATCAGAGATAATCTGATTCGGTTTCCAAACAAAATAAAAATTATGTGGATACCTGGGCACGCAAATATAAAAGGAAATGAAATAGCAGACAAAATCGCAAAAGATACAACAAAATTACCACTTATAATGGACACAACTCAAAACAAGAGTTCAATATATTCGGCAATCGACAAATATTTGTACAAAAAACAAAAAAATGAGTGGGATAGCTATTCACACATATACAAACAGTTCAATCCAGACGGGAAGACACCTTTTTACCCACCAGATACTTCCAGAGCACATTTACAAAAGTATTTAAGAATAAGATTAGGCCATTGTCGATTAACACACCAACACCTCATGGAAAAGAAGCCAGCACCTGAGTGTATTTTCTGTAGATCATCTATTATTTCAATGAACCATATTATAAATGAATGTATTTATATTAAATCTATCTGTATTAAAAATAATTATAACCTATCTAACATTATTTCAGATACCTCAAAAGAAAATATTAACAATCTAATTAAGCTCTTAAAAGAATTAAATATTTTTAATAAAATTTAATTCGTTCTTTGCAAAATTTAAATTAATAATTAATGAATTGAAATTAAATATATATATATATATATATATATATATATATATATATATATATAAAATTTTTTACAATGATCATTGTATAATTAAAACCCGAATTAAAACTACCCTAAAAATTATTTTGAATTGTAATTACTCAAATCTTGTAAAAAAAAAATAATTATGTAAATTATGAGCCGATGGCCTTAGCAGCTAGTGCTTACTTAATATAATTTTGTAATAATTTATTATTACATAGTTATTAAATAAATAAATAAATAAATATATTATATTATATTATATTATATTATATTATATTATATTATATTATATTATATTATATTATATTATATTATATTATATTATATTATATTATATTATATTATATTATATTATATTATATTATATTATATTATATTATATTATATTATATTATATTATATTATATTATATTATATTATATTATATTA